>JBBMKD010000217.1:9809617-9881832 GCA_037834095.1 Argya squamiceps
ACAAGCTGTCAGTATTTGCTACAACTTCCCTAAAGACTAAAAACCAAAAAAACTACCTGTGCTAAACCATCACACATTGGCATAAAGTAACAGCTCTGCAACTCCAGGCTCACTTAGCAGATTTTAAAACCTTAAACTGAAGCACAGATTGATCATCATGAAAATTAAACACAGTTTACTTTGACTAGCATCACAACTCCTATAAAAGACTTTCACCAATTTCTATTTTTCTAAATAAATTTGCTGTATTAGCTGCCATACAAACAGCCAATGTTTCATTTGAAAACACACAGGTTCCTCCAAATCTGTCCAAACTTATTCCTAAAAGCTACTAAAAATCTAGGGAAGAGATTGTAAAAAGGCTGGTTTACAGGACCAGAAATCCAGATAAGAGCCCAGCTCTGTCTTGTAAGTGGAAAGGTTGTTCCTGTCAAAGGTTGCACTCAACGATCTTGGAGGACTTTTCCAACCATAACAATTCTATGATTCTGGGATAAGCATTAATCCAGTTCTGAATCAACTCTTAGGTGGCAAAGGGAATGTACAGTGTTGTTTTGAACTTCCATTCCAGATAAAAAGATTAAGGATGAAAAACTAATTATGTTTCACATGTTTAAAAAAAAAAAAAACGAATGCTTCAGGGGAATAGAAAAAACAATTTTAATAAAAAGCTGCAACTGAACAGCAAGAAAAAAAGACTTTGATGGGAGTAGGGAAGTAACTGGAAACTACTGGAAGTTTGGACAGAGGGAAGGGAAACACCCAACACAAAAACAAGCCCTTTGATAAAGGGTGCCTGTTGGAAAAAGAATACTCATACTTTCTTCATTAACATCTAATCCTCACCTTTACAGAGCAGCCCACACCCTCAGGAGCACTACCCCCAGTGCACGGTGCTGGCTGATTCTTGCTGTCTTACAGCTTGAGCTTTAGTAGGCTGATTGCTTCATGTCATCTCCTGCATTTTTTAACAAAGCACACAGATCCTCACGGAATACTGATAGCATTTGCTGCACACATCTGCTTTTCTGAGACAGAACAGCTATCAGTTTGTCAGTCACACTGCATCTGCCTTGTATCACTATTCACAATATTGCTATTTCCAAATGCTTTTCTTGTGTTTGCTTTTTCCTGCTGTTTAAAACTGCAAGTGATGAAACAGCAGTGGCACATTTCAGACATCTCTTCAAACACAACTAATTGTGTCTCTTCATGCTGACAATCCCAAATGGACCACAGCTCCAGGTGCAGGTAAGATGCTTTTGTAGTACATCTACAGAATAACTCTACCACCACGATCCTCCAGTCAAACAAACAAACTCTTAAGATAAAAGCCTTGCTCCAGTCTTTTGGCCTTTCTTATCAAGTAATCCAGAAAGACAGGACATGAAGTATTCACCAAAATTATTCAATCTGGCTGATTTAGATGAGCAGTGAAATTCAGACTTCTACATCAAATGCATTATGCTCTTTAACTCCAAATTTTAATTCTGTTTACTTGATAAATAGGGCCATTCGGAGGTCCACTGCAGGCTCTGTTGTATGTTTTATTCATTCTGCAGTGATACCTCAAACCACTGAATGTGGAGGGAGGGATGCTGCCAGTGATGGGAGTGCTACAAACTTTATTTTCCTCTCAAGCATCAATACTTGTGAATAAAAATAAGGACACACAATGACCATAATTTCCTTTGCAGCCTATGCCCTTATTTTCTAACATGTTTTTACCACAACAAATTAAGCACCAAGATGCCGAAACCTTCATCCCTTCTCATTCCATGAACAAACTCTTTCAAAAAATGTGGTTTGTTTTCAAATTAGATACCACATTCTTACTAATTAGCTGTTTTACTCAACTCATGCTTTTGTATGAGACACTCACAAGCAGTCTACAAGATGAAGATTTTTGTACATGATAAGAATAAAACCAGGAGACTTTGATCTCCAGCCAGTAGTCACAAGCATTGGACCATGCCTGCATGGAGAGCGATTACTCAGAAGCAGGTGCCATCAAGTTCTTTTGTTTCTCTAAATAAAAGCCTTCATGGGTAGAATCAGCAAATTACAACTGATAAGGAGGACACAACCAATTTCCCCTGAAATACCTTAGGTTTATAGTCTAAACAATTCCTGGATAATTTGACAGCCAACATAAATAAAAAAGCAAAGCCTACAGAAAAGCAATGATGACTTTTTTTTCCTTTACTTTTGAATTCCATCATCTTTAAGTACAAAGGATCTAAAATATTATGCTAGCTGAAATAGTTTATACAAAATGCAAGCACTTAAAGTAAGTCTGTCAAAATCTTAAAAGCAGACAAAGATACAAGATTGATTGCCCCCACAGAAGAAATCTTGAATTTTTATATTTATCTGGGGATCAAAAAAACAAAAGAATTATATTTCTATTTTTATATCTTTTCTAACATCAAAAACATTCCCAGGCTTTAAAATTTTCTCTCTGAGGGAAGGAAGCTGCAGGGCAGGTGAGGTGACACAGTGGGCACCAGCTCTGGCTGAACCATGAACTGCACCTGGGAGCTCCAGGTGCCTCAGCAGCAGAGGTGCCAACAATTACAAAAGTAAACTCACAGAGTGAAAGGGGTGTCACAGGGATTAAAAACCCATTTTCTCTCAATATAAGGAATTATAAAGCATCTTTACTGGATGGAGAAACACACAACTCCAGTTTCTGTGCAATCCTTCCCTTTTCTTAGTGCTTCAAGTGTTTCCCACTAGGGAAAACAGGTCAGAAGGGTAAGTCCATCAGAATGTTAATTCATGGGAATTCCCATGAGGAAGACCCTGATATCTCATTGTTTACACAAAGTAATGGACACATGTGAAACTTATGAGATTCTACTTTTAATTCAGTCTGTAAAAGATATTAGCTAACATGAATAATGAAATCAGTTTTAGAAACTAAAAAGCAGTTAAGGTAAGACTGTGAAACTGGTAAAAGAGCTGTTTCCTCCAGACCTGAGAGATCACTCTAAGTAATTTTCTTTGGTTAAATAATCACAAGAAAACAAAACCACAGCAACAATACAAGAGAACATATGTTTAACTTTCAGGTGCAGAAAAAAGGCAGATTAATTTGGCATGACAGAAACATAAATCTCAGGAAAAGCACAATTTACCTGATAATTCTATTATTCCAGTTGACAGAGCTTTTGAACATGAAAATAGTTCTTAACAGGTTTGCAAATCTCTGAGACATTATTCAAATGAAGGCTCTGGAAATCTCTCACATCACCTCTTTTTGAGAAGTTTTTGCTCTTTTTCTTTTAATATGGTAAATTATACTTGGCACAATGACCTGTTTTAGAATTAGTTTGTTATAGCATAAATTGAATCTTCTGTGCTACCTAGTACTGTACATGACACTGGAAGTGCAGTCAAAATTCAGGTCCCTGAATGAATTTTTCACTTAAAAACTTTCACTTAAAAGTCTTTCAGCTCAGATGATTGGGAACACAAATATGTGCTCTCCGTCACTTTGCTGTACTAAGCATTCATCTTTAATGCTGGTGTCAGCATTATTGCAGTTTTACTGCTTGCTTATTTCTTTTGTATGCAAATCTTCAGAATAATGAACCAGAAGTTGCTTGAAAAAGTCTCCAGCAGACAATAATTGTGTTTATCCTGACCTGGCATGTTTTCTCAAGACTTGAAAGGTGGCAGGTACTACCTTAACAGTTCAGACTAAAATCTCAAAGTGCTTTAAAGTACATGCAACTTAACAGGCACTGTCCTATGTTAGACATTGCAGAGTGTAGCAGACAGACTTATGCATAAAATGCAGCACCTTGAGTGAACAGATGTTTTTCTTGAAGCCACCAGTCACCAGTCTGATTCTGTAGCTTGATTATAAATGTCTGTGCTTGTTATCAAATCTGGCCTGGCAATACGAAACTTGGCTGGCATACAGAAATATCCCCCCTCCTTCAAGCAGAGAGTCCCATTGCCATCTTCATGAATTTTTGAAATTGGTGCTCCCCTTCTAGAGTTGAAGTAATTTTTGGCTCATCTCATCAAGGTCTACCTCTACACAAGACAGGTGAGACACTACTGTTCTGTGGGACTGAGCTGGAACTACCTCAAATGGGTTTGTCAGACTAGAAACCCTTCATGTTCTACTTCCACTGATAAATCACAGTTTACTTAAACACCTACTTGTTTAAATACTGCCACTGCTCATGGAACCTCTCCCATGTTAACACAGTCCTTTCCTTTCCCTCAGTTCACTGGGCAACTCTTGCAATGCAAGTGCTCCTCCTGAGCTGCTCCTGATTGAATTCATTCCCAAAGTGTTAGGATGTAGAAAGCATGCACGGGAATTGCTAACCCTCCGCTGAAATGCAAAAGTCTCTCAGGTGAAACAAAGCAATTACTTAGGAGTGCCCAACTCACTCAATTTATCAAAGCTAATTATTTGAAGTATTAACTGATGTTTCACAAGGTATTCATAGATCTTTCAGAGGTGTAATTAAAACTGGAGCTCCCAGCTGGGTGAGAATATCAAGGCCATGCCCTGCCCTTGTCCCTGAGTCTTCTGGGCAAGCAAACAGGCCCACTGAAATGCAGTTACACACTGAATCTATGGAACACGTTTTCCAAAGGCTGGATCCACAGGCTCTTGAATCCATCCATAGTTTGCTTACCCCAAAGAAAATTAGATATTATTAGAAAAACAAACAAGAGTTTTCCGCTTATTTACTGAAACAATAAGGGAAGGTTTACATAGGAACCACCACTGTCAAAGACTGAGGAGAAAGGTGTTGGTTGGGCTCCCTCCCTAATAAGCTGGAATTAGCCACACTCCTGTTGCCAGCAGGACACTGCTCAGTCCTGCTGGCTTCCTCATTGATGCTCTGCTGAGAGCCTACCTGGAGCTGCACCTGAAGGAAGGAAGGACTGCTACCTCATGAGCACGTACAAATACGAATTCACTGCAGTTAGGGTGGAGATTTTTCTTGTGGAGAAGGTTTATCCTGACAGTAAAGAATAATCAACAGCCAAGTACTAGACTGAGAATCCACAGCTGATCTGAGCAGAGAGCAAGAGATTAGAGTGGTGCTCAATACTTTCCAGCTGGACTGGGGTATTATACACATTAGCTCTTGTTGTTCAATACCACTAAAGCCCATGCAGCATTATATTATTTCTAATTTGTTGTATCTAAGCATGAGCACAGTCTCTGATAATAAAAGGACAAGACACTAATCTCTGCATCACACAGTTGCTATCATCTGACAATTTTATATTCATACTTTATTGATTCCTGTAAAAGAAATATTCTCTGCTGATTTTTAAATTACATACATACAAGAAATATCTCAGCCTTATCTCTGCCTTTGGTTGGATACAGCAAAAGTATCGAGATTTTTTTCTTTAAGAATTATAGTACAAAGCAGTGCACTGACAATATGATTTAGCTGTGCTTAAAACCAGAGAGTAAATCCAGTTTATGACAAAATTTAAATAATAAGTTCATCTTATTTACTAGCATAAAGAGAGAGAGAAACCACACAACTGGAAGGCCCTGATTTTGGAGAATGATGCAGCATCTTATGTAAGATTTTATTCTTTCTTAAAGACATACTCTTACTTTGTTCTGTCATCAACACTTCAAAAGAAGTCAGTGTTCTATATTAGACATGTGCCTGCATGTCTCAAGAATAAATGAAACAAAAACCAGAAGCTACCTGTGAAGCACTAACTTCCTCTGTTAAACTCACTGTGTGAAATACCAGGAAGAACAGCACTGAAACCATTTGACCATAGTGACAGAGAACAGAATCCAGCCTCATGCAATACAGTATTTTTCTATAGAAAAATGCCTGGTCCTGCAAAGCATCCTGTAAATGACCAGTATCTTTGTTAGTATCTCCCCATCTCCTGGAAGATAAATTTCAAACCTCCCCTCAGTACTACAACAGTCAAGTTTCCCAGTAAGCTTACAAGTGAAATATCCAGAATTTAAAACCCTTGAGTGCCCCAGCTGCTTTCCATCATTGTGCTGGAAAATACTGCACAAATCTGCTCCAGCACAGCTTTAAATATCAGCTAATAGTTCCTCATGCATCCTTCTCTTGAATCCCTTTTCATTTGTTCTTCTGACAGAAAGAGGCACAACATCCCCTGGGCACACAGGCACTTCCAGGACTGCTAAAGGATTCAGCCCTGTCAATCTTCCTCTACAATTATACTATAAATCTCCTCTTGTATTCATTATACAGAGATCAAGCACTCAAGGAACAATCCTCTTACTATAGGTCATACATTAATATCCAGATGCTGTTCTAATTTCTGTGATGGTAACCCAATGCATAATTCAGTGAAGAAACAAGAGTCTGGCCAAGGCAGTGGTACTCGTTCCCTTGCTGATTCAGAATTAACTCCAGAGTGGTTCTTTCATTTGTGCTCATCAAGAGTCAGGAAAGTTCAGGACCAAATCAATAAAAAAACATGTCCTGGCTCTACAGCCTGGGCAGAAATAGCCACATCAATACAGAAAATCAATTCATTTTTATGTAGCTGCATAGGATTAGTATCAGGAAAGACAAGACATATCTGACTTTAAAGTAAGCTTAGAAAGGCCCAAAAAACCACCTATAAATTTATCATTTATGAAAAAATATTAGCATGTCTCCACTCAGAGCTAAGTTTTTACAAGTACTAGACAATACTCATTTTTAGAGATACTTGAAAATCTCAGGCCTCTTCACTTTTGTTTTTTTTGATGTATTTTTATTACTATGACCATATAAAATGCAAAGCAATTCCTTTTTCATCTCTGTTTACTGAAAGCAACAGCAATCAATACCTTCCTGCTTTACAGACATTCAAGTCAACCCTACTTGCAAGCCAACCCCAAGTTAAAACAGAATTCATAGGACACAGGACAGGGTGTGTAAGCAGAGCCCACCTCCCTCCAGAGGGGTGTGACTGGGAGCTGTGCCTGCTGCCAGCACACCCAGCCTTCCAACTCACCAGTGCCTGCAGCCAGCCAGCTCAAAGCCTGAGACTCCTGAGGAAGGAACTTCCAGGTGACTTAAGGAGCCCCTCCTGTCACAGAGCCTGCTGTTTGTAGTGCTGCTTCCAGGGGATCTCTCTGCAGCACTGCTTAAGCAGGAGAGAGAAAGTTTGGAGCTTTCCAGTGGAAACAGGTAAACAGTGCAAGTGCTGTTAATACACCCACCTTTCAAAAAGCAACGCTCTGTCTGAATTAAGCAGCTCTGCTCATCTGGCTAGGAAACACTAAGGAGAATTTTTGGCATGGCAAGGAAAAACATTAACAGGAGGAGAAAAATACTCTTTAGCTTTTACATGTCCCATTTCAGTAAGAAGTTCTTAACTTGACTCTGTTCTAGCCACATATCATATATTACATCTACATACATCTATTACATCTACAAGAAATCTTGAACAGTAAAGAACAATCAGCATATGGCAACAAGGCTGAAGTGACTGAGGAGATGGCAGATGCCACACTCCAAGCTGGGCTGTAAATGGAACACACCAACACGAATGGCCTGGACCTGCTGAGCTCACACACAGCACACGAGGGCAGACATGAGGCTCTGCCCATCCAGGCTTCTTCCTAATTATTGAATAACTGACTGCCATAGGATATCACATTTCAATTAGCTGCAATGTCTTATTCTTTTGGGCTGGATTTTTTTTTTCTTTCCCTCCACAGAAAAGTTCCAAGGTCCCTCACTTTTCTCCCCACTCCATTCCCAAATCAGTTAGAAATTTTCTTTTCACGGACTTCTCACACACACATCCCAAATCCTCCCCTCCATTCACCCCTTCCACAAGCAGATTATTTTAATTAATATTTACCTTATACTACAACACAATCACCCTGTAGAGCATCTGTTTTGTGAACATTACTGGAAAAACAAGCATATTTGTTAACTGGAGGATCTTATTTAGCATAGCTTTCTAGAAGGATTCTATCCAGTACTACATCCAAAGACATGAACAGCAATTGCCACTGAAACCCTCTATTTCTGGAAATTCTACTTGATGATCTTTTAAAGTATCTAAATGATATATATACTATGCCATGGGATCAAAAAATATAAAATACATTAGAAAGCATGCAATTATTCTAATTTGAAATTATAGCAAAATACTTGTAATTTGATCTGATGTGCTTTACTGCACCTTTGAGGTGTGACCTACTACACAATTTGAACTGTCCAGTCCAAAAGCAAAATGCAGCTTTCAACGCACACTAATCTGATGTGCTGCCTTTTTTACAAATGTTGCATACAAGTGAAAAAAACCCACCAAAACACCAATATTGGTGTTAAGAATTTCTCACAGTGTTAGCGGAATGTCACGAGTTTTGTCATCCTGCACTGCAATGGAAGATATTGTTATTTAGTCACATTGCAGCTCCCAGAATAACCTGGTCATATGTTTGCTAAGCAAGAAGAATAAGCAAAGCAGACCTTGTAACAAAGGATGTGTTCTTTCATTCCACCAAATGCAGTGATAACATGAACTAGATTCAGGCAGTCAGAAGACTACAATAAATGGAGAAAAATGTGAGTTGAATCAGCAGGCTGTGATAGGCACTGACTGGACAGGACAGTAATTAGTTTAATGCAGGGGCTTAAAAGGTATATGGAATCAAAGGAGAGAGGAGATTAAAAAGGCGATGGTCCTAACCTGAAGACAAGGAGCAACAGGAGGACCCAAGAAACAACATAACACAATACAATCTTCAAGATCTCATAACCTCACTTAATTGTGAGTTAGTTTGTGATTCGTAATAGACATTTGAATTAATGTAGGTATTCTGCAATTGGTGATCAAGTCATACATTAAATGCATTTGGGTTTTGAAGCATCACAGTAAACTGAAATAGTTCTTTGCCCTCTCTGGAGTTATTTCCTTGCCCATTTCCTTAAAATCCAAGTAGTGAACAGGTTGAAAGCACTTTGACAGCTGGCTGGCCAGACTAGCAAGGGCAGTGGCTGCCCCTGGCTGATGTGCAGTGTGTAAATCCCCACACATAGTTGGGTAATAATGCACTGACTTTACAAATCCACTCTGGTTCTCAGTGAGCAACACACCTCGCAACACGGACAATGCTGGTTTGTGTTCTAAAGATTTTCAAGCAGCTTCACCCTTAGATTCAACCCCGGGTAAAGAATATAAAAGACAAATTTCAAATAAGTTAGTGCAGCTTGGCTGAAATAAACCCAAATTTTGAACATTTAAAATAAAATTACACCAGAAATACCAGCAAAAGATATTCTGTCACCATTCTCCACTTAAAGAAAAGTAACAGAAATTACAGATGTCAAACACTCATAATAGGAAAGCAAGAATTGCATTTTTAGCAGTGAGAAATGAAACCCATCTATTCACCACTCCTTTTACATTTTTAAAGAAACTATATAATTGCCATCTCTTCAGCTTTGTTCTTACTCGCTCACAGCATCTTTCACTTTGAGTAAGAGCTAAGATCAGCAACCCATAGGCAACTATCCCAGCAATTTCAGAACTATTTTTGAAATTGTTGTAGGATGTTCATGAAGCACAGCATCCACAAAATACCTATCCTACAATTTTCCTCTAATCTGTAAATGCAATCAACAGAATTCCAATTAATTGGTATTTAGTGCAGGGCTTTGTTTGTTGAAGAAACTACTCTCCCAAGCTCCTCATCTCATTATTCTCAGAAAGGGCTTGTAGCGTCAATATTTAATGTCAGGGAGAAAGAGATGGAGTTACAAAATAACCACCACTTCATTAGTCATTCCATGAGTATTTGAAATGAAGACATAACAATGTACTTGGTAAATTACGAACAGAACAACTGCACTGCATCCCCTGCATTAGAATGGTTTTTGCTGTAAAAAACAAGTTTGTTTTCACCTCTGGCAAGCACACTTCAAAACTGGCTGGGATCAAAGATAGCAGTGTGTATAGCAGTCTCCCACAGGTAACAACAACACAGTACAAATACAGAACCTTTCTAATATTTTCATTTTATAGGAATAAAATAATAGGCCTCAAAAACCTTATCATATTGCTGGAAAAGGTAATAAAAAGCAAAAAAAAATAAGATGGACAAGTATGAGTTCCAGGTTAAATTTCTAGAAATATAAAATCAACACATTGTAGCATTTCCTATTTTAAGTATTTTACCTTTCTGACCTGCTGATGTATTTTGAATGAATGTTGAAGGTTTTTTGGAAAGGTTACAGATGCTCCACAGGCTATGAATAAAAAAGATGACTGCATTCTACAAAGCCACTGATGCATGAATGGTCAAAACAATTCTTAATGAACTGCAGCTACAACAACTCTTCCAAGGAAATCTTGATGTTATTATCAGCATGCCCCAAAACACTAGCACTAGGGGAGCTCTAGGAAGGCCAAGCTGCACCTACTTTTATCTACAAGTCAATTAACCACAGACAATCTTTCCAAATGCTGTGAACTGAGGAGTGAGGCTGACTCAAAGGATGGTTTATGCATGGAACACAGTGCCTAATTATTTTGGTGTTAACTCCACCAAAACTCAAGTCATCTCAGCCTTGTACAGATGCTACTACTCAAAGTCAATGAAATATTTTCAGATAATTGTAAGATGTGAAGAAACAATTGACTGTAGATGGATCAGCTAAGCAAAAATGGCTTTGAGGATAACAATATTTATTTAGATTGATAGCTGTAGGCTTGAAAGGTATATGGTCCAATTACTGCCTACTCGATTTATGCAGCTGTAACTCTTGCCCACATTTTAACTTGGCACATACAAAATCCAAAATTCAGTGTTTTCACTGGTAGCAAACATTTTACCAGATGGTTACTTAATCAAATGTAGTTCTTCGGTAATACAGGAACTTTGAACTGCTAGCGTATTTTTAAAACATTGATGTATGTATAAATCTAAAAGCAGTTTCAGTTCTTTTTATAAATTTATAAAGTCCTATACATGTATAATAAATACTTGAACAGAATTCCCATTTTCAAAGAGAGCAGATCTAATGTTTTGGTTTAGAACTTCTCCCTCTGTGCTGGAGGATTGAGAACATCAGAAAGAAGTGGCTTTCATTCTGTTGTCATTGGAACATGACTAAGAACATAAGGATTGTCTACAGACCTAATTTCAATATGTAGAGCTTGGGAGTACACAAAGATTTACATGATTTTTACACTAGAGAAGTTCATCAGAGCAAGCAAGAAACTCCACGCAGTAACTTTCCAGCCATAAGGCCTTCTGCCTACTGCTGGCATACACCACAGTCAGCTTCCATCCTGAAAGTCTCAAATGTAGGATTGGAAAGTAATTTTTAGCTGAATACTCCAGGTGGACCTTCTCTGACAGAGAGTCTGATCCAGTCAAAACTGAACTCATCCATCTCATTAGGTTTGTCTGACACGGCTCATGCTGGGACACTGAAAAGCTGAAAAACATAAGGCTCATCATAAAAACTACCAGGCTGCCAAGACAAAGGATTTGCCATGTCCAGACACGTCCATTCATTTGTGATAGCTTCCCAGAGCTTTTAAAGTGATTTTCTTCTCTACAGAGCTCAGAATCATCATATACTCAAAGGACAGGAATAGAGTGGATTATCAGTGAAGCTACTTTGATGCATATTATCCGTACATAATGTTTTGGGTTTTTTTTTTCAAATCTAGGATTCTCTGTGCAGTGTGATTAATTAATCAGAGCCAAGCTGTAGTCTCTAGTTAAATTTGAAAAGGCATGACTTCATAGGATGGATATGTATCAATGTATTTGTCCCACCAGATTAAAATTTGTCATTTTATTTCTATTATGCACTCCACCTTTAGCTATTGAGGAAAAGGCATAGAAAAAAGGGGTTTAAAAACCCTGAAAAGATGATTTCCATCCTGGACCAGTGAAGGCTAATTACACAGGCAGAGATAAGCAGCATCACTTGGACTCTGTGTGTCAGTTTGAGAAGACATAGCTGAGAAAAAACAGGAACCGCCCAACAACAACAAACTAAAAGCATTAATGCTCTTTCTAATGGTGTCAGCAGGTTTCAAGTCACAGTTTGAAAGCATGAAACTTACATTAAACAGAATTTGTACATTTGCCACAACAGAGTCTTAAGCCAGCCTTCAACACACTCTTTATTGTGCACCAGGAAGGAAATCTAATTTTCCATTTCAGTCTGCATATCAATACTATCTTCCTGTGGTAAGCCTAGGTCCCTTATTCCCATGCCATATGGCAAATCAAATTCACAACTGAAAGTCAAGCAATCACAATCGACTGACTGTAGGCAGACTTTGAAATAGGAAATTCCTGTTTTCCTATACAGGCCTCTGCATTCTCTCTGCTAAAATATTTATTAATTTGAGCTAATATTAATTATTAACTTAGTTCCAAATGTGTTCCTTTTCCAGTAACAGTTGAGCTTCAGTTTAAACTGTATTCTGTAAATGTTTTATTGATCAAATACTTGTTCTCTTTAGGAACATCCTCACTGATATGACAGAAACAAAAGTTCAGAAAATCCTTTAGAATGCCGAAATCTGAAAAAACTTCTTTTAACTACTTACTTTTCAGCATGATGCCTGAAATAGGAACACAGAAACAATTTACAGGTACATTAAGCCAAGGAAAGTGTTCTTTTCAACATCCGAGTTAGAACCCATATTATAATATTCAAGACAGACTTCTTGACTGCCCTTTGTTTACCTTAAAATTGTATATAAAAAAGGATAATATGTACATTTATCTATTCTGCTTTGTGTCTTCATTCTCTCTTTTCCATGGAAGCACAGAAACAGGACAAATCTGCAGGAACAGACAGGAAATGTTTCTTTCCTCTTTATGTTTCTCTGTCTGCTCTCTCCTCATCCTCTGCATGCCAACTGACATTTGTACCCATAAGAGAATACACAGGGAGATGCCCAAATATTTTTTGGGTGGATGTCAATATTTACTGCTATCATCAAATGGTATAGCTTTACTTACAAATTACTTACAAATATTGCTGATGGGAAGTAGAAAACAATTTTTTTTTTATGCTTTGCTTGTGCACACGCAACCTTTTTCTTTTGTAAACTCCCTTTTCTCAATCTTTGAGCTGTCTTCCACCTTGTATTCTCTCCCCTGCCCAGCTGTGAAGGCTTGGTGGGCACCTGGCATCCAGCCAAGGTCAATCAACCACATTCCCTAACTCCAAGATACTATTACTGATATTACTGTTTTTTATAGTAAGGTAGAATTTAAGAGATGTCTGGTACAGATCAAAAGTATTTTGCTAAGAGATTTACAAAAACATAACTCAAAATAGTATCACTTATGACATGGACATGAGCAATGAATACCTATGTTCGGTCACTCATTCTAAGTTAAAATGCTCTATTCCCCCATAACTGTTATTTCCCTCTAAATGTGCCTGAATTTCTTTCAATTTGCCCATGTGGGATGATAGTCAGATATAACAGAGCAGTTATCAAGGTCTTCAGGTTTCTAGAAGCAGTTGGAAGATTCCTATGCCTGCAAGGCACCATCTTCAGAGCAGGTACACAGCAAAACAGGGTTTGGGCAATGGAAACCTGTGCTTGGAAGGTGCACACCCACATGACTGAGTCCAGGACATGGAGATAAATATAATTTTTCCACTGATATATTAATTTGTATTTTTGAATAGAAGTCTCTCAATTTATTATGTTAATTGTACAAACCTCACTTTTTCCCAATGATAAATTACAGTCAAACATCTCTAAGTTTCAATTTCATTCTGATTATATGTCTGTGGCCGTACAAAGCAATTATTTTGGTTTCCTCAGAGCTGTGTCCAGCCTTTTCTTAGCTTTGCAGCATACTGAATGATAAATGCTGTATTTACCAAATGCTAATATGGAAATTAGAGACAGAATCTTCTAGAGTTGAAAAGGAATACGAATATTAAAGTCTGATGATTCTGTGCAGGAAGCTAAATCATTAGGCCTTAAGAGCTAATGGCCTTAGGAACACAAAACAGCTTATTTATGCATTAAAGATGCAATGTATTTACATTTTTCCAGTTCATGAGTTTTATGATGATTTCCTTGGCTGCACTTTGTCTCCTTTATAGTTTGTAGAAAATGGATATGTTTTTCACATTTGGGTAAGTATGAAAAAGAAGACACACTAGAATGAAAAAAAATCCATATATTTTGGTTGTATAGAAAATCTGAGTTTGACAAATTGGTTTTAAGGTATTTTTATGAAAAATCCTACTTTTGTAAATCAAGGGCTGAAGAGACATTATGCTGAGCTGTCCTTTCTTCATACAAATGTTTCAAATGTTTCAAAACGCAATGCAGAATGATGGCCCACTTTGTTGTCATTTTTTGTGAAGGTTTTTAAAATAACAAATTACAACTTTTTTTTTCAGTATTCTTTCTGAAAGTTGGCTTTTCTCTTTTTCCTCTTCAAAGCATTGAGTGCTTTGATGGCAGAGGCAGGACAGAAAGCTTACAACTATCACACAATTTATTTCAATGATAAGTTACTAATGCCTTCACAGAAAGTATAAATACAAATCTGACAGCAACAATTACACAATCACAGAATTCAATAAAGTGATGTTCAAAATTACATCTGTTACATAAGACAGATGAGGAATTCACCTGAATTCTAGATAACTACATTGATTGGGATGCTTTTTTAAAAATTCAGAGTTATTTTTCTAGATGACAGCTAGTCATTTGAAAAAACAGCATTTTTACACACAGAAGAAATATCCATCACCTTCAAACAATAGTGGTACTCCAGAAAACTTCATGGGTTAATTTAAGGACTTGTAGGAGATAAAGCTCTGGGTTTTTTGTTGGGCTTAAAGCATTGTCACAGTTTACCATGTGTTATTTCATTAATGCATTATCATTGGAAAAGAAAGCTTTATGTACAAAAATACATGGCTTATCCACAGATAAAATGGAATGAAACACAGTGGAAGAGCTAATGCCTTCCCCAAATGCATTTTAAGCAGCTACGAATGCACTGGCAATTTAGGGAGGTTTCATTAAGAAAGATTTATCATTATGATCTGATCATATCACCAAGAATTTTCTGTGGACTCCATGTACATTGAACAGGATGGTCTGCAGGAGAAATTAACAACTGCAGTAATGGTTCTATAATGATTTCCTTTTAGCCCACTGCTCCAGCTGCTCAACACTGTCTAAAATTTCAGCTTTCTAGATGCTATTTCAACAAACTGGGTGCAAAAACGAAACATATCTAGTGGTGGATTAGTAGTAGAGTTAAAAGAGAACAAAAAACATGAATAAAGTGGAAAAAAGCAATTCCCTCCCATGTTTGCTTTTAAGAAGAGAAAACACCTCTTGTCTTTTAAGAAGCCTGGAGATTTTAATCTGAAAGGTGATAAACACTACATAGAAATTAAGTTTTGGAGGAAATGGCTGTCTAGTCAATGCTGTGGCTGCTGATCTGAAAACTCTCAGCAAATTTTCAACATTTTCAAATTTTCAACACTGTGTTCCTGACACAATCAGCTCTACTGATATCAATGCAGTTTCTGAAGCTGGATACCTTCATAGGTAACTGGAGGTGATGAGATTCAGCAGCCAAGGGATAGATGATCACTGTTTCTTAAGGACATTGTATTGTATCTCATGAGGGTAAATACAAACTCCTGGCAGCTGGTGAAAGAAATACAAATTGATCACGGCAAGGGAAAAATCTTCTCATCCAAGAGTTGTAGAGCTGCAGCTGCTCCACTATATAACCAATAAAAAATCCAAGTCATTCACCAGGATGAAAGGAGGAAACACCCTGCTAGTTAACTTCAGCTAAAAATTCTAGAGTTTTATACATTTAGTAGAGAACTTTAAATTACTGAATACATCCTTAGGCCAGTTACTCTCCTGCCACAAAAGACAAAGCCACAGAAGCAGAAATGCACTCAACTCCCTTCGCACAGCCCTTGTGTCATGTTGTAGTTCCCAAACGTGATTCTTATTTGTGTAAGCAAACTGTAATTGTTTTCTTTTCCCTTTCAATGGGAATAGAATTAGACCCAAAGCCACTCAATTATATATGTCCCCTATGCTTCATTTTTCCACTAACCATTTGTGATGACCTGCTAGTGTGCAAGTGCCCCATTTGTGCCCTAAGCAATTTCAGATCATATGACTCCTGGACAGCAACAACTTAAGACCTGCAAGAGAAAGCTTACTGCTTTCATTATTTTAACATTTCCACAGAAGAGGTCACATAGCAGGCAAATCTTGCAATGATTCTGCAAGCAGCCAAAGGATGTATCTCCCCACATAAAACAGATCTAGGCCTCTATCAAATAAATAATTTTTTGTGCAAAATACAAGTTAAAAAATCCTTCTTTTTCCACTACAGGTAAGTCTCTGAAAAGCCCTACTACGTTGTTTCACTGTTGGCAGTGGAGAAGAAAGTCCATTATTAGTGGTTGCCAAAATGCCCTTAACAAGACTGGAATATTATTCATGCAAATAATTTTCATTTCTGAAAATATTTTTATTCCATTAAGAGTATTTTCCCATTTAGTTCCCCTGACGGCAAAAAAGACGGAACCAGTTGAGGAAGAAGCAATTGCTTCTCTCTTGCTGATCAGACAACAAATTGGAGCCAGTCAAATTTCCACTGAAGCATCAGACTGCTGACATAAAGAAGAGCACAGTTAACTACTAATTCTTGTCAATCATGAGACAACTCTTCCTGAAAAAGTGTTTGAGGCTTCATTTTACTAAACCGCAGAAATGCTACAGGAGTGTTTAGAAAGGTACACAACGTTAGACTTGGAATGATATGCAGATTTATTTTTATCTGAAATATGTAAGTGAACATTCCATGATGAGAGAATCAAATTTCACAGCTAATAGGTTCACTGATTACGATGAATTGTCGGTATTTAGTTAAAACACCTCCACTCAGCCAAGAATGTCATTATTTCTGATGGAAGTTGGAACATTTCATCGCACATTGTCTCAGCTGTCATCACATATTTGGCATAGTAATTTCCTCTCTTAAATCAACTGCGTTTGCACTGGAATTCTGTTGTGCGTGTAAGAGTCTTAGAAAATTTACACAAGTGTTAACCTGCAAAGCTTGGTTCTGCGATATTAAAAAACCATAAAGACTTTCCCTTTCCAAACATCTGGTGGTGTCTGGCAGGTAGGCTTAATTTATTAGTGTAGTCCAAATATTATGGTAGAGAACAATAGAGTAGGAATTTCTGTTCTGTAATAGTGATAAAATCAGTTTTCTGGCTTTCATTCCTGTTGTCAGAGGATATACCTGTTTGCAAATCAGTACTGTTAGTTAGATTTATCTCTAACCTAGTTTAAGGTCAAAACATGCCTGCAGTGGCCAACAATATCGTAAGGAGTCGTAATTCATTTGTAGATCCAAGCTCCTCACCTGCACTCTTTCAAACTGAAATAAACCAGCTGAAACGGACATAAACATCCATGGTCAAAATTCCTTTTCTAAAGGAGATTAAATCTGCACCTGGAATTGAGGGTTTCATTCTGTAAAATAACAGGTGATCAATGCCTGAAATCTGCATGAGAGAAAGACGCAGCACTGAAAGTGCACTGGGATTTGAAGAAGGACGTGCAGGATGAAAAACGCACAAAACTATCCTCTACTTGCCACATAATCCTCATAAATCTAACCTGCCTTCATATGTTCTTGCTGATGGCCCTCCTGCATCCACTGACAGATATTCACTCTAGTGTGGAGTAGCCAGCCCACTTTAAGATACAAAATCTGTATATATTTATCACGACTATTAAATAGAATCAAAGAGTGCATCGAGGCGGCTTAATAATACATGTAAATTGATGGGTAATAAGAATTCAAATTTTTTGTGTATGTGAATTTTATATTTATATATGGAAAGAGTAAATAAAAAAAAGAAAACAAATGAGGAGGCTACAATAACTGATCACAGAATTTGGGAATTACCATTTTCTAATCTAAACTAGACTATCTTTCATTTAAATTAGAAGATCAGAGATGAGAATTATTAGAATGTTCTTTCTAAACATTTACAGGCCAGCTGCAGATGGGGAGTGTTTTTCATTCACGCTGTCACACTGGGGAAAAAAAACACCAAACACTTTAACATTGCTGTCGTAACTCCTGAACATTTGTCTGTTTGGTTTATTAAGTTAGAAGTTACTGTCTGTGATATAACCAAACAAATAGCTACTGAAGTTGGAACAGCTCTTTCAATTAGCATTGTCATACAAACAAGAACATTTGCGCTGTGAATGAGTAAGTGGCTGGTGCAGGCAAGAGGAGCGGCTGCTGTCTGGGGGAGACTGAAGAACGACTGCGACATTAGGATGCCGTGGCTCATGCCAGCTCCCCCCACTCACACACCCTTCTCCAAGACTGCATTGCGTATGCTTTCACAAATCAGGCACACACTGTCAGCCGGCAGGGAGGGAAGTATGCCTGGCGTGCTGCGAGCGGCTGGCTCCTTTCCCTCGCACAGCTCCAGCTCTGGAGCGGGGAAGGTGGAGCTGCAGGGCTGCACACGCTTACGCAGCAGCAGCAGCAGAGACCTTGCAAACACACTCCCCCAGGCCTCCTGCACAGCCCTGCCAGCCAGCCCCACCCCAGCACCGGGACAGCCTGCGGGGTCACTCCTACCCCTTGGAGACAAGGAGGAAGGGCATGGCATTAGCCGGGCATCCTGCGGGGCTCCCGCAGGAACATCAGCATCTGAGGGTTCCCAGTGCTGGCACCATCAGGAGTCCCCAGACTGGGATGCCCAGCCGTGTGTGGCACTCAGAGAGAGCTGTGGTGCCGGGCAGGAGCTACAGCCAGCCGGTGAGGACTGCCAAACCTGCCGGAGGTTTAATGTCAGTGGGAAAGTAGGGTGTTTATCCTTGAGGGGCGAGTACAGTCTTCCCTTCTTTGAGTCCCAAATGTTAAGAAACTTCCCAGTCTGACCATTCCCTAGTCTCTCAGGCAGTCACACTCCCAGCTCCAGAGACTTTCCCAGCCAGGATCCAAGCCCCTTCCCAGCCGTGGCTCCAGTGACCCCAGAGCTCCCCAGGGGACTCCCTGCACTCCCCTCACGCACACACCCAGACCAGGCTTCCTCACAAGTTCTACCCCAGGCTTCCCACAGCAGAGTCTAAGATACTCTTCCTCCATAAAGCAGGAACAGATAAAGCCGGTGCCTCCAAGAAGAGACCCCAACAAAGGAACCCCATTTTATCCCCTCCCAGTCCAAACAGATCACAGCCTTGCTCTTCTTCCCCAGTCCTGGGCTCCTGCAGCTGTGTCACTCACCTGGCTGAGCCACAGGTCCCTGTGCCTTTTGTCATGAAAAGGGTTGAGAGTTCAGGGACTCTTGCCTTGGGCTCCCACCACCCAGAGCTCCACCTCCAGCTTGCCAACAGAGCCACCTGCATCAAATGTATCCCTCAACAAAAGTGGCAAGCACATCCATGAAAACCCCACAAAAATCATAGTGGAAAACCATAAGATCTTCATCAGGCATAGATTTAGAACTGTCTACAAACTGAAATGCTAAACCTATTTTCGGTGCATCCAGGGAAACAGCCTCGATAACTGGATTACTGATTTATGGGAGGTCAAATTTGAAGTTGGCATAATTTAGAGCCCCCAGCTAGGATACTTTAGGTGACTAAGTGAGCAAATGACACCAGACCTCATTACGAGGTATTAACACCCAACAAGCTGTGCAAGAACAATAATGTTTTCTAGTGCCATGCCTCAGAGCACTGTACATTTACTTGCAGTAATAATGGGACCACATTTTCACTTCTTATTTTCTGTACTATCATCATGCCGGGATACCACTGGTACGGTCCCAGAAACTTGTGAACTTGTCCACAAACTGCTCCCACTCATTTTTAAGCTATTAAATACAATGAAATTTTTCATAAGACCCTGTTATCAGTCTCTCACTAAAGACTAAGTTCATAGCATAAATTCACAAACCTAACTGACCTCAATAATTTTCATGCTATTCAGATTCCTATTCAGTACTTGTTATTGGGGACCTTTCAATGTGCATGCAAAGTAGTTTTCTACCAAACCTATTTTACTGTCTTTATACTGCTCTTCTCCCTTGAATTTCTGAAAGAATTCAGTAGAATCCAATTCACCTAAAGAGCATGTGAAGGAACCAAGACCACTATCTGTAAGCTTTAGGAGCTTGACGATTTAGTTTGGTTTGAAGTTGAACTTTTTTGCTTCATTCTGTTTTCAATTCCTTCTCTTTTGTTTGTTTGCAGCAATCAGAAAATTAGCACAGATACAGCATTTGCAAATGTTATTTGTTTAGAGCAGATTTTGGATTGCCTTGTAAGACAGAGTACTGAACTATCCTAAATCTTTTCCAAGAGGAAATTAATATATTTGCCACAGCAAATGCAATTCAACATATTTTGTTAAGTCTTGGGGCTATTTTCCTACAACATCTTGTTTGTCATCAACACATGCAAAACTCCAGTGGTACAGCTTTGAATCTCTTTGTAAATAATGACACTGAGGAAAAGCAACTACATTGAGTTTCAATCAAAGGAGACTGCTTATCAGAGAGAAAAAAATAAGAGAGGAAAAAGTTTTTGTTCCACTTACTGCACATGAGAATGGATTAGAGAAGCAGAAGTCTGTATTAAGACCGTGCAAAGTTTTCATTAATATGATTATATCCCTCATGATGAGAAGAAACATGGTCATTTAAGAGAAGCCAATTTGTGTTTTTCCCTGAAGACTGTACAAAGCCCATGTGGCATCTGCCCACTGCTCTGCGCTCTGCATGACTTCTGGAACATTTCAAATCATTGTCCTGAACAGCCTACTGAAGTGAGCACACAGTCACTGGATTTAACTCCAACTTCCACTTCTTTAGTAAACTGTGGAGTGCAAAACCACACACTACCAATTAGTGACAACAGACGTGACTAAAATCTAAAAAAAGCTTACAAGAAGTGGCCTTTAGATAATAAAAACTGTTTAAAATATCTGAGTCAGATAGAACAGATGAGATGACTTTTCTGTACCCCTTTTCTGCCTACTTGCTGTATATGCATTACTGAGCTGCCATCATTAATTCGATTTGTACATACAAGAACAAAAATCAAAAAATCCTAGTTATTAGCAAATTCCCTCCTCAAAGCTCAAGTCCTCTTCCTCTTCCCACATGCCAAAAAATTACTTGAGTATATCTATCCTTCAGTAACGCTTCTTCCTGCCTACAAAATATTCTTGTGCTTTCAACAAAAAAGTTGCAGTGGATTTTCCAGTCAGGTGTCCTATGGGCACATGGACACAGAAAGTAAATCCTGCAAGGCATGGAACAGACTCATCCTATCCACCACATCTTCCTCCACTAAACTTCACTTGCAATGGGGTAAGTAGACCTCTAGATGCAAAACACATGAAAGAGCATGTTCTGATTTTCCTGGGTCTCCCTTACTAATACTAGGTTGATGTAACTCTGTAGAAACACAGGCTGTTAGTTCTAGCTGTAAATATTCTTACTAGCTGGAAGAGTCTGGCCTAGTGCAAGAAAAGCTGTTTATTGCTTCTTCACCTACCCTGGCAGCTCTGCCAAATTACTTGCACTCAGGGTATCTGCAGATAGGTGTGAAAGCAATTACAGAGATACTTAATCTATTTTTGCCTCTTTTCTCTCCTCAAAATTTACCCATTTCAAAAACCTAAGTAAAGGCTTGGAACAAGTAATATTCTGGGCTTCAAAACACATCTCATTTTCCCTATCAGTAACACAGAAGTCGCAAGAAATCTGGTGCTCCTCAGGAATAGCAACAGATGAAACTATAATTTTTGCCACATTTCATCCTATCATTATTTCTTTCTCAAGAATGACAAGAAGAAAGGGATTTCCTTCTGATTTGTCAGAAGATTGCTTCCTGCAGTCAGTAGGAAACCAGCAGATATTTTGTTAAAAGCACTTGGTGCAGAGCAGACCTGAGGACCATATGGTTTATTGCAAAAGATTCTCTGTGACACATCCTCCTCAAATGTCAGTCCTGTTATTCTGTGGCAGGGATCAATAATCCCTGTGTGGAGGTAGATATCTTCCCATTGAGGCCCAAGTGCTTAAGAATCTATGATTAGCTGCAAGGAGAACAAGGCTGGACAAAGCTGTTCCAGCAGGTTTGGAATCCAATAATGAAAACTCCCCTCGGAGCAGCTGCCAGCCCTTTAATGAAAGTGACTCCTGAGCTGAGACACTGCAGAGTGCCTCCATATCCACAGAGATTACAGGTGCCACAGCTGTGAAGCATCCTTAAGTTCTTCGTGCAGGTCATCACCCAGATTTTAGAGAGAACCACAAGAAGTTTCTGAATCTCAACCTGAAAATGGGGCGTTTGTAGCTCTGCTGGACACCTGATAACCTTGAAGTGAACACAACTGCTGTGTTATGGGGGAGATGATTCTCCTCATCCCACCTGTCTTTCTTGACATGAAGATTATCTTATCCTCTCTTCAGCTATATTTTCTTGCTTGCAAATGAGGATAGGGTAACTCCAAACATCACAACTAAACAACACCGACTGCAAAATCCAAATACTGCCAGCTGCTTCAGATGTCAGTTTTCCTTCTCAGCCTACAGAGCCTGGGGTTGCTAGAGGTATAATTTTTTTTCATGTATTTCTTAACAAACATTTTTCACCAGGAAGAATTAATTTGATTAAATGAACTCCTTTATGGTATAAGGTTGATTTGGTAAATAGCTTGCTTCTACATTTTCAAAGTAAAGCCAGACCACATGAATTCTGAACTTAATTCAAACTTCAAAGACTTCTACATTTTAAGAAAAAAGAATAGTTTAAATTTAAATAAGGAATATGAAATATATATTCACACAAGCAAACACACCAACTGCATTTTTAAGACCATTATTTTTTCTTTATAATGTTCAGGAATATGAACTTTTTCAGGATTGATCCTCATGAGAATACAATTTCCTGAAATACTGAGAATTCACATGAAGTGAGAATGCCATTCCTTACTCAATTCCTATTTATAGAAGTTGCTATCAAAATACAATCACGATTGTCAGTAACATGTGAATGTTAGCTTCTATGTGGCTGATGATAGCTATAAACATTTAAATACTTATCTTCTTCAGTGCCTCTGAAAAGCAGTACTTGTCCTGGTTTATAACTCTATTAATTTGAAATGATTCTCCCCTATATTTAACATTGACTGTTAACTTGTATTTCTGCCTGTACTTTTCTTTGTAACAGTTCAAGAAAAAATGAATGCTTTGTGCAGGCATCACCTTGCTCACCTTTCTATTAAATATAAATAAGCAACAAAAAACCAAAACCACCAAAAAACAAAAGCACACCTCTTCTAATATTCAACCCAATAATGCAGTCTCTTTTCTTGTGAAAACACCACGGTGAGTTCTTTCAGGAATCAAAGGTCATCAAAAAATGAGAAACAAATCCTTTAAATGCCTTCCAAGTTGTCAGAGATTTTGATTTAAATCTATCAATTATTTCTGTATATACATTGAATTAGTTTTGGCTTTCAAGGTTTATCTTGCATAAATGTCTTCACCTGCTACAATATGCAAATCCAATACAATAAGCCTGAAACACATTAACAGGAGCATGACAGTATTGGTGTTATCCTTCCTTCTGCAGAACAAGTTCACAGAATACCATAAAGCACATTAACTGCAAATGTATGACCCAAAGGTGGAGGTTTATCATTGTTGGCTATCACAACAGCAATCCTTTAAAAAGCAATTTAGGAGTACAAGGAGTTTGTGCACATCCAGGCACTCATTTCCTTATCTGCCATGAAGAAAGGGAAGTTGGGATGGGAGGGACAGGATCTCCTTTCTCCCTGAACATCTTGCCCAGAAGGGCACTGAGGTGCTCCGCAGCCAGTGTCACCTGCCATGTGTCACCATGCCTGTAGAAGGGCCAGGCAGCAGCTCTGTACAGACAGCTCAGCAGATGCTCCCAGAGCAGACCAAGGAGTCTGCTGCAAACACCAGCAGAAAGTTCAGTCGTCCTTGAGAGGAAGCCAGATCCCAGCATAAATCCCAGAGTAATGGGAAGGAAGACAAAAGGAACGCTCTCTTCAGATCTGCCTATTGAATTACTTTGTTTCATATCTCAATAATAAAATAAGCCCTGAAAATTATCTCTCTCTTGATTAATATTCTCCTCCATTTCTCTTGTAAATGAAATGAGACAGTTCATCTTCTGAAGATGAATTAGATGAAGCAATTCCTGCTCTACCATCACGCCGTGCACTTTAAAACCCCTCTCATGCAACAATTACTGTCTCCTAGTTCACTGGGACTCATGGAAATGATCTAGTAATGTCTTCAGTAATACTGCCTTTAACTGACAATCATGTTATAAAAAAACATTTTAGACCAGTTTACTAAATGAGTAAATCAATAACCAGTCTAAACAAAAATAGCCACAGTAATATATTCAAGAATACTATTATGAAAAAAAAAAAGATTTTAAAATAGCACCTGACTGATACCTCTCTCTGACTCCACACTGCATGAGAATTGGCAAAGCACTCACAAGAAACACAGAATGACCTCACGTACCTCGGGGAATTAAGAAGAGAAATTTGCCTGCCCAAGCAAGTGCTTGACATTCAAAAATAACCTCCTGAAACATAACCAGTGCAAGAGTTCAGCCAACTAATGGGTTTTAACTAGGCAAAATCGGGCCATCTTTATGGTGAGATTGACAGCTTTGGCTCCACGCTTCATCTTTTAAATGCCACCTACACCTCAGCTGGGGCAAGCACATCAATAGCACCATTGATTTTTTTCTCACTTCAGTGAAATTACTCATTTTCTGCAGTTGCAATGTTACTGCAAAATAAAGCAACTATTTGAACACTTGAGAGCTCAGTGCTCTTTATGGTGTATGCCTTGCCTACACCTCTGTATGTGGCTAAAACTTCAATGATATCTGTACACGGCTCCTTTCCTTGTCTCCTAATGAAATCATCCTTCAGAAAAACCCCAATATGACAAATAACAATTATCTTCTTTACAAATTGAGGAGAACATTTCTGATTGACAGATTTGTTTTTTATGTTTTCCTTCCTGAACATTTTCTTTAAACAGTAGAGAAAACACTGGATAAACAGAAATAGTATGTGGAGGTTTAGGTTAATTTTCTGTGTTTCAAAGTTGGGCTGGAATCTCCAGGCCATTTTATAAAGCACAGTTCATATGAGTACAGTTGTTTCTTGTGTGCCTTCCATAACAGAAGCAAAGTAAGTTTTAAATAATTTCTTCTTTGGTCTTACTAGATGACAAGAATCTCTAAGACATACTTACAACAGTAAGCAACAACTTAGGATTTCAATATCCGAAACAGTTTCTTAGGACTAATCCTTATCTGCAGTGCTTAACTGCTGAAGTAGGACTGATCCTTAACAACTGCTTTTGCTTTAAATTCAACTTTCCTGTGATCCATAGGTAAACCTTACTTCTGCCTTTTCTTACAAGAAGAAATAAAACTGTCAGTCCTTATTATTACAACATTTGGACTCTACCCACACATTTCCATAGACCTTTTATGGTGTTTTTGATCAATAAGACTTTGCAGACTAATTTTACACAGGACCAAAATATTCGTAATTGTCAAAATGGTTGATATTGAAAGCTTATACTGTACACAATAAAGAATATATGCCCTAGCAATGTCTGTTGAACGATAATCTTCATTTATATTTCATTTGAAATACCACCTCCTACATTCTTTTTTTTTTTTAATTTAGCCAAGAGTTTTTGAGATCAATGTCAAATCAAAAATGGACATTTATTAAATGCAAGCAGGTCACAGACAAAGCCAGAACATTTTGCAGAATAAGAAAAATTGCATCAAGCTGCACAGAAATAAATGGGTTTATCAGCACTCACAGCAATTGCAAAGAAGAAATTGTCTGAGATGTGTATGACCTGAAAAAGAGAATTTATTTATAAAGGCTTTGCACGTTTTTACATGGTACAAAACTTTCTCCCTAAAGCTAACAGTAACAGTTGGAAGGGAATTACAGGATATAATAGAAGTCTTAAGATCACAGGGAATTTTTCAAATGCTGCCTTTGGAAATAATACCTTGTGCATATAATTACTTACAGTTGGAATACCCCAAGTTCATGTAGCTTTTTTCTTTAAAAAAAATTGCATCTATTAATTTTGCTTGTGTCGCCATTAACATGATAGCATTCCTTCTTTCTTGGGTCTGCAGAACAGACTTCCCTTACTATCACAGCACATGCTGCTCTCAGGGACAGCAATCCTTCATGGTTCTTGGAGCTCTGGCTGCTCCAGAGCAGATGGAGCACTCAGCTTCATTCTCTCTCTAACCTGACCTCTGCCTCAAGGGAAACTTCCCAGCCTGTATGGCTGCCAGCATCAAAGGTCTTGCCATTTCTTTGAAATTAGTCTTAAACTCTCTGTATTGAGAGATGGATTATTAGCAATCTAGTATAACAACTCTTAGGTTATTTCAACCATTCTTTTCAAAAGAAAACTGCATTCCAGACTGATTTCAGTATGAGGCTTTTTCAATACTTTCCTCCAAACCCTTTCCCTTATTAGACTCTTTGTCCTGTTAACAGTTCACAATTAACCTGCACTGAAGGCATCCTTTGCTGTACATTCCCATCCCAGCACTCAGAAAAGCTGTACCCAAGCCTTTCTAGATCTTACTGACATTTCAGTTATTTACACAATGCAAAGGGAGCTATTTAGATTAGTCAGGAGACAAACTAATTGCTGGCTATATACAGACTTCTGCAAGCTATATACATAGAGATTTCTGTCTGTCTGTATAAATACGAGGGATTTATTTGTTCCAAAGGCTTGCAAATTTTGATTACCCTGACTCTGCCACAGGGGCTGGACATGTGTGAGGATTTGTAGTCTATCCTCAGTGAACATGAAGCTAACTAAAGCAGCTTAGACAAGATCTTTTATTTGATGGCAGAGAAATAATCTTGGATGCCATACAGTGTATACAACCTCGAATCACTACAGAGATCTCATCACCCTAATTCCTTTCATCATCTGCATGTTTTAAGCACAGCCAGCCTTCCTCCTCCACTGCAGTGTCCTGTCATCTTACAGCACACACAGCCAGCGCCGCTGTTTGAAAAAGGCACGGTCAGATCTCTCACTCATCTCTGCCTCCTCAAACAAAGCTGTGGAAATCATCCCTCTAAATCCTCCCTGATCTCCTTGTGGTGATCTAGCTCCCCAGAGCTGTTCAAACATATGGGCAGCAATCAGGCCATATCCAACCTCACATTTACCAGGAATGTTTAGAACAGCTCAGTGTCCCCTTTCTGCCTGTCATTTCGATTTATGCATATGCAGTTTTAATTGCCCGTAATTTCAATCTATACATGTTATTCCCTTGAGACAGTATCACCCTGCTGAAGTGGAAATTCCTATCTGTATACATTAGAAAAATAACACTGCAACAGAAAATGTGAAAATCCCTGATAATAAATCTTCCACATCACTTGCAAGGAATACCATAACTTGTAGAACAAAATGAAAATATATATTACATTGAAGCAAGAAAGTACCTATAAAATTAGAAGGGAGATTCTCAGATTTCAGGTGCTTCCATTAAGGAACAATGTTTCATGAACTAAACAGCTATTTAGTATTTTTAAAGCATTTATGAGAAATTTTCATTGTATGATCAAGATACTTGAAAAAACATTTGAGAAAAATACCTTGTAGAAAAGTGATCTGGTCACTTCTAAAAGCTGCAGCACTTGTTATAGTTGATTTCCACTAACTTTACTGCCAGTCAATGAGAACTGCATGACAAAATTTGAAGAGAAAACCATAGTGCTGACAGAGCAGAGTAATTAGTGACTGAAACCAAGTCAGGCAGGATCCTTATGCTGTCACTATTCAAGCTCAAGGTGTATTTACACAGGGTCTCCATCAGAGAATAAATGCACACATGAAGAATTATTTCTGTATTTCCCCACGAACACATACAAGAAATACTCAGCTGTGGATTACATACACAAGGAAAGTTTTTGAGAGAGCAGGAGCTTCAAAGGAATACAGCAGAAATGAAGTTTATTTGTTAAGGTAAAAGTCAACATTGCATGCATGATACCTTAGACCCACTACTTATTTCCTGACTTTACTGGAAAACACTACTAGTGGGTAAAGAAGGAGTGAATATAAAGCCTAATTCTGGACACAGGTTATAAAGACCTGATTAGAAGAGAATTAAAGTATTTCTAGGAGGAAAAGAATTCTGTTAGTTTTGCTGAAATAAAGTCTTGCTAGATAGCAAGAAAACATAAAAGTATACATATATATAGTATAAATATATATACTTATATTTATACGTATCTATATATATGCAGACTGCAAAATGGTCCAAAACATTCAGAAATTTACTCTGCATTATATATACGATATATATGCGTATCTATACACAGAGAAAGTGTATTTATCACAGTCCTGATAAGAAGTTCTGTTTATTCAATTATGCCAACTATTAGCCTAATTTCAATTACAGCTTAAGCATCAATATAACTATAAAAATATAACTGTCCCACCAACATGGCCATTTGTTTGTTCTGCATTGTGGGCTCCTCATTCTCCTCACAGACATTTGTGAATTTATAAAACTACAAAAGCCTGCTTGTAACTCATGAACTATGGTGAAAATTTTTATTTTTACACTGCCATTTCCATTTATTCTTATTGCTTATAATTCCTACAACTATCTAAACTTACTCTGTATTTTCTGTACAGGTAAGAATTGCCAAGCTAACCTTATCTGTTCTACAGGTTTTAATATTCATATTTCTAGTGTAATATGACAACTTCTATCTATTTTCAAGTTGCATACTGCTTTTCTTATCTTATCCTCATGTATGATACAGATTCATTTTACCTTTCAAATAGAAGCAATATTAACTTGTCTTCCTCATATATATGGATACTCAAATAGAGGCAAGATAGCTTCAAGTGCTAGTAGTGTCATTAAAACCTGCTATGTTATCAAGGCATTCAAGATGTTCAGAATACAAGGATCTCTAAGGTCTCTGTTTCTTTTTCCAACAAAATGCATTTTGTCTTCCTTAAACTGCAGAATGAAACTTAAAGCTACATACTGATAAAGGTTTCAAACCCTAAATACTACAGGGTTAAAGGTGTCCAATATGTAGTGAAACTTCTTGATTGTAATCATTTGTTGTGATATCTCTAATCATATTATGTGTGCATTAATTGGATTCAGCAAAATCACTCAAGCTTTTAGTGTTCTGAAAGCCTGAACAAATGGATTAGTATGAAAAAGTCTGCACCACAAAAGAAAGATAAAGGAAGTATTTTTATTTCCTTTTCTTTAGCCCAATAAGGGGATTAAAATGATGTTTGTTAACTAGAATTATAGCAGGATCCCAGACAGTTAACTCTGAGAAAATACAGTCTCAAAGGAATATTCCAGACAAACAAGAAGCTATAAAATAAATATATTCCCTTTAGCTACATAGGAAGAACAAATGCAACACATTCTATTACAACTCGACTTCTGTCAAATTACTGCTATGCCACAACTTCCAGCCTATATTCTAATTTAAATGTGTTAAAACCAAATGAAAAAAAATACCACCAATTTGTGTCCTATTGAGATCTTTTCAATAAAAATTCACATCTAGACTTTTTATCACACAATTCATATAACTAATAATTCCTTTAAAAAAAGGTGTGAGGGTAAAAGGTTCGGTGTAATCCTAGGCCTAGAAATGCTGATTTTCCATTTCACACTAAGTCAGCGAATGAGAGACAAAAACAAATTTACTCTAACTAAATGAAAGAAGTGAAAGCAACCCTTTCCCCAAGCAGCTTTGGGCATCACAGGAGACATCAAACACTCCATGAGCTCACCCAGTTACAGGGAATTGCTGTCCCTTAGGCAGGGGAGTACCTGCACTGCTGCTGGGGGTCCTGCACAGGGAGCAGAGGGTTGCAGGGTATTTGGGTATTCCAAGTCAGACAACCCCAATGTCTGCATTCCCCCTGACAAAGTTAATGCTGGATTTCAAACACCAGCCCTTGAACTGAGGCTGGTCTGGAGTACCTGTGATTGACACAGATCCAAAAACATCGCCCAGCACAAGGGAAATGATGTTTGCTTATTTTCCTGCACGGATAAGGACAGCTTGAATGATTCATCCTTAAGCGGGTAAACAAAAGTGGGGGGCCTGAATTGAATTGCAACATAATTTCCTTTAAAAGCTTGTTGAGAACACACAGTTACACTGTACTGTAGCAAGGACTGCAAGCAGGACAAACAGGATGTGCCGGTGCTGGGAGTATAAACACACAGGACTGATCTAATGTAGAAGATGGGGAAAAGCACAAGCAAGAACAAATTTCTGGTTTTGTAGCATCAGTTGAACCCTTTGAAAGTATAATTGCTTTGCAGCAGCAACACTGGACTCCCAGAAGCCACCCTCAAGACTTCTTCAGTAATTCACTAAGTAATTATGGTCACAAATTAGAAAAAAATATGGTAGCAGCTTAGTACAATTTCTGGTTTAGGACTGACCCGCGTTCAGAGCACATCTGCACATTGTGTATCTCATTCAGTGTTTAGAAACCATATTGTACAGAAGAAAAACAGATAATTTATTCAGCGCTTTTCAAATTAGATTTCATACTGAAAACTTCTGAAAAGCACTGAACTCCTCTGGCTCCCATAGGCTTCAATGATGCCTGAAATGCAGAAGAATTGAAATCATCTTTTTAATCAGATTAAGATCTCATTATTTGAACTTTTTCATGCAGATAAATGAAGAGGCTGTTTACAAACCAAGGCTCATACAGGAAAAACCTTCAAAATTAATGTTCATTCAGCAAGAGAAATAAATGTTATGTCTGCCTTGCACAGATGAATAAATCTACTTATGTCAATAAACACTAATGAAATGAATGGAACTAACATTGATTTCAGGGCAGCCAGGACTTTGGCCAGTGTATTTACGCTGAACAAAACTGTATAAACACATTAATTGACTGCAAGGAGAAGGATTCAGAAAGATACAATGTAAATTCTGCTGGCATTATTTTAAACCCATACTTTTGTCAGAAGTCACAATAATTTTTGAAACAATTTTCTCTTTAAGTTCTGTATTTTGAATCAAATCAATAAACTATTATTACCAAGTTCATTTTTATGAAAATCAAACTATACTTTACCCAGTGAAAACACTGGTGCTTCAGTTCATTCATAGCACATGACCAGTCATGAATTCAACATGCTTTGATTTTTATCAATTACTCATTTTCGTTTATTTTATCCATTATTCATTTCAATAATAATTCTAAAGAGGTATTTTGTATCCTGATTTTTCTAAACTATTTAATAGAGAGAGAGAAATCGGGGGAGAAATTGGCTCCTGTTTCAGACACTCTGTGGCTCTGCAAGTCAGTACATTACACAGATCATGAGCCTTGGGATGGAGATATTTGGTACAATAATGATGAAAAAGCCATAGAGAACCCTGATTCCAAATGTGAATCATTCCTGTGTTAGGAAAACTTTCAAAAGACTCAGAATTACCACTTCAGTAAGAGTAAAAAAATGTAAAGTTCAACACAGATAGCAGTGACAGGACTTCTTCCTAACTGGAGACTTCATATAAAATAGACTTTTTAAGCTTTTAGAAAAGGCAAGTCAATCTTACATCCAAGAACAGTGACAAGAAATGAAATATACGTATTAGCCATTGAGAAATCATAAAGAACCACCATCACAAAACTTCTCAGGCTGAAATGTAAATATAAATGTTCAAATTAAAATTATTACAATGTATAGGGAAAGTTTTCAACAGAATATTCTGGCTAAATCTAACCATCACAGCCATTTATATAGCCATCTAAAATGTAAGTGTCAATATTATTTATTTTAAAATTTATTGATATAATGTATCTGGGAAGACCTCTGCTTTGTCATTTTTAGCCATGGTGCCAATGTGACTCGAAGTCCATTTTGTAAATTTACATATCTATCAGAGAGACTCTGACAACTTTGAAGTCTATTACTTAAGCAAGTTACTTACACGATAATTAAAGACATTTCTACTAAGATAGTTCATGCTTTCAAGAATCAAAGAAAGGGCAGTCAACTCTTCCACACTTTATTACATACTTCTACCATTTCAAATGATTAAATGATTAATTATGAAATCCAGATCACGAAATGTATTTGTCCTGAAGTGTCAAAGCCATGTATTTCAGCTGTGAATTGTGAATTAGACTGGAGTGTGAGGAAGGCAATACAGCTGTTCTATCAGACAGGACTAACATGAGAATTTGTTCCTGAGGTTACCAGTGCTACTGCAGCTGACCTGTTATCTCTGACAGACAGGTACAGCTAGGAGTTCAGTGGCCATACAGTGGCTGCTGTACCTGAATTACTGAAATTCTTTTAAGGAAAACAAAAAGCATGAAGGAGAGGAGCAGCTACTGAGTATGAATCAGAATTTCTGAATTGACTCCATCTGATATTTCTATTCCCCTCTCCCTATAAAAGTGTGGTGTAAGAATAAAGTGAACGTGAGAAAGAACACAGTTGAATGTTTCTGTGGGAGCCTGCAAAGAAAACATACAGATTAATACAATGATTTCATTTATTGAGTAGTTTCAGCATAATTACAGCTATATTAAGACTGTCATAGTGAGGCATCAACAGTGCCTTCATAATGCCTACATAAAAGGTGACTCATCAGAGCCCTGAAATCCAAGTGAAACACTTACTGTCACTCAAAATGCTTTAGGAAATGAAAGCCAATTTTTGCAGCCTAACAGGCTAACTCACTGTGCTATTTTAATTATTTTTCATTCAGATAGATTCTTCTTGGCACATAGAACCAATGCATCAAGGAGAAATTTCTTTTGAAAAACCACATAGCAAGCCAGCATCAATTGAGAATGCAAGAGTAAAAACAGAAGACAAGGAAAAAAGAAAAGAGATATCACCTAAGATATTGAAGATTTACAAAAAAAAGGGAACAAGGGAAAGAAAGATAATCTGTAAGCCTTTAAATTTCTACATAGTCACTTAATAACTGGGCATATTTTGCTGGGACTGTGTCTGATAGAGAATTATGCAAAAATTACTTCTAAGCCTGTAAGTAAGTACATTTATAAGCCATTCAAAAAAATCCATGTGACATTGCAACAGCTATTTAGTTGTGCAAAAGCATAAAATCTGCAGGAAAAAAATCAACACATTTCCTTATTTAGAGAACATAATGTGTATCATGTCTGTGAACATCCAGCAATCTGAGAGAAAAATACAGTGACTTCCAGCTCAGTGGGACATGCCTTTTTCAGGGAGTGATCTCCAGCTCAACAACAGAGGAGCCTCAGCAGCACTGCCCTCCTCCTTGCACCTCTCCACACTCCAGGAAAGCACTGCTATCCACACTGGGTACTCCTCCTGGACACTCCAGGTGATTTTGCCTTGTTTGTTCTCACACTGGCCCATTTTCAGCTAGGGAACTGTATGCATTCACCTCATGGAGCAGAAAAGCACAGGAGATAGTCTTCCAGTTGACAGGGGAAAAATTCAAAAGTGCTTTTTTAACAAAAAAACCCATACATTTTAACAGTCACGATCAGTCTGTTTCCAACTTTCTTAACTGTTGGATAACTGTGTATCTTTAAAACTTTTAATGAAACACAGGAAATTCACATTCCTATTCCTGTAGTAGGTGGGATTGCCTAATATAGGTAGAAAGAGATTCCATCACAAACACATACATTTAGATATTATTTCAGCTTTGAATCAGCCTAATAATAGAACAATTTAGGGAACTGTACTAAGGCTTTGTGAATTTCATTTTGATAGCACAAAAAGTATGAGAAAATCGATTAAATCCCATGAGATTTGCAGAAATACACACATTCTTTACAGGCTCTCCAGCATCATGTTGAACTGAAAATAAAAACTCTGTCTCAATGAAAAACAAAGTCTTTTCAGTTCTTTCTGGTGGTTTTTAAAAGTAGTGTAACCCATAAGATTTAATCTATAAAGTTGTACTGCTTAAGTATAGACACAATACAGCCAAATGTTCCATTAAACAAAATAAAGGTGGCTCACTTTCTTTCAATTATCAAAATCTGAAAAAATACTAAATTTCAAAGTAATGTATTCTTATGTCAACAGAAATTTCCATTTTCCAATCAGTTCTTGAGAACATATTTCTATAGCATTATCATACACAAGAGTTCACTTTCTTTCACGTGACCCAAAACATTTTGTCTGACTGTGTAATTTTCAATATATATACTTAATGTGCTTAACAGTTGGTCAAGGCCAGTAACAGACCATCACCTCAGATACTTTTTGAAATTATTCCTCATGCTCCATCCCTGTATTATGAAAAAATACAAGGGGAAATAAATTGCTGAAAATTGTGATACATAAGAAAAAACTGAGAAGCTGCTGACCATCAGTTTGCCTATTTGAGAAATACTGAGGTAAACTGTAAGGAAATTAAGTAGCTGATACAGTGGACAAATAATGGTGATTAATCTCCTAGACATAGCAAGGATTTTCAATGGAAAGTGAAGTTTTTTCTCAAGAGCCCAGTCCTTGTGAGTGGTTCTCACCATGACCCTCCCTCAGGACATTTAGTATCAGCCAGCACGGACTCTCTTCTGCTTGGATGGGAACACAGCATGAGACTCCAACTGTGCATGGAAATCAACAACAGAGCAGGTGGGTGGGAAATCAACAACACAGCAGCTCCTTTGGGTGGCAAGGTACCGCCACATAGAGGGTTTTGTAAATATTAAACTTGTGAGATTTTCATTCCAGTTACACTATTAATAATGTAGGAATGTAACCTACATAGTAACTGCTTCATGCAAAGCCTCCTTCCAAGCAACATCCCAGGATTAGACTGCACTAGCCTACTCTAAAAATAAAGTCACCCATCATGTGGCCTTGCACCAGCTATGAGTAATCTGTTTTCTTCATCTCCAGCTTTCCACTAACATGGCAGTTTGGAACACAAGTCTTTCCCTGAGGAGAAAATAGAATAGATGTTAAGTGAGTGAGACTAAGCCTGGGAAAACTGCTTGCATTGCATTAAGGGTTGCCTTACAATGACACCTAAATGTATTTCCACGGGGCTACTTCTTCCCAATTCTATGGTAAAATACAGTAAAGAGAGATTTTTTTTTTTAAGTTATGTAACAAGAACCCAAACTTCACATACTTATATTGTAAAAGTACAAAAAGCTTCAAGCAATAAAATAGCAGAAGCTCTTAATTAGTTTTCAAGGGTTACATTTTGTCACCGTAAAATGGGATAGAAAGAGGAAAGCAGAAAGGGCAGAATGCTCCCCAGAGGACTATGTAAGGATGTGAACAAAAATTTAGTCTCTAGAGCTCATGCTCTGCATCCTGTACTCAAACATTAATCTAAAAGGAAGCGCACAGTGGAAAAACAGAATCATTCTGACTGATGAAAATGAAGGCACATGGCATAAAAATTGGCATTTTACAGATGATACTAATAATAGATCTAATAGATCAAGAATGACAAAAGAAATTAAGTATTTTTGAAAGTACACATATGTTTGACTTCCAGGAAAAAAACCAAACCAAAACAAACACGTTTGACAGCAAAGGCCAGGGAATTTTTTTTTCTTTGGTTGTGGATCTTTCTTGTATTTTTATTAGTTATGGGGTTCTGAGGACTTAATAAGTTGAAGTTAGAATTAATTCTGGTCTTTTTCTCTTTGTGCATAAGCAGAGGAGACATCTCTGAATATGTACTGACAGGTGGATAGATTACTGAAGACTGTTCTCCAAAAGGCAAATGCTGCTTTATGCCCCCAGTACTCATCTCTGAAAAACACCTTCAGTCCAAAGAACACTGACAGAAACTACCCAAAGTGTCTTGTTTTTACCTGGAAAGAGTATGATGATTTGCTAAATAGAATGTTTTCCATTTTTAACTTAAGGATTTTCCTTTTTCCTTAATCCCTTGTTCAAACAGACAAACACACACACAGACCTTAGAGCAGTCAAGTTCACCAGAACAATGGTCATTGTGGTTGGCTAAACCTAAAAGGGCAGGCTGCATGAATTCTTTTCTTTTGTAGATCATGAGGAAAAAACCCAGTGCTATCCATTACAAATCTTCACGTGTAAATGTAACTCCCCCATAAACTTTTTGATGCAAAATATCTTAAAGTGTCTGTGAGATTTATTCACACCTTTGCCTTAAGAGAAAAAAAGGCAGCCAGACAACTTCCTACTGGAACACATTTAGAAGAAATTATGAACTCAAAAATAATTTCCAATAGTGACGTGAAGAAAGAGAGAGCTGACCTAAGGGTGTGCAATCTCAAATTTACATCAAAGCTCCCTGTCGGCTGCCATGGGCAGCCCAAGCTGGCACAATTCACACATCTGTGGCTGGGAATTTCAGTTAACACTGACTGCAGCAGCACTGCAAGGGCTGTCTCTAGGAAGGGATGAGCTATGTGTTTACCATATGGCAGCCATTATGGCCAAACGTGGCTTTTCAGAACAGAAATACCTTTGTGATAATCAAAAGCTATCTGGAGCACAGATTTTCTATGATCTTCACCAAAATTAGAAGTGAAAGAATACCACGAATGCCAGTTTCCTGCAAATCTGCGAATGTAGTCTAGTTCACTTTTGCATATGGGATAAACTAATTCACAGAGAGATAAAAAAATCATGTGAGAGGAAACAAGGCAGGGTTATATTTATTATCTTCTCTGATTCCAGCTGACCACTTGTCTTTTGTAGAGAAACACCAACTGCTAACTTCATGCGTGTGCATTCCAAAGGCATAAAGGACTTTTGTAAATGTAAGTTCCCTTGGAAGGCATACAAACAAGCAAGCAAGCAAACAAAAAGGAAATTTTATAACCTAAAACATTTTCCCTGTTGTTTGAAGGTAACAAGACAAAACAGAAAAGGTCAAACACCCCATTTCAGAATCTGGAATTAAAGCCGTAAGTGGTAATAGCCAAGATCAGAGAAGGGGGAGTGGACATACAAACTCAAGGATTCTATGATGACAAAGGGAGAGTAAGCAAAAAGATTACTACCTCTCACCTCAGAAACTAACTCTGAAATGGGCTATTTGTATATGGAAAGACTCCAGTCAAGGATATGATGTACATTACTCCAGAAGGCCTAAGTATACCTTTGAAAATTAAAAAAAATAAAAATTAAAATCATTTAAACTGCCAGGATAGTTTGAGAACATCCCAAATGATTTAAAACATTCCTCTGTCACATCCCTTACTTTCTAGTTACCTGCCACTTCATGTATTTGCCTCACACACCGACAACTTGCTTCTATGTTGGAATAAATATTTTTAAGAGAAAAGAGGCATGAGATTCCTCTAACCAACACCTACTGTGTACACACCAACATCTGAAATAGTCTACTAGACTTCTCTTTTTGTCAGTGAAGAGACCTAGGGGAGCATACACAATAATTCACCTAAACTTTTAGACAGAGCTGAGATTAAAAGTTTTAGACAGAGGTGACAGAAAATGACATGAAAACTACAGTCATCACACATTCACCATACTTCTGTCACCTCTCTTAGTCCCTTTTCATTCTTTGTCCCCCTTTCCCAGAGCTGGATGCAGTCTCACCCTGAACTTCTCACGTTTAATCATGTTCTCATGACTGCCTGAACAGTCACATGTTTACAGGGACTTTGTCACAACAGACACGCGGTAGAAGATGTTCTTTCATATCTAAATCTATTTTTCCGTATTATAAATATTATTTTCTGTAATATAAATGTATTATATTATTAAGGTCCAAAGAAAAATAGTCATTTTTTTGAAATGTAGCATTATGCAGACTAATATCCGAATTCCCTCCTCTAGGAATCATGAAAATAAGTCAGAATTCTACATTTCATTGAAATATAAAGCTACAGTTACCTATGGTGGCTTCTAAAAGCTCCCTCCCAAAGCAGAAGTGGCTCCTGCACCTCAGTGTCACTGACCACAAAGCCAAACTATTCCCATGTGTCTCTGCTGCCATCCCCACTTTGCCTTCATAGTCCTGTTTCTGCTGGAATCGTGGATCATGAAGGTCATGCCACACAACATATTTATTCTGACTAAACTGCAGAAATCTGACATGCAGAGAGAGTGAACAGCAGGCTTGACAGTGATTGAATCTAACTGCTTTGAAGTCACACCAGATTTAGACTGTATCCTATAATATTTGGGAATGCACTGTACAAATCTGGGGTTTTTTTCTTCTTACTCATCCACACAAGCACATTTTAAAACAAATCTGCTTTTTTTTTTTTGACACAGTATAGTAATAATCTGAGTCCTTGAACACCTTAGCATTAAAAGGATTGTTCCTTTTACAAAATTGCTGAAGATCACTGAAATGTAACCTTTGTGATAGGTCAGTTAACTTTAGATCAGTAAACACAAACATGCCTTTGCCTCCAGTGAATACATTCCATTTTAAGAGCTGTGTTCATCCCATCTACAAATGCAATTTAGTGTAAGCAGTCACATTTTATTTTCTCACTTTAAAAATGCCCAGAGATTATCTCTAAGGTTTATGCTTTGATTTCCTTGAATAAAAGGCTATTTGAGAAAGTTGGATACAAACATTTCGTGCAATTCTCAATAAAACCATATTAGAGTTGGATATTTGATGCACCAAATTATCTTTACTAGAAACCTACTAAATAAGAAAAAATATCTTGCACTGCATTTTTCTTTGAATGGAATTAATTTATGTTCTACACACTTAGTTAAAATTAATCACAAACAAAATTGTGGTGGCAATTACTTTGCATTTCACTACCTGTATCACTGACTTTATGTGGAGAGGTGCGTTTTTACTACTCCCCAGATGTTCACTGCAGAGGCAGGACTCATGCAGAGTCACCACCATTCCTATGGTATTTGTAAGTGGCTCTCCTGGCCCTCTAAACACCCAGTATATGATTTTACTTTATGAGCTTCACAATCTGCAACTGAATGCTGAACATAATACCAGAACACAAGAATTACACGTTCTCAAACACTAAATTAAGTGTACTGAACACAGGACAACCTGGGGGACATGTGCAGTAAAGTGAAAAAGTTGATGGCTCCAAGGAGAGATTTTTCTGCACAACAGAAACACAACAGTCCAATTATTTGTATAATATGCTGACAGTCTTTGAAAATTACTAAAGCACTCCAGAAGACCTTAAAAATATGTATTGTTGTTGTATTTCTTCCCCACTCAGGAAATATTCCCAGAGCTCCAACTCCAGGATTTTAGACTGATTAAACAGGCAACTTTATAAAATGGATATGAAGTATTTGGCTGCCACTTAAAGTATAAAGCTGGAGTTAGAGAGCTGCACTAGTACATCAGAAACCTGGGATGGACTGCTGCCTTGACAGGCTACTAGAACAGAGGCTAGACTGTTAAATGAATAAAGTAGGTATTTATTAAAAGGCTTTCAAAGGATATACCTTGGGCAGTATAAGAGCCCGCCTGAGGCTACACCCAAGATGGACGATGGGTCACACATTTTCACACACTTCTATAAGTCTTGGTCCATTTACATATTGGGGTTAATTGTCCAATTACAGCTTCACATTGTGAAGTCCAATCCTCCCAGACTGCTCTCCCTAATTCGTTGTTGTTTATACTTTTTGGGCCTGAAGCTGTAACAGTGTCCTTGGTTCTTGGGCTGGAAAAGGATTACTTTGTCTAACTAAACTGTGAGGAGAACTTGCTAACACTTTAGATGAAGTTCAGAGTTTTTTACTAAGGCAGTACAGAATCTGAAAAATATGAAAGCTAAAACCAGGATCAAGCAAGTGCTAGTGAACAGATCACTGAAGAAGTGCTTAAGTGTTAAGCATTGTAGACTCAGAAGTTGCACAAATGTGCTGGTTCTGATTCACCTCTCACCCAGACCAGCTGATGCTGCAAAGTTGCATAATGTGTGTGAAGCATGGAGCAGCTCAGTGACAGCACAGACAAGGCAGAAACACCCACCTCATCTGCTCTGGTACAAACTCGTGCCCTCAGGAGACGCAGGTGAAGAAGCAGCTCCATTGCTCAAGGCAGCAGTGGGAAGAGCCTTCCTTTCTGATGTGCAAAGGGAGCCAGCAGAGAGCCTGCACTCAGAACTGACAGGACAGCATGAGCAGCACTGACACATGGCTGGGCAAGGCATTACTCTGAGTTAATTACTTATGTTGTTGGCCCATTCAGACTTGTAAATAAATTAAAAAAAAGGCCAGATTAAATCCATCTGACTTTATGACAATGGATAAAGGAGTTTCAATGTGTTTGGAACAAATAAGAGCATCCATCAAAACCTTAGCTATGCTTGTATAATCTCAAATTACAAAAAAGAAAAAGAGCCTATTCTTCATGGGCACATTTCAGAGCTTTCAAAGTATTATTTTTTTAAAAAAGAAGACACATTTTAGAAAAAAGAATCTTGATACCATGAGAAAGTTAATAAGAAAATGTGAAAGCCTTCTACTTGTAATTCAAAATAAATTAGAACTTTCTTACTGCACCTCCTCTGTGTGCTGTTCCTAGCACGTCAGTTAGGCAATGCATTTAGGGTTGAAAACCTAACACTGCAGGAGATGCAGGTAATCATTTTGGTATTATCCTCAATTTTCCCAACAATCATTGCCAGAAAGAGAAATGCAAGTAAAGGGTTTTTTTTTATTCTCATTACAAACTCTATCTTTCAGAGGCAATATCAGAATTTTAATGACTCATATAGTCTGTGAATGAGCATAATGAACACTACCACCCTGACACTTTCAACATTCTGTAATTTGATTTGTTGGCAATTCCTATTCTCTCCTGTTTACAACCTGCCGGAAACAGGTGAAATATCTAGCCAGTCAAAATAGTGAATATTTATAAGACTCAACTTTATGGATTCATTCTACCTCTCCAGTATAGCTGAGAGCTTTACCTTATTATGCATTTTGAGAAACCATTATGCACATGCCCAAGCAACTGCAATCTGTCTGAGAGCAGCCCTATTATGAGGTGAAATAGCTTCAGGGGAGAACTTTGCCAGATGTTTAGCAAGTCTCCCAAAAGTTTAAACTCTTCCACTTTATAAAGTAGGCACACAATTAATTGCTAATGCCCCTCGCTCGGTGCAGTGCTAAAATGAATTTTTAAATTTGCAGTTTCTCTCAGTTGTCTTAAGGACACAAGGAGAAAGCCAGGGGATGCTCCTGGGCTGGGGATGAACCAGCTGCAGTGGGAAGGTGCCCAGCAGTGTTGTATGACAGAGGGACCAGCCTGCCACCAGGCAGGCTGCCCCTTGGCAGGGTGGTCACACTGTCAGGATGACCCTGCTGTCCTCCAGATAAGGACTTTCATGGTAAGAGATGCTCCCCACACAATTCATACCTGGCTCTGTTTGGAAGCCATGGCTGGACCTTGTCACTCCCACAAAATGAGGGAGACCTTTGATAAAGGTTCCCTGAATTGAAATCATTGATAGAGTCTGGCAAAATTAATATTCTAGGGCTCTTAGTTCCCTTTTTAATCAATTAAACAGAAAAGCTTCTAATTTTGTAACAAATAGACTCCATATGTTTATGGTCTAAGCTTTCAGCAAATAAACAAACACACACCACACCTTTAGGTCAGGAAACTCCTAATCACACAGTCAGTATCTCAGTATTACTGTTCAGGCAGCATGCTGCATGGCCAGCAGCAAACACAGAGCTCTCCAGTCCCTGCACACAGCACAAAGTAGCAACACGAGATCTCCTCATCATCTCTTTTCTTTCTGAAATGGGAAAAAAAAAAAAGAAAATGGAAATTGCTGGGCAGGGTGGTTTAGTCTCTGTCCTCCAGTGTTCTCTGTTGCAAATGCTGCCTTGTTGACAATTACTCCTTGTACTAGTTAATAATAATATCCATTCTCCTATTTGCATTTCACCCGCTGGAGGACAGAAACAAATGTTTATTGCAAAGCTTGCTTTTCTTCACCTGTATCCAGACCTCTAAACCCAGTCATTTTTGATATTTCATATTTGCACAGATAACTTTCATATAAAAAGATTTTTTATGGCTTGATATCTTAGACAAAACATAATTTTAAAAACCAAGTGATATTTTATATATATTTTATATATATTTTAAATGTTTAGGAAACAATTAGAATCCTGTTTTCCAAAGACTACTTTATAATCTTAACAGCAGTTTCAAATTGTTTTATTCCCTCTAACTTACACAGTCACCTGAAATGCCACAACACTTTAAAGTTATCTTCGTAATTTTTTAAGTGCTGTTTGAAACAACAAAAAAAGTCTCAGCAAGGAACAAAATGCAAGCAGGCACATTAAGGATGAAATCACATCGATACATTTCATATACATGAAAAATTAATGCAAGATGAATGGTGAACACTGAATAAGTGGTTTTTTTGCACAAAGACTTCCATGTTATATTTCTGGCTGATGACAGAAGTCTATTAACAAAATTAAGTAACAACCTTGTAAGTTTATGAAATATTAATGTATTAGGGAATAAAAGAAAATAGGCTTCAGACAAAACAAAAATAACTCACCTATGGTGAATGTGAGAGTGGTGAATTCATACGAATTTTATTGTAAAATACTAGAACATGGCTTGATGGTTTAAACAGAAATATATCTGGCAAGGGGGAGATGGTGCAAACCCAGACAGAGGACGTGGGACTGAAGAAAATTTTCTCTTTTTAAAAGGGTCATGAAACAAGGACAGTTGAGTGAACTGGTTGAACCCAGTCCTCTGACAGAGAAGCACCCAAATTCATGTTGAAGCAAGATAAAAAACATGAACCGCACTGGATGTATACGGATGTACTTGGCCAAACTCTGCTACATATGGACTTCTGAGCCACTGCAAAGGAGGTCAGCCTAGCTGGAAAGAACCCTCCCCTTCCAGTTTTACACGCTCAAGTTCAGAAAGCAGGCCAGAATTTAGAACAACTCTGCATGACAACACAGGGAAACAGAAAGTGCATTACCAAGGGTTTTGTTCTGAGGATCAAGGGGATAAATACAAGCAAAAAGATACCTATTGAAAGGATTATATTAATGTAGTTCTTTCACTAATTAAAATATTACTTGAAAGCAATTCTTTTTTTTGTCTCATATCTATCTGTCCATCCATCCTTTATTTCAGTTCCAGGACAAAATGAAACACACTGCACAATGAGTGGCAGGGAAAGCAGTGTTTTTTCCCTCTAGTGTTCAAAAACTGGTATCCTAGATTCATTAAAACTCACCAGAAATGTATGATGTATTAAAGAAGTAATTGAAAATAAATATTATACTTATTTGAAATTACAAACCACTTCACACTGTTAATTACTTCAGCAAGCTGTGTACTTTTACACTTGCAATCACTCATAGAGATGAGATTACTGCTAAGGCAGACTCAAAATAAATATACACACCAATAGATGCCAAAAAAAAAAAATTTAAAAATTAAAAAGAATGTTTTCCTCAAACATCTTGAAGAGATTGATTTGTGAAGAAAGAAAACATTCCCCTCAACTTCCGGGATTAGTAAGGAATAAGAGTAATTTCCCACACAGAGCAACATATTAAAATCTACAAATGAATATTGGAAGAAGAGTTTTCTTAAAAAAATATAGGAAAAATTAAACATAACTGCAAGAATGAAATGACAAGCAATATTACTTAGATAATGGCAGGACAATGTGATTAACACATGATTAAAATGGGTCACTATTAGATAAAATATCTCTGTGACTTATTAGCAATAGCCACCCTTCCTTTACAACAGCATAAAACAAAAATAAACGTGTCAAGGATGGATTCTCACAAAACTTTGTAAGAGTGTCTTCCCTTAAATAAGAGCAAAGTAACACCTTCAGGTCTGTTTAAGAAGACACAAAAGTAGGTTTTTACGAGCTTCAGGGGGCACATTTTTATATGCTTACATGAACTCCAGCACATGAAATCTTTAACTCAAGATGCCAGGTAATATGGTCAAAAGCAATTTCACAACCTTTGCAATCACAGCTTGATGACACCAAAGGTGTTCTTACAATTAAAAATACAAGTTTCCCCAAAGTCACTATGATTTATGGGCTGAGTGATTTGGCTGTCTCTGGAAAACTTTTAGAGCATAGCTTATAAAATTACATATTTTGATCCAGTTAGAAAGAATTACAAGATGAATTTTTAATGTCTCTCTCTAGTGCAGGCCATGGAGATATAGAGAATATTCCTTCCTATACCTACTTCTCTGATTTCTTATGCCAGTCACAGAATGATTCTACAAGGTCTTCATAAAAAAGTACAGAGGAGATGCTGCTGTTGCCTGCATTTGAGACTGATTATTCTGCAGCTTTCCTACCTCTGTAATTCAGGGAGTACTGAATGATACTCTAGTAAAGATGTTTTTAGAATATGTAAGGTCTCCTCTGCTTTCAAATGTGTGACACATCAGCACGGCGTAAGTGGTAATATTCAGCTAATATTTCCATGCATGTCTGGGTATTTAGCAAGCTAGGAAAACCTTCAGCTTTAGTAAAAATACTTCCATTGTTTGTTTGCTTTCCCCACGTAAATAAAGTAGCATCCTATTGGGAGGGTCAGAAAGAATGCGACACCTATTTTACTGTTTCAGAAGATAACCATAATACTCACTAAACATGTACAGTAATGACCTTGGATATGGTTGATGCCAACTCTATTACACTGGCCAGTGACCCAACTTTCTATTAATTACCTTCATTATTGGCCTTTTTTTTTTCAACAGATAAAATTAGACTAACTTTGATAACAAAGGAAATGTCAATTGTAAATTCTAACTTTAGTGACATTTCCTGATAATTCTGTTGTAATATTCAGAGAATTAAATGTTATAAGGAAAAAAATATTAATGTTTATATATATTCTGCACAAAGAAGTTCTTCTTTATACACTAAATGGGTTTCTCTGAAAAATGAGCTTTTATTAGCTCTTTGACAAAAAAGCCCAAAACTTGGTTGTTTCAGAAAACAGATTGCACAATAATCGTCTTGAACAATTACTATTGCACATCTTGTCACTGAGTGAAAAATGAGGTGCTTATCCTGGGCATTGCATTGCTGTCACCTCTCCTCAGAGCTCCTTGCAGTATTTCCTATTCCTGTTTACATCTTTGTGAAAGATACAGCAACAACTCACATTGAGAGACCATGGCTGCAGCAATGCCCAAGTTATTCTTTGAGCAAGAGACCTAGAGGTTCATTTACACCTGCAGAAACTATGCTATAAGCCAACTGTGTACAGTGTTCTTTCAACGCCAAAAAACTTCAATAAATGGTGCTAAAATCTTCCTAGATGTTGGTAATACAAAAAGTTATAAACTACATTTGAAGTGCTATTGTCCTTTTACTTCTTTCCTTTTATAATAAAGCTGGCTACCAATGGTAAGAAAGCATAAGCACACAGAAAAACAAACTACAGGGAGCACTTACAACAGCAAATATTCAAACATCAGAACTTTTTATTGCTATGATTTTAAGTTGTTCTGTGCTTCAAAGTTATTACTCATTTAGAAATTCCCACTGACATATAGTGGTTTTGGTTTCACTAAGTTATTATCCAATTTCAGAAGCTTGGACCTTAAATTATTAGATACAAAAGTCTGCAATACTATTATAGAGTAACCCCCACAGATGTTTTGACAAGAATTTTGCCAGTTTTTATAGAAGAATTTCTCTTCCTAGCCTGAAATCAGTGTTTGAATAACTGAAGTTTTTTACACAGCATTTTTTCTCCAGACAGAAGACAAGACTCCTGTTAGAGCTTGCTTCCTTGCTCAGTTTATAGGACTTCCCAGTAGCACCAAACCTGTTATTTTTTCAGAGTTCCTACCACTTCCTGACTTCCAGACCATATAACAAACACAGCACTTGGCAGCAACTTCACCGTGAATTTTATTTGAAAACTGCTCTTAGGTTGAGATTTCAGAAAAATTAATGATCTAACAGAGAAATATTTTCAACTATTCCCATGCAAAAGCACCCTACTGTGTGGGGAACCCAGCTCCAAGAGTGCAGAATAACTGGGGAAAAACTAAATTAAAAGCATGGGGACAAAGTCATCAATGTGTTGGGCTAGATGGCCCCAGCTCGCTGCTCTTGTCCAGCACCACTCACTCCAGTCAGAGAGGCTGAAATGGGGCAGAGGAACCTCCCACTGAGGAACTGCTCTGGACACAGCAGGACAGGGGCTGCACTCTGAGCACAGCTCTGCTCTTTGAAGCACAAATTCCAGCGAGTGAATCCTATCTGAAAGGGCACTTAAAAATCAAGTTTAAATCAGTAATCTACTACTAACCCCAGTTAGTAAACAAACCCACAGCAGCAGTGCTCAACAGCAACACACCCCTCTTGACTTGCTTCAGCAACCAGAAAGTGACTGGGTTTGTAGCATTTTCTGTTAATTACATGAAAATTATTAATTATTCTTTAACACTTCCCCCGAGACTGGTAATTTTCAGGTGCCATCTAATAAATGAATTGTTCAGGTTAGCTAAAACATCTCAATTGTTCATTCCAACTTGGCAAGCTCAGCATCAACACCAACGCACAAGCCCCGTAAAATTCAACCACCGTGGCAAGTGGCAACTCCAGATGCACACTCAACACTGTAATTAAGTCATACAATGAGGAAGTTCAGCTATCTGTATTTCCTTTTGAACATTCTACACCAACTGGAGTGCTGTTTAAATTATTACTGATTTATGTCATCCTGTGTTGGGCACATACAATGCAGTTTAGAATTACAGGTCCTTCCATTTCAACTACCTTGTAATACTGCCAGGAGGAGAACCAAGCTCTTGGCTGCAGCAGAGGTTTGCAGGGAGCTCTGTTCAATAAAGGAGAAGCCTGCTCCTGTCCTGTATTCCTGCCTCAGTACAGCTGAAGGGAACTGACATTTCACCTGCACACACACATGACACCTCCAGCTGAAGCACCACGCTCCTGCTGCTGGTACCGAGTCATCACTCTTAAAATTATCTACACAAGGAAACACAGCTCTGCTCAGAGCAGGGGATGACATGTCTCTTTTTTGACCACTCTGAGAGATAATAAAGAACCAAGGGATGGATGGATGGATGGATGGATGGATGGATGGATGGATGGATATTGCACTTATGTATTTCCTTTCACTGTAAAGGGCATGGATTTGATTTGGTTCATGTCATTCACAGACAAAAATCAGAATTTAATATAGACAGCAATATCACCAGTGAGATACATGTTCCAATGTTAAAAACTAGCAAAAGTACATACAACAGGGTGTAAGCGAAGAGCCAATTCCTTCCTAAGGGACGTTATTTAATACACAGAAAATGCATTTTTAAAGCACCGACACAATTCAGACTAACTGTACCAGACACCAGCACAGCATTTACTCTAGAAGTTATCCTGTAGATTTTTTTTATATAATTGTCACATGCACTGCCTCAAGGCAAGGGAAAAAAAGCATAAAAATATTGATAGGGTTCTCATCAAAAAATTCAAGTTAAATTCAAGCACAGCTAACAATCTTTAGCTGTTACATTTACATTCAAAATAGTGAATTGCAACATGCAGAATAACAGATTTTTAATTATGTCTGAAAAAAAGATACTCCCCTTTATTTGACACATCATACAGTGATAGTGAAAAACTATAGTAAGAGAAACCTGCACCTTCAGTACACATTTAAAATATTAATTGCAAAGCACAGCATATTTGGCAACTCCTTCACTGCTACTTCCACTCAAGTGTAAAACAAGATTACTGTGAATTCTGATGTGCTATAGTCTTTCCACCTCAGGCAATGATCTTAAACCTCATTAGCTGAGTAGGTCTGTGTGGGATCAGGACTGAAAATGTGCAAAGAGTCAAGATTCAAACCTGGAGGATATTTGTACGTGAGAAGAATCCAAGCACGCAAATAGAACATTCATCTGCACATCTCTAATCCTCTCATTAGATACAGGAACCTGCACTTTCTTTCATCCACCAGAGCAAACACCATGCTGAGACTGTTCCCCCAAGACTTCTAGAAATCAATTGTTCTGGTTTTTATTTTCTGGTCTATTAAACATGATTTTACATGACACATACATACATTGACTTTGTACACCGTCTGTGCACTCTAAAGCACTCTCCCTTTTTCTGCAATGTTGTGTGATGAAATTAAGTGAATAATGCAAAGGCAAAGCCGTAAATGAGCTGGACTGGAGATTCTCTCAGAATATTACACATCAGACAAGACCTCCTGTCCACTACTACATCAGATTACTGGGAGTTAACTAACAGCTGTTTCTCACATCAGCTTTACCATGATTTTGTCCAGAACAGCTGTCACTTTACCTTACCCGTCCTTACCCTAACCACCACATTTATGGGGTTTTAATATTAGCAATCATTCAGAAGGCTTCTGAACCCATGTACCATGACTTGCTTGATTAAAAATCCACACTATTGACTCAGAAAGCTCCTCTTCCAGAAATAGAACATTCTTTTTTGGTGCAGGCTACCTAGACCTGCAATTCAAAATTTTCTGACTTTATATCAAATTATTCAACACATCAGTTACTTATTTGTCAAAATCAGGACATTTTCCTTTTTTTCTGTAGAACATACAGGTTCTCTTTTCTTCTCAATTTATAAAAAAAATTACATTTTTTAGCCTTCCTTCCAGCATTCTCTGCCAAATTTAGCTCTGATTAGAGCTATGCCATTTTTAGAATTTCACTGCTGCCAAACAATTTGTAACAAAAACTATAGCAATTCATATTTGTTCCTTTTTAGTTATACTCTGATATCATTTAGCACTTGTCCACTGCCTAACATGCAGTGCTCTTAGCTTTTGCATTTTTATCTATTTATGTTCATCCTCATTACTCCCTTGTTGATTAACTTCCCTTTTTAATCATATTTTTTTAATCCAAAGTAGTTCTCTTTCACGATTAATGAGTTGTATTCTTTGGCATCTAATGAATCAGACTTGCACAGTTCCAATTATCATCGGTATTCTTCTTCCAGCATTTCCTCCCCCTCCATTCTCTCCTAACCACTTTCAAATTCCCATACATATAGTTACATATTAAACTGAGAAATATACTATGTTTACGCTGTGACATTGACTACACTGTGCTTTTGCATATCAAACAAAACTATCATAATCACTTTTAGTTCAGTGATCAGTGACTTGAAGTAACAGTGGCACAGCAAAATGAGGGTCCATGTAAGCTAAGAAAGCTGTTTTTCATAAAACGCTAACTAAAGCCTTCACACAACCTTAATACCTGTGACATCATCAGCTCTTTCCTCATTCCCAAGAGGCATAAAAAGAGAGGAATCAATATGTCAGGAAGTGTGCTACATTTATTTTGCTAATCTTCCAGGGCAGGATATGGGGGAGAAGAAAATTGTGGCCCACAAGAAATAATACCCAGTTTGAAAGGTGGGCTGAGGAAAAAGGCTCCCCAGGAACAAACTGCTGAGCTGAACTAGAAACAGCTTTTCATGTTTTATAAGCCAAGATAAAATAATATAAATATATGTCATGCAAACTCCCCCAATGCATACTTTTGGTGCAAAGTTTGGATTCTTGGCAAAGAATTCTCTCAGCCTTCTTTCGTTTTCAATTTTGAAAAAAAACATTGAAAAAGATGGGAAAAAACAAACAAAAACAACTAGACAGGGAAGTTTTACTAAAGTAATTGTTCTTCATGTTCCATAGAGGCACAGGCATGCTAATATATTTTTCAGGATTATCTGAGGTGGAAGGGACCCAGAAGGATCATCAAATCCAACTCTTAGGTGAGTGGCCCACACAGGGATGGAACCCACAACCTTGGTGTTATTGGCATCATGCTCTGACCAGCTGGGCTAATCTTGGGGTCGCTGCAAGGGACCTATTTTAATTTGCAGTCAGGAAAAGCACATCATTACTAAACTAAGTTTCCTGTAGGTTTATCTTAGGTTCTTTATCCCTCAGCTGCTAGATCTTGCTTTGCACATACTTAAAATCTAAGTGTATGTTCTGTGAGCAGAGGCTGCTGTCAGTGATGAGGAAAGTAAAATGTGCATGTAGGGATGTACACCAGCAGTCATTGAGTCAGTTTTACAACTTTCATTATGTTGAAAGGAATTATTAATGCCCTAACTCCAAAATAATTTACACACACTTACTACACACACTTATTCCCCCTTCTATGAATAAGGCTTTTAAGTGCTCAGATCACTGCTGGAAAGAAAACTGGGAAACCTTGAAAACTCTTATTGTGTATACAGTAATAATAGTTTTCCCAAAAGTTGATAAAATACGGATTTAATTATGCAGGTTCTTATACATCAGTAACTTGCACATGAGTAAGCTCTCTGCATAATAAGATACATACATAACATACATCGATAATACACAATTATAACTGAATACTTGTAATTATTTTCAGGATCAAAGCCCTTATTAAAAATTCAAATTAAAGTGTTGTAATGGTAGTAGTCATGATGGACTTGCATGTGGATATATTGAAATTAAGCCCTGTAATAAGTGGGATGTTTTGCATATAAAATTAGATAATCTGAAAAATGATCAGTGTAGGGCTGACAAGTGCTAAAAGAAAAGAGATTAAATTGTAATATTACTAACATTTAGTAGGGAAATAAAAAAATAACAAAACTCAACCCCTGGTATTCCTTGGAGACATGGTGAACCTACCAAATGACCAAAGCCTAGAAAACCTGAAGGCATGGGATGGGCTAATGGCCTGAAACTGATCTCTGGGTAATGAGCAGCAGGAAGGCACCGCAGCCAGGCAGGAGTTCCCACAGCCCTCCAGGCCAGCCTGCACAGCTCATCGTGGGGACTGGCCAAACTGCAACTTGTACCCAAATTAACCAGTTGTTCTCACTCCCTGCACTCTGCAGGTTTCTCATTTTGTTGCTACATTCAAAAGATTAAACAGGTTTTCTTTCAATATTGCTAGGTCAGCATTAAGATAATTGAGTAACTATGGCTCCATGGAAACAGGGGTATGATTATTGAAAAGTATTTCCAATGCAGAAGGTTGAGAGTAACAAATATTCTCAACTGACATGCTGCAGAAAATCTGCAAGGGAAGTTATACACAGCCTGAATTCAGTGTCAGTAATCCAGAAGGCAAAAATATGTCAAAGCATTGGAGCTGTGCAATCACTGATGCACCATCCTCTCCCTGCTGAGAGCCTGGACTTCCATGTCCTATTTAAATCACATGCTCCTCAGCAGCAGGGCTCCGAGATGCTCAGAGTGCGCTAAATTTAAAGACCACTTCTGTAAAGTAGCTCCAGACATGTTTCTCTGTTCCTAAGGATAAGGTAACACTTCCCAAACTCTTTTTTCATTTTAACTGAGACAGCAAAGATGCCTGGTTTGTGCTTAAGGCCAAATATACTTGTACTAGTACTAACAGCAGATTAATCATTGAATTGCTTTAAAAATAAGGAACTATTTCTAGCACTAAAATGCTATAAAAGGTGTCTGCCATCAGCAGGGCCACAGCTGAAATGGCAATAGCAGAGGGATGTACAGATGACAGGGAAGACTTCAGCCTGTGCTTTCAGCCTGATGCCCTGAGCAGGCTCGTGCTGCAGGAAGCCCAGGGCACGTCCGCAGGCATGGGAAGCACCTGGAGCATCCTTCAGGCTGTGGGGGTCAAAAGGCAGGGATGGCTGACAGCCTTTCTGCATTAGAAACTGGGGAGGGGCTTTTGAAATCTGGGACGGTAAGAAGGCATAAAAAAAATACTGACACAAATACCACCAAAGACAGGCACAACCAATGTTTAGATTTGCCTTCTGCCTTAGTAATAAGGATTAATACTTGCTTTTGTGGAAAACAAAGGCAAAGACACTTAGAGCTACCACTTGGGTATAACCAGTTTTCTTAAGAAGATTATATATTGCAATTTGTTTTAAAACGTCAAGCACGCATAAGAACATAAACCTATAAACTAAACTAGGTCCACCAGGGAGAACTGGAGAATTGTTTCTATACAAGATACACATTGTAACACTCACCCAGATCTCAGGAATTTGTGTTTACTACCTAGTTCATGATGCATTTCAAAGAGGATCCACCACTGGTACCAGGAAACAAATGAAAGTGCAAATGAAACGACATCAGAAAATCTACAAAAATCATTGCAAATTCCAACTCTATTTCTACAACAATTTGCCAGGTTTAGCACTGCTAACATTGTGTCACTGCTGCACCCTCCTAAAGGTATGGCAGCACAGCAAATGTTTCTTTTAACAAGAGCAGTCTAGAGCTTTTGTTTGGTTATAAAGTAAAGCTCTTGATCATTATTACTTAGATAAAAACTTTAAAAGTGTATAATGGATTATTTTTGTAGTTTAAAATGGCTTACTTTGTAGTTTCCTGTAATAGCTCGCCCATGCAATAGTTTCTCGAATCCATAAAAATGGTGTCTAGGTAATTTTTCCTGCAGCTTTCTTTTAAATATTACTCACTGAACACACACATTTAGTTTCTTCATAAGATTCTTCCTAAAACCTTTTTTACTCAATCCTGCCTAATGCAGAGAAACAGCTTCCACAGCTAATTCTTGCTAAGTGGGGATGGAAAACAAAAGATATTTTTGTTGTACTCTTCAGATGTTTTGGATGTTTTTCACCTTTAAAAAGCATGGCTTAAAATAAATAAGTAAGTAAGTAAGTAAATAAATGAATACGTTTGTTCCTACAGAGATTGGAACTGAAATATTGGATTATATTTATTTCATGTCATTAACTTTTGAAGCGAAGAGCTGTCCCCCAGTCAATACTCAACAGATACAACAGCTACAGTTAAGAATCAAAGCACTTAAATTAGATTATAACTATGGGAACACCAGCAGATTCAAAATGAGGGCTGAGGCTCCCTCACAAACAGTCCTGCATAACTGACAGCTACACAGTTCTTTTAACTCTGTTTATCAATCTGTAAAACTAAAGCCATTTTATATCATGACTGCTGTTTCTTTGGAAACGACAATGGAAATGTGCTTTGTAATTCTCAGCTAACGGTAAAATTCAAGGCAACTATTAGCTTTAAACTCAAATTATAGCAAAATGTAGAACAGATTAGGGAAAAATAAGAAAAAAAATTAACATAAGCACAGTTTTATTTAGCACCTAGGGAGGGCAGGAAACATGAGGAAAAGTAGGCTCCTTTTCTTCAGGCTCTATTTATCTGGGTATTGATTAGCTTGTGTTCTGTCTGCTCAGACATGCTGGGAACATTTTCCTTCACATTGTGCAGTCCAGAAAGAAACTACTGAAGAAGAATTTGAGGATTAATCAGTGTGTTAATTGAGGTTATCTAGATAATGACAGATGGGAAGAACACACTAAGCAAGTCACTGAGGCAGTCGTACTCATCTGTTAAAACCAGAATTAATGGATACACAAACTTAAGTTCACTTGAGCATTGATTTTCATCCAGCTGCAGCGGACTATAAAAGAGCTATCGGGGAAAGTTATCCATTAGCTGTCAACTCAGAATGCCTTAAGAAGCAATTGCTAATCCTCCAGTGATATCTCACTAAATCCTAATCTCTCCAAATTGTTCTTGGAAGAAGCATTAAACTGGTCATCAAACCAGGTTTTTAATGCTTCTTAAGGCTTACTCAACATGTAACCCTTTAGAGATCATACAAAGTAGTAAAATATCTAAAAGCAGATAAAGAAATAAATCAGATAGACATTGTCAACTGCACGTCTACACTCTCCTGCAGTTTTGTGCACTGTGAAATGAAAACAAAACAGGAAGATTCACCATTATAATAATAAAAAATTAAAAATCCTAGTATTCATACTAAGTAAGATACTACTTTTGTTTCAAATCTGCTTCATAACACAATCTCCTATTATAAAAGGGTATAAAACACTAAGTGATGGAGATAGATTCATTAAAATTTCAGTACTTATATAACTCCAAATAAATACTAAATAAAAACATATTATTTTTTCTCACCTTATTAAAATCTTGATTGTCTCATCTACAATTACATGATGCAACCACTAAAATGGGTAAAAGCTATACCAGTATAAAGGTGATATAAATTAACAGGTTCTAAGACTAACAGCATTTTAGGAAAGGAGAAAACAGTGATGGAGCTTGGAAAAAATAGAGAGTAAGAATATTGATTTCATTAAATAACGGCAAAACCATGAAAATCTCTCTCGTATGTAGGTTAAAGGAAGCAAATAATTTTGCTTCCCAGTGCCACTTGAAGATTTTGGATTAGGGTTCTGGAGAGAACAGAGAGATAAAAATTTCTGATTGCAGACAGTAATTCAAAAAACTTGAAGTTCTTCAGTTGGGACAGGCACAAGTTATGATGTGTAAGCAGAAATGATCATAGCACCAGAAAACAAATGGCTTCCAGACACAAAACCAGCCCAAAATAAAACTTAAAAAAAAGCAAACTGATGCAAATGGATCATCTATCTATGCATCTTACAAAAAAAAAAAAAAAGGAAAGTCATATTAGACCTTAGGAAAACTTCCAAACTTTCAATAGGTGAGGACTGCAAAACACTAGAATAGAATGTGGAAGGAAAGGGAAGTTGAAAGCAACACACTTCTGTGTGTAGTCTTAAGTCAGACCAGCTCTGAAAATAACACTTTTTGTCCATAAAAGGCATTTGAGGATGAAGGTTACACAGTAGAAAATATCTAAGTGGTCATACAGATTGGTTGGCAAAAGTAATTTTTCAACACACAACATTATAGACCCAAGCTTATCAAATTAAATTAACATTTTGCCAGCTTTCAGAGACCATTTTGGGCAACTTAAGGAAGTTTTGAAATGCGATTCCTTTGTTAAAGGAGTTTTGAAAGGAGTGTACTAAAGGTTAAAATGTCACAGAATTCTTCACAAATTTGAAAAGAACTTTTATTTGTGTCTACTATTTGGTGAAGTACCTCAAGAAATAAAGACAGGCAGGTGTTTCTAATAAAGAAAAGGAATGGAGACTAAATCCAGATAACATTTTTGGAACTGAATGGGGCTCTGGGATAGATGCAACAGGACCCACTGAATTCTCCCATCGATGTACAGCAGGAGTTTTACTGCATGTGACCTCTGGAAAAGCAAATGCACTCATCCATAAAGGAATACACTCTACAACTGCAAATTAAAAAGGATCCCAGCATCATCATGAACTGAATGTGGCGCTACGTAATATACAGTAAGATGTTCCATTTTTCAAAGAGAAATAGCTGCATTGTCCTTTTAAATACAATATTGTTCTATCTTTTCCAAAATGTTGAGAAATATTAAGAAAATGCAAAAGGCTTTTTCTTTCAAATGGTTTTGTTCTGCATTTAATTACCTGCTCAGGGGAATAAAGCCACTACAAATTAACTGATCAAAATAAAGCTTAGTTATCTAGGGAACAAAGGAAACCTCCTTTATTTCTTAAAGTTCTTTCACAGTGCATTTAAATATTTATTTGAATAATAATAATTTCTGGAAATTCACAAGAACATCAAATTCAGAGGTAGAAAGTGCCAAAAAGGTGCTAAATCATCAAAATAAATACTCCAGAAAGTTTAAATTATCCTTGAGGAAGGAGAACAGACTCATAAAACCCAGACAACATATTTTTAACTGAAAAAATGGACTTCTTTTAAAATCATGGAGCAGTGAAGACAACTGTCATTCAGAATACAAGTTCCCTCCACCCAAATTTATTGTTCTATTAGAATTTCAAAGTACCAGATAATGATCTAAAGTGAAGAGAGGCAATTAAAGAAAATACAGCTGTATAACTGTTAAAAAAGACAACCTTTTTCTTGGCTGAAAACAGACACCTATACCCAAAACCTCAAATTTCCAAAGTGAGAGTGCAGCAGTATATATATCCCAAAGAAGTTACATATAATCAAGGAGCAGGTGAATTAGAGTGAAATAAGGACACAGATGTTGAGGAGAGGACAGCATGGTTTAGCCTCCTGTCTCAGTGATGTCTGGGGCCCACATGAGACAGACCCAGCAGCAGCAAATCAAACAGCAATGTGTTGTAAAGGAAAGGAAGCACAAAAAGGTAAAACACGGGAAACAGTATCAAAGCATTGATCAAATGAAGATCTTGAAGGAAAAAACCATCAGGAAACTGATTCTTCATCAGATTGTTCTGACTGCTCCTCAGCCTTTATTTGGAGACAGCTCTCCTGTGGTGATGGTCAGGCACGAGGATCTGCCAAGAACCATGAAGGAGAAGGACTCACTTATTGGAAGGGACAACACAGCAAATTCATCTCCTTGAGTACCATGAAGTGCTTAGGAAAATGCCCTGTTTAGGCAGAATGGCCATATCAAGAATGTAAATCAAGGAATTGCAACATGGAATTAGGAAGACAGACCTGTATCACTATAAAAAAATGCAAATTTCTAGGGATGATTTTCAAGTATTTTATCCCCATGTGTAACAGAAAACGTGCTCTTATTGTGTGAGGTTATTTAAAATTTAGCCACTTAAATGCAGTGATCATGGGAAAACTCTAACAGACAGGAACTTGAACATTGCTAAAGGTGAAATAAGTCTTCAAACTCTTCCTCACAAAATCAGGCATGACTCAGAAGAGAGTGGATAACTTGACAACTTTCTACTTGATTGATGCAAGCAAATACAGAAAATTCTACTACACTGTCACCACTTAAAAGATCACAGAAAACAGTAAATGGAAAAATGTGATTGTATTCTTGCTGTCTATTATTTTGTTGTTTCTAGCAGCAACAGCTGCTTCTTGGAATAGCGAGAAAAGGATATCAGGCAATCAGTTTTGACTCAGTTCTCACAAAAAAAACAGAAGCTAATTCAAAACATGAGAGTATGATGCAGCTCAGTTATGACAGAAAAGGGGGATGAGAAGAAAAGCCACAGCCACTTCAAACAACAGGTAAAGCTTTGCGAAAGATTTGGGAAGTTGGAAATAAAAGAAAAAAGAAGGAAATTAAATGGAAGGGGGAAAGTCTAAGAATATAAAATATAAGCACTTCGAATAACATTGTAATATAACCCAGGAGGGTATAGTTTTTTCTCTCTGAAAGCAACAGAACACAACAGGGGAAGACAGCAAGTGAAATGACAATACATCCTTTCTAAAATATAATCTATCCTGAGCAAATGATTCAGAAAATCAAGAGAATTTTAAAAGCTATTAGGTAAAGGCAATAAATAAAGTATTTAAGTGTATCAGTAACAGGAAGGTTATAAAAGAATCAGAATGTTCCACTAAAAGATCGAGCATCAATTATGGATACTGCAGATAAATTACTTCTGTGCATTGATCTTTACTGCAGAATATGATGGAAAAACATCCACTACAAACTTTATATTTCCAGCAGGAATGACTTACAGAGAAAATTAAGCACTTATAGAAAAGAAGCATCATGGAAAGATTCTAGAAGATTACTTTCTAAAGCTCATTTCATATTCCAAGGCACTTGCCAGAAAACAAAATATAATTGATAAAAAAGCCAAAACCCGATAAAAAACCCCAAACCATAAGAAACAAATTATTAGAAACAGATGTGACACTATGCCTCTGACTCTCACAAAAGTAGGCCAAGATACCCCAAATATTTCTCTCTCCAAAGAGTTTCATAAGATCCTCTTACAGTAGAAAATCTCCATAAGAATTAAGCAAGTTTTGAATACAATCAAGTTATTACCTGCTTAATAGAAAACAAATATCAAATTTATGTTTTGCCCTTGCCCACATCATTTTTTCATTCTGGCAGAGAAATGAAAACTGAGGAGAGACACCTGGAACTTGTCAATAAATAAACAAAACAAAGTGCCATCACTGGACTTCCACAGTAACTTCAAGATAGGATGGCTCTTCATGATAATTATTTTTTTTGTAAAACAGCATTTTGGATTAAATAATACTAAGAATGATGTGAGCACCATTAAGGTGCACACAATCTTTTGGGGAGAATTCCCTGTTCACTGAGACACAGGACAGCTTTTCCACAAAGTTCCAGAGCGGAGGGACACAGCACACTCAGGTGATGAGCATGGTGACAATAAATTGTTCATTGAGAACAGACTGCAGATGCAGCATGGACAAAACAACAGGCTCAACTGGCTAGGAAATCTTGTTTGGGAAATCGAAAAGATGCGCTGAAATATCCCACCAGATGCAGAATTCTTTCTCTAGCCCATATTAATTCTTTCTCTTTGGCAGCATCACCCATTCCAGGAGAATCCCTGGGAGAAACACCACAGGATCCTATGGTGAAGAGCACAACAGGAATTGTTCCCATACTGTATCACCTGATTATGGGCACAGCACATCACCGTGGGGCAATTTCCTTCTTAGCTCTTCAATAATGCACTTGCTGGCAGGAGCCTTATCACAATAAATTAGGTCTAAGAGAAAGCACGCTAAATATTCACAATCCAAACAGTTCCACTGGCTTTTCCAATCTCCTGAGCTTCTAAATCTGTCTCTCTCATTTCCACTCAGCATAAGACCTCTGCTCCTACCTTTACTGTCCTGCTCTCTGGGTATTTCTGGAAGAGCTTAACTGAACAGCAGCAATGGAAGAGTCAGCACAGAACACTGGAAATGACATTCACAATTTCACTGCATCAGCAGAGCACAGTAGCAAAGCACACATGAGAAAAATGAAATGAGGAAAGACAGTTCCTGTTAGGTTTATTATGTACATACCCTCCAAGTAACACATCACTTGAGAATAGCTGTTACGTGTTCCTATTTAAAAGATTCAACAGAACCCATCAATGAAACTTCTATATAGTTACAAAGGTCTATACTTTGAGAAGCTAAGATCTGAAAAGCAAATACAGCAGAGTATTTTAGATTTCACACCTATTTCAAGTTGAAGCCCAACCCTACAGTTAATTTTTTAAGATGGGCAGTAAAAAATCCTCCTTTGATCACATCCTGACTTCATGTATAAGCTCCATGTGGGTTTTTCTTACAGAACTATCTAAAGATCTACAAATCACCCTTTCTGTGATGCCCTCCCCAGTGACTATCCACACTAATCACCCCATCAACTGCTTAGCTCTATGAGAAGTCATTTGGTAAAGTTGCCCACGATTTACAGAAAGTACCTGGGACTTTGGAGAACTGTAAATATTTTTTTTGTTTTGCAAATCAAGACAGAACCACTGAGAGTGATGCAAAATATAAAATATAAAAACATGGACAAAACCCTCCTGGCACAAACACCAGCCCACCATTCATCAAAAAGGGCCAGGCACAGCTGCTGCAGACTGGTAGAGTTTCCGTGTGTCCCACATCAGGCCATTTGCAGGCTTCAGTAGTTAGCCACCTGTAGGAAAGCCCATGACTGCCTGGGAACTGATATCCCACCTTGTGGGGCACACACTGTACTCTGTGTGTACTCTGGCCATACAAAGGATGCCAACCTTACTGTTAACATCACAGATCTATTCAGTTGTTACACCTCCTTGTTTCCAATCCATTTCATTATCCTATTTGCAACTGAAATATTCCCAGCTCTCCATTCCAAACAGCAGATTGTGCCACTTAATGGCAATTAAATGCCCTCAAGGCATTAAAAAGGCTATTATCAAAACATGGTTTTCAAGCACCAGTGTAAATAATTTCATAGAGGTTTTGAAATTCGTAACGAGTGAGTCTTCAATGAGAACATGCGTGTTGGGGTCGTCCATCTAGGTGTTAATACAACACTTATCCTCAGTAATAACTAGTGACACAAAGCCTTTCTCTAAAATATTGAGTACAATAACATTTTAAGATGTTAAACAGTTTTCTTGGCCACCACTAGTAAGTTTCTCTGCTACAGACGTTGTTTATAAACCCCAAACCCCACAGCAGGAAAAAAATAAGAAAATAAAGCACTTAGCAAGTTTACATATTTACACTTGAAACCCAAGCATACCGGTTCAAGTTATGAAAAATGTTTCAGCTAATTTAAAAAACAACAAAGAGTTCAACCTTTGTTGACACTGGAATGACACTACTGGAAAGAGGTTGAAAGAGACACAGTAAAAAAACATTTGCCAATTTTTCTCCAGTTGAGTTGGCTGATGTACTACAATACCTCTCCCATCAAACTTGTCCCATTCTCCATCTGAGATTCCCTGTAATAAATGCATTTTTATTGTTAGATTTTATTTTTTAGAGATCAGCATAGTTACACTTCATAAAAGTCAACTATGAGCAAATGCAGAACAACAGACTAGGCTAAGCAAGTCACTCCTTTGTAACTGTTTATTTTAAATGTTAGCTAGAGCCCACTTATTCTCACTTATCTCATTGGGTTTGGATTTGGATTAGGATCCCACCTACTCAGAGAGCATTTTGACTCTATCTATAGAAGACTACACCATACTGAAAGTGTTTCTTCCTTTTGATGTGAGATATGGCAACAATAACACTTTGGTTCAAAAATATAACGAGACAGTAATATAAAACATAGTAGTTACTAAAATTCCCAGTGACAAGGGATTATAAAGTTAAGCTAACAAGATTTAAATGGGGTTGTCATAATGGCAGGCTTTGGCCTAATGAGTGTCCCAAATTCAAACCTGAATCCACTCACTGCAGGACAAAAATAAACAATTACTAACTAGAGTAAGTGGCTTGCTAGGGTGTCTCACAGACAGCCCTGCCCTCCTGTCAGATACAGCCCTGTCATCCAAGGACAGACCTTGGCTATATTTGGCAATATATTTTTAAATCACCCAAAAAAATAGAAGCTTCTGTCCCTTTCTCTTTAGTATTTAAGTCCAATAGATTTCACTGTCAGAGAATTATTGGAAATTATCAGACATTCAAGCAACAGAACAACCAAGGATATCAGGTACTTTTTGAAATTTGAAACAAGACTCATAAAGTATATTTCCTTCTTATTTTTTTGAATATTCATTAATACAGACCTCACTTCTCATCTGTACCTTTGCACCAAGTCTTTATTTCACAAATAAGAAATCCAGAGCTTGAGGAAAAGGAAGGGATTGCTCCTGGTCTCCTAACTTCCAGTAACCAACAGTCTCAGATCTTGTACTGTCATTGAGCTTCTAACAACTTTTTGGGATGAACAGCAGACCAATAATCAAGCTAAAATAGTGAGAAAAAAGTCATTCTATAGCAGCTGCCTGTTAGAACAGCACTACACTGCTGAAGCCATTTTTTTCTGGTGGAAGGGTAAAGTGAGGGTGCTTTTGCTGAGCTGTGGCAGCAAAGGGCAGAGCCCCAGGGCAGCAGCGAGCGCAGTGTGTTCACGCCCGAGCGCTGCCTCCAGAGAAGGATCTCCACCAGGCTGCTGCTTCTGCACCCAGGGGGAAAAGCTCCTGGGTTATGTAATGCATGAAATCATTATACCAAGGAGCCAACAAAAAGGTGAAATGCTGGTGGACGGATCTCTGCTATTATATTTGGGGTTTGCTGGGGTTTCTGACCTCAGCTTACTTTCCAAAACAACTACTGAAACTGCATGTCACGTATATTTCATTTAATATCCTCCTGATTTCCTTTATTTATGTTTTGATTATCCCAACCTCTATTTAGGCAGAGTTGAACTGAACTTCAGAAGAAATTCACGATGTTGGGATGCTAAATTCCTCTCAATGGAAAGTTCTCATGTAAATCTAGTGCCTGTCTGTGGTCTATCCTGCTTCTTGCTGCGATTCTTACAGAACGGCTGACCAGCCTACAGCTGCCACTGAATACTCAGTTACACATGAGCTCCTCAGATTCTAATTCTATTCCACAACACAAAAATATAGGAAATTTGTTATTAAGTAGTATTTGTTAGGGAAAAACAAGACTCCAAGAGTCTATGCTGTCATGTAGATTGCATTGGTAAACAGGATTAAAAAAGTGAAAAAAATATTAAGGGAGAGTTACAAGTTTAAGGGGTGGTTGAAAAATAATCTCTAATTAAATAAATCAAACGTAATGTGTCTAATTAATTAGATATAATCTTACAGTATCTCCTTAAAAGCATTCAAAAAAAAAAGCTCCCTAATAAACCCACACTGCTTTTAAGCAGCCAAAATTCTCAGAGTGTGCAAATAAAGCATCTCAAAAGAGTTATTAATCTTTTGCTCACCTAACATATCTCATCCTCACTGTAGGACTCTACTCACCATCATCTCTTTAGTAAGAAATTTTATTGCTATGCCTGTCCAATACACTTTATTTTCTATAGGTACATCATTGACCAGTCAAGCGTTCAGTTAAAATCAGGGCTAAATGCATTTTAATTACCATAAAATTTAAATAAATATGTGTTCATGGTTCCAAATTATGCACTGTAAACAAAGCAGGAATGAGGAGCTCAGTAGCTCCTCAATCTATGTGTGTTCAGCTCATATTTATAGATCCACCTAACAATAGCAAAGCTGTGGCTGGCTACAAATCCCCCACATCTGCCAAGGTGACAGAGGACAGCTTTCCAAATGTATGCAAACACAAGGTGCAATCAAGCCTTGTAGTGTACCCAAATACTGAAATCCAGTAAGTGCAAGTGATCTTTTCAGCCACCTATAAAATAATGATGACAGTATCAAACTCTTCTTCTCTAAAACACATCACACAACTAACATTTCAGCTTCACATATTCAGATTAAATCCAGCCATCCAAGAGCTAAAACCTGAAAGAATTCCCTCTTGCAGGTAGATCCTTCTAAAACCAATTTAAAATATTAAGTTACTATTTATGCTTTTCATTTAGGATTGAGGAGAGCTCTGTAAAGAATGTGCTCCAGATATGAAAAGGTATTAGGAGCCCTTCTTTCCCTCTGTGTGTTTGCAGGGAACAAGGCAGGGTAGCTGATGCTGGCAGAGACAAAGCAGAGGCTGTGTACCCCCAGAGCAGGCCAGCCTGGGCACAGCTCATGCTGTCACCAACCCCTTCCTCTCTAAGGCAAGGTGACAGCAAACGTTCACCCTCCCCAGTAAAAAATGAGATTCAGGGTATCCTGTGAATGCTGCATCTTCTCTGTTGGTTTTATGATGATGGGCATCAAGGTCCTCACAGCTCAGAAGGAAATTAGTCAAGGAGGCAAAGGCACGACCTAACAGAGGCAGGAGAAAGACAGCCCATGTGCACTATGAAAACTTGCTGAAGGAGCACAGCCTCAGTCAGTAGCAGAATGCACCATTTTACCTTGAGATAGTCAGTAAATCTAACAGTGTGTATATTATAAACTCAGAAACAGCATCAATGATTACTTTCATCTGTTAAAACAGTATAATTTACAAATGGTTCTGATTTCCAACCTGTATTTTTCTAACTTTTTTCCTAAGATGAAAACTAATTACACCCAACTTTAATACACTGAGATGCAGCTTATAAATAAGCAGCTGACCCTGTGAAATGTGTGGTATGCTCTATTACAATAAGTAATAAAATAAAGATTGAAATCTAAAAGCAAAAGAAACACAATCTGCTTAAGGAAAAAGTCATTGCTGTATGTATTTATGCATTACATTTAAGCTTTTCAGTTATTACGACAACAAAAAAAATACAAAAAACCCCAAGGGGATTGAACTTTTACCACTATGACCATTATGTATCTGGGCCAGAATTCAGGCTAAAGACTAATGTGGTTTAGCTACTTATGAAATAATTATAAAAGTACCTCTACCCTTCAAAATCAGGAGCACTGACACTCATCAGAATAATCTCCTCAGTTTAGTTCCTGAACCCACTGGCCACTGAACCCTGGCAGAGCACAGCCTGGCAGGAAAACCACTGTATCGGTTCACTGCAACTTATCTCTGAGTTTCCAACAAAACTCCTGCTTCTCTTTTGTGAATTCACTCACAGATTGAACAAGAAAATTAATTTTCTCTCCACACAACACTACTCTTAAGAAAAAAAAAACTAACAAAGCAACCCCTCTGGAAGACAATTACTGGATTGTTTTTAGCAAGTATTATACAATCAATTCCTAGTCAAAGCTTCTGGGATAGCTTAGTGTTACTCTAATGATAACCCACTCACCACTTGTAATGCAATTCACCAGGGGTGAGGAATCAAAGATTCCTCACTTTTTTTTTTTTAATATTTAATAGTATTACTCAGCCACTGAGAAGGGCAGTTAGCTGCAGCTCTGAGGCACCCTGAGCACACCACTGGAAATGCTATTTTTCCTTTGCACTGAACAGGGAGATGGAAGTAACCATTAGCCTTGCACAATACAGCACAGTTTGCCAGGTTAGCAACACTTTCCAGTGCAACTTGCTTGGTTTTGTTAAAATCTTGATTACATTCAGAAGCAGCACAGCAAATTCAGGCTGAACATTTTCAACCTTCCTTGTCAACCACTTGTCACTGCAGTAAAAGTAGACCACCAGCACCCTTCCAGGAGAGTAGCACACCTTATCTCAATCCCTGCCTTACAAGTTCTGACATCAGTGAGAATACTCAGCTCTGGAAAAGAGGCTATTTGCTATTAATACTAATTTAATGGTTTGCTATTGCACAGTGCTATAGCCCCTCTATCTGGTAACAGCCAGCAATCAAGGCTCAGTTCTTGCTGAACTAGAATCTTGAACTTTTACAAGAATGATGCTGTGAAAAGAACAATGTAAAGTTTATTTCATAATTTTGGTTTCAGAAAAGAGCTAGATCTTAAAATACATCTTGCCATCCCCAATGTATTAGAAAGCATTTTCTATCTATAAAAGCATCATGAAAAAGTCAATTTTGGTATATATCTAGCTGAGAATATAATACAGAGAAAAACTACAAAACCAGAGATATTCTCAAGAATAATGAAAAATAAAAATCAGGAAAAGCAATAGTTTAAAAGTAGTGTGTAAAAAGATTAATGACCACATGTCTTGTCACAGTCTACAGCTAAGCAACTACAGCCCTCCAGAAGACAAAGATTTTACTACAGAACTCATTTCAGCAAAGGGCAAACAGGATAATGGTGTGTTTTTCAAGGCAGTGCTAAGAATATACACACACACAGAAAGAAAATGCTCTAATGGAAACTCAGTTGTAATAAGCACATTCAAAAATTGTTGGCAGCTTTTAAAAAGCTGATGTACATTTACTTACACGGGCATGTTTTGTAAGCACTCACACTGCAATCTAAGACAGACTAACACATTTAATCACACAGATGTTCACATAAATTGGCCCTGATTCTGCAGATCCATAACTCTACAAAACAGAAAATGCATCACTAGCATACCCTAAACTGGGCTTATAATGTTTGCAAAACTTGGCCATGCAGCAATCTCATTATAAAAATGAAAGACTATAAACTACTTCGTTCAGCACAACATCTACACGGAATACTATCAGGGTATTTTTTCCTCAATGATTTACTCTAACAGTTACAAAATGGCTCTGTGAAAGGTCTCCATTTTCATATAAGCTAAAATACTAATTAATTTTTCTATAAAGAGCACCTACCATGTTGCACTGCTAATGTCCATCTGTCCTATGAGAGGAAAATACAAGTGGCAGGCGGGGATGGGACACAATTGTAGGGCCCTTAGAATTGCCAAGAGATGAATTCAATTTTTTTTAAAAAAACCATAAACCCAAAAACCAACAAGCAAAAAGATGTTAAAATACAGAGAGGGAACTTTGCAGGTTTTTGATTTTACAGGGGCCAAAGCAGAATTCAGGTATTCCAAACCAAAGATTTACTTTATATTTTTACCCAGTTATGTTTTTATTGGACAGTGAGCCTATTCCATTCTACCTGAGCTTTCCCCAAATGTTTAACTCCTGCAAAAATAAAAAAATAAAATCACTCTGAGGAAAAAGCATAAATCAATTTGGATTTAAAAATTGGCTGCTCAACATGATATGAAGTGAATTATCTTTGCAGCTGAATAGTTTATCTCCTACAGTCAGCAGTCAACATATCCACACCAAAAAAAAGAAGAAAGGAATCAGGAGTACTGTGTTATAAAAAAGACCTGAAATTCATGGAATCCTCCTATTTAAATGCTATATGAGAAACAAAGCTTTGGAAATCCAAAATACTGGTCTTAGAGGATGGAAAAAACAGAATACTGGAAGAATTATTTTATCTATATTTTTGAAACATCACTAGAGTATTACTGAGTATATTGAAAAACAGAAACAACCATTTAAACAGTTAGTAATAAGCATTTAGTTAATATATTTTTCTCTGCTACCTCCAAATTTCACCAGGAAGAGGTGATCCAATTAGGTTCTTCTTCCATGAAAAGGACATGGAAATTTAGAAGTGCAGTTGCTATTTTAATTTTCCTCGTGGCTGCTTTATTCAATTTTTTTCCTCTTGAAGGCATTCTACCAAGGGACCCCAGAAACCTGTGTGACAGAGAGTAGAAACCCATTCAAAAAGCACTTGCCCACTTGTGTGCATTTACTTTCTCTGTGCTACTTGGAAGTCACCTGAGCATTCATCCTCTGTCTTGTCTGGGTCTGAACTGCCCTCTCTCCACCCTCACAGCGAACTCCTTTCCTCCAAAGAAGATGTACTTTACTCAGTGGAGCAGCTTGAGATTAACCATGGGGGAGAAGGTGAAAGTAAGAAAACAGATTTATGAGCTGTCCACCTTGGAAATTCAGTTGAGCCATGAGAGAACACAGCCCAAGTTTTGATCTGAAGCACAGCTGCTTCATTAATGATATTTCCAACCCTCACCATATTGAGCCAAGAACTGAGTCCCTTGGAGGAAGAAAACATCTCTGTAACACAAAGTATTTCACTGTTTCTCCTGTGTTTTGTCTACTCTTGTAATGCAAAATAATAATAAAAAATATTTGTGTGTAATAGTAACAGTGACTACAAACCCCTTCCACACAGCAGAACCTTAAAGTGACTTCCAAATTAAAACAGATGCACTTCAGCTTGACACTCAGTCCAGCCAGCTCCAGTGAAACCTCTGGGTTTCTTTTCTGAACCACACTGACTGGACAAGCACCAGAGCCAAAGCAGCCAAAGACTGCTCCTGGGGTTACTACAGGCTTTGACATCCTGATCCTCCTCAAAAACTGGCACTGTGCAAATGCACAAATCCATGCTTGTATTTTGTGTGCACATGCATGTGCAAAGCATTGCAAAGTTATTCAAACACAAAGAAGCTCAAAAAGAAACCACCAGGCTCAGAGACAAATAAGCCTCTGTTTTTAATGAATTTATTTATATATGCCTGGGACCAAGTCATCCCACGTGATTTTACTAGGCAATTTTCCTTGTGCAGTTTGTTTCCAAAACGATCACAGAAGAAATCAACAAAAGCAAACACTGGTAATTTCAGGTACCTACTGAAAACCATATGGGCTCTGAAACGGACAGTCAAGGCCAAATCCACAGCAAACCCTGTGTTTACTGGGCTTTGCATTCAAAGCAATGAGTCATATGATAAATGCACTGTGCAACACTAGACACAATACTGTAGAGACAGGTCTTTTGCTTTAATTTTTAATTTCCATTTTCTGGGTTTAGATAAACCATCAACATTACTTTAGCATAATCCTTTGCAATGAATCAATACTCTAATTTAATAATGGTATTCAGTTGTCAACATATAATATATCACATAATATCTTTGTATAGATGCAAAAAAAAAAGCCAAATAAAATGCAAGGCTTTGCTTTCATCAGTGATCACAGGTTAAATCAATGTAATGACAAACTCTACAGCCCCCAGAAGAATCTCCTTCAGGGTTAAAAATCAGCATGGAATAATTTCAGCCATATCCATCCCACTCATCATGCCACTACTGTGCAAGCTCTTCTAGGTCATGGGATTCCAACAATCACTTTAATGAAGGGAAGAGAGAAGAAATATATCTGAATAGAATCAATGCACATATCCGAGTGGGTCTTATTTGAACATTCCACTTCTTTACAAATTCAGTGATAGCTGCTCCAGTCCCTAACTATAAAGAAGATTAAAAATGGAAAACGGAATTAAGTCTGGCGTCCTCCAACTTAATTGAAACACATGAAGCAAGTTATAGCTGTAAAATATGAAAAATAAAATAAATTACAGTAACTTTTACTGCAGTGATGTGGATGAACATCTGTGTTTGTTATTTTTACCTTGATGGTAGCCTTCCTGTCAACAAGTATCTAAGATGGGAAACACAAATCTAATCATGTCTGTGCTACTGACTGAAGGTACGTGAATAGAAAATAAGTGTGCACAAAGAAGAAGCAAATGCTCTGAAAACTCCCAGTTGTTTGCCTCAGTATTTTTTTTTTAATTCAACAGCTTTTGAAGCATTTAAAATCGGTAGAAAACTGGCATATTAATGCCAATTTTATCTCAGTTAATGCCAAAGGCACGTGCTCTGCAGTCACGTGTGCTTGCCTCGATTCAATGACAGCTCACACTCATCATGCGGAGTGTTCACCATCCATGTCATTTGCTGGCAGGATGCTTCAGAGCTCTGGGAAGAGTAGGTCTGGTTTTACTACGGTTTGGCACCTCCCACAACACCCTCCAGTTGGTGAAAACCCCGCAGTTCCATCTAAGTGTCATCCTTAATGTGAAAAAGATATTTGAGTCAGTGCAAAATAAAACAAAGAGCTTTCACCAAAATGTCAGTGCTGGTAGCAGTGCATCTGCCAGATGCTTGTTACTTGAAGCCATGCTGTGCATTGCAAACAGTCAGAAATATGACGAGGATAAATGACTGGACCAGAAAATCTTTAGCAGGAAATCACAGTATACCCAGACTCACAAAAAAAAAAAAAAAGGTTGCAACTGGACTTCACAAGATATATTGATTAAGTGTTCTGTAACATCTCTTTTCTTGGTTACTATGCATTAGTTGGGCCCCACCTGCCTGACCTCAGTTCTCTGCATTAGCCTTTAGTCATATGAACACAAGAGAAACCACAATGCTATTTCATAGCTGAATTCACACAGGAATTCTTTTAAGTACAGTATCTCAATTTGAGGATAATAACATTACTGAAGAACCCAGAATACCATGAAAAATGCATATTGGAAAAATCAGGGCATGACTCCTTAGAAATGAAACCAATGGCTTGATAAAAATAAAACCTCACTAGCATGTTCAAGTCTGTTGGTTGATTTTTTTTGATCTACAGGCTGGACTGTCCTTCTAAATCAGTGATTGATTTTTACACTGAGCACTGGATGAAGAGGCTTAGGCTGAAAAGGCAGAGTCCATACGTGATCATGGAAAACACATGCAGGCACAAGATACAGGGAGAGATTTGATGAGTAAGTGGCTTTTGCTTAGTCAGAACCTGAAGAATCCTCATCAAGAACTTTCAAAACAGCTAACAGATAGCTTGACTTTGAGTGAAACACAACCAAGAATTATTGTCATTATGCACACCCACAAAAAAGAGAGATTTCACAACATCTCCTCAGATGAATACACACACAGAGAAAAGGCTTTACCAACACTTATTCAGGTGGGCAATCATCTGGCTTTCTGGAGAAATAACTCCTGATTTGCCTTCCATTTTCCTAAGTCCTGGTTCGAGCCCATTTTAACATGTTAAAACAAATAAATAAACTACAACACAAACCAGTATAAATAAAGATATCTGCTTCTTTTCTCAAAAGCTGTGAAATGCTAAATAACCTATGACTCCCACCCACATATATGCCTTCCCAAGCCAGAGGATGACACAAGGGCATGCACTATTTTGAAGGCTGGGGCATGAGATTCATCGTGTCAGATTTGTATTCACAAGGTACAACAGGATCCATGACTTTCATTTCAATAGCAGCTGGAGCAACGGGCACAGAAGGAACATGCAGCTCAACCTGGGAAATTAGGGATGAATTTGTTTTTTTAAAAAAATTCCCTTTCTTACTGAGAGCTATTAGTGGCAGACACAGATACTTGCTTTAGGGTCACACCATGTCAGCAGTTCACAGCACAAAGACTGCGTTTCTCCTTTCTCTCCCCTCAGTGGATACTGCAGCCTCAAAGAATTTTACATGTATCCTTAGAGATGCTTATATGTATCAGGAGAGTACAGCTGTAGGCTTTAAAAAAATGTTCATATGCCCTACAAATTCAAATCCTTTTTTATGTAATCTATTTAATCTTCCATTAATGATAATCTCTGCTATCAATGTGCCCAAACAGGGTCAATTTCTGCTGGATTTGCACTTCTTCAATTTCCATCCTATAACTGAGCTGCATTTAATGAAGGGAAACACCCTGCTGTAAAAGGTATTAGCAGCCTCCCTAAAACAAAAAATAGTTAGGAAGCTCTGCAACTGCCAGGAACGTTTCAAGATTGTGGTTTTTCTTCTTCCTTTGTGTGTCTTGCATGGAGGAGAGTCCTGCCAGCTGAACATTATTTATTAATCAGGATATTCCTGCCTTCTATACCTTGTAAGGAGACAGCCTAGAGGGGTGGAAATTGCTGTGGATTTATCTTACATATCCAACGAGACAGAAAGGGGAGAAAGGAAGAGATTGCAACGGAGCATTTAGACCCTGACAGGTCCCACCTGGCAAGCCCAGGCAGATACAGGCACACGGATCACAGCAGTTTGAAGAACCATGTAGCACATCTGGTTCACACAAGGACTGGAAACAGACACATGGGTTGAAAATCTGACTTCATTCGCTGTTTTGTTTTTAAAAAGTGCCCTATACAGATCCCCACACCTGAGTGAAACAGGTTCCATTGAGCTCCATAAGATTTTCTTTCTGGTAACTTCCAGCTACCTTAGGTTGTACCTACAGAACGTACAGGCTTGGACACACCTGTAAGGGCTGCTTCTCCCCCAATAACTGTGGCAGACACAGGCAAAAGGAGTTACTGCCTCGTTAGCTCTTCTGATTCAGCGATAGTTTCATTCGTAATCGCTCCCAGCCACCTGCACACCCACCCACCCATACACATCCAATTTGCTGTTCTTCTCCCAATTTTGTCAATTCACAAGATCGGCTTGCACTGCCTATCCTCTCTGCCCCAGCGCTTATCAACAAATAGATTTACGAAACAAAATAAAGTTCATATTGCTTTCCAACAAAATTCTCCAGCAGAATACCCCTACATTAGCACACAAAAGGGGAGCCCTGAGCTGTAAAAGGGATTCAACTGAACTGACGTTCCCAGCAGCAGCAACTAAGAGTTAATGGAGGACACCCGGCTTTTCACTTCCTCTACTGCATCCAAGAAAGCACAGGAGAATACCATAATACAATACAATTGAGCATTTCACTAAATAGCATCGCACAAGAGTTCTTCTAGCAAGGACTGCATTTGTCCTAAGTAACCTTTATGACAAGCCGAAAGTTGATGCAGCCAGACCAAATGAATTTTCAGCTGTAGCCCGAATCCTTAGGTTTGTGCTTGGGAGGGTGGGAAAAACCAGCCACCAAGCATCAATCGGAGAACTAGCCCCCTCCTCTGCTTAAAAAAAAAATAGTCAGTTACGGCAGCACGATGCTGTGGCTACACACGGGAGCCGGCAAAGCGCTGGGATGGCTCTGGATATCCGCGGGGTGCCCCGGGCTCCTTCCTGGCGGAGCTGGCAGCAGCTCCTTCAGGAGCCGGGCGCTGGGACGGAGAGAGCATCCCTGCGGAGCCCGCCCTCGTTTCAAGGGAGACGAGTGTGCAGAAGCCAAACTCTGTCACCAGCAGAGAAGCACATGTACAATCCAGCCCGCACCTGCTGAAAACCACTCTCTCCACACTGCTCCTTCTGGGGCGTTCACCCCCTGGTCCCTCTCGCTCAGACACCTCCCAGCATCTCCTAAGTACCTTTCGCAGACCAGCCTAGAAGGGGAAAGGGTGGAGGGGGTCTGCAGCCTTCCTAAAACCACAATGAAAAGCAGTCTCCTCAAATGGCTGCTCCTGCCTCAACATCCATCGCACAAGCAGGGAACTCGCCGGGGGTAAAAAGGGGGCGCAAGCAGGGAAAGGGAGAAAGAAGCGCAAACTTCGGAGCTCTCCGGCCTCCCGCACGGCAGCAACCGCACGGGAGCGACACGGCGGCCACCTCCGACCGACGCATCGCCCCGGCCCGACCCCGCCCGCGCTCGGCCAACGCCGGGTCCGGACGGGGCAAGGCGCGCACCGGGCGGCTCGAGGGCGCGGG
>JBBMKD010000217.1:9883329-10006327 GCA_037834095.1 Argya squamiceps
AAATTTAAATAATCCACATACACGCAAAAATAAAAATTAGAATGAAGCCCTGGAGGGGAGCGGCAGTGACCCAGTCGGCAAGAAAATATACGGATCCGGCAAATAAAAGGGCACGCAAAGGCAGCTCCTGCCAAGCTTGCAGCTTCAGCTCGATTGTGTATTCCTCTGGCAGCGCCGCGGAGGCAGGCGAGCGCGCACCGAGCAAGGCGCCTCCCACCAAAGCCTAATGGTGGTTTCTTAATGCGCACAAGATAAATAAATGATCCAGGCAAACCCCTCGGGAGGGGGTATGCTACGGCAAACGGAGCCTAGGAAAGAGAGGAAAGGAAGGGAAAAGGAAAGAAAAAAAAAAGAAAAGAGCAAGGGGCGGGGGCGCGGGGTGGAGGCGAAGCTCCCGAACCCATCCTGTGGTAGCGGTCCAATAGGCTGGTGCTGCATGGCAGAGAGACCCTGTGCGCTGGGAGCGGCGAGGGGGTGCGAGGGCGCCGGGGGTGGGGACACCTCCGAGGGAGCCCAGCCGCAGCCGGGGCTCAGGACAGGATTTTCCCACGCTGATGCTAGCCGACAGGTATGAAGTGGCAACATTTTGTTGCTCTTGTTTGTAATGGGATTCGCTAAAGAAAAAAAAAACCCAAAAACCAAAAACAAACTCAAAACCAGAACACAACAACCCACCGCACACCTGCAACAAAAGGACAATTCTTTCAGCAGCTGGGAGAAATTGATGGCACAGCCACATACTGACGTTGCCAGACAAGTTTTGACACCTTTACTACTCTGGCTGATTTGGTCTACACCAAAGTTGAATTCCCAAGCTCAGTGTAGTCAACAATGGGTGCTTTCCTCTCACTTACTGGACAAACATTTCACCAGCTAGGGTGGTCACTGAAGGGTTAACAGCAGTTTGCCAAATGTGGCTTAATCTCCATTTTCAATATTTTAGAAAATGCCCTACAGCATTATACATGTACAGATGTTTTTAACCCTTTCATCTTATTGATATCCTTTTCTGGTATTGATGCATAGGTATCATTTCCTTAGTCATGTATTTCAGGGTATTGATATTCCAATAGGATAAGTGAGCAGAAAAATTGGAAGCAATCTGTGAAATGCATTTGTGCCACATGTAAAGAGACATAGAGAGAAAATAAAGTATTGCATCTGAAACATACCTGCTTGATTTTTTTCTCCAGAATGAATGTTAATACCATTTAAATTATCAATATTATATTAACTAGATATCTAGATTATTGTCACTTCAAGAACTCCCTCTGGAGTTTGGCAGCTCCTCTAAGACAGTTCTGTGCTAACAGCCATCAGGAAGATCTGTGGAAGTGGCTTATCAGGTAAGTGTACTATTTAAACGCTTCAAAAAATCCCCTCACTTTGGCACTGGAACACATTAATTTAGAGGTTTCTACTCCTTTGGTGAAAGGGAAAAAGGATTAGGAGAAAGCACTTAGAAAGAACCACAAGTGGATGCCAAATAAGGCAAACAAATGAGAAAGATGGAGAAGTCTTTCAAATCAAGAGAATCTTCTTCACTGATTTTATGGAAATCTGGAACCAGGTGCTTTCAGTCATGAGTGCCTGTCCTACAAGGTTCTCACTTTCCTTGAAAGCTTGGAATACCTTTGTCCTGCTAGCTGCTTTGTGTTTCCTGTACAAATATGCTTTAGCTCCTGCCTCTTCCATAGCCATATTGCAATTCACTAAGCCCAGGATGAATCACTCTGTCTTCATCCTCAAATAATTTCTATGTGCTTCTTGGAAGAACAAAAATGTTTCACAACACTTACAAGACAGAGAGCTTTTATTTTTCTCATGACTATGTCCTAAACTCTGAAAGAGTTTTTCATAACTCTCAACTGCACTTCTTCCCCCACTAAGATTTTCAAGCTATCAGCTCCTAAATTTTGCAATGGTACTAATGGAAGACATCAGGATGTGATACCATTAAGATCACTCAAGTGTAGCCATTTCATCGTTTAATATTGGAAGACTTCCTGTATTATTAGTATTTAAAGATTTTCAGGCTTCTTTTCTTACAATTTCCCATTCTTATTGAGGGTTGATGAACTATTCTTGAAATTGATTATGGAATGCTTTCAATGTGCCTTAAGTGAATTACTTAAAAACAGGCATTACCCTGATATGTTAATTAGGATCTTACCAATGACTATTTTCTCTTGAAGAAAATTCTTTGGTCTAAAAATATGAAATGAATCTTGATACAAGAAGCTTCCCTTAACCTCAGAGTAAATGCAAATATATTTCAAATAGGTTATCCTACAGTTAACAAAAAAAAGGGTCATTCATCTAGACAGACACTCTAATGAAGGCAATACATGGAAATGTCTTCCTGTAATAACTTAGTCATGAGTTAAAATGTTATGATGTATACAAAACCACAGTCTCTGAATGCTTTTAGGTTATTTCTCTGTCCTTAAAAATTAATATTCAAATCATAATCAGTTTCTCAAATCAGCCCACTCTTGTTAAACTGAATCTGTTCCATGCATTAATTCTAATTTACGTAGGTATTTGGTAGCTCTCACTTGCATTTCTTCCTACTCATTTTGTATCATAGCCCAATTTCTTTACTTTTTCTGGAAATATGTTTATCATGATCAGAAAACAATATGTAATTTATTTTTCTTGACTTTTCTTCATAATATGCAAAGAAATCTGTAGTATCTCCTTGAGGACATCTGTGACTGGAATGCATTAAAATTACTTATCTATGATGGAGTCAGAAGTGGTATTTTCTTAAGGACTGGTGTGACACAGCATGTAACAGGTGTGCCATTTATGCATGGATCACTTTGTTTGTCACAGGGGGTTCCACTCTGGTTGTCAGTAGATATGGCCCAGCTAATGGTTGTGCTACAAGGGCGCTGTTCCTGCTTGGCTTCACACATGCCTACAGCCATTATTTCAAATAATGAAATGTAATGGGTGAGTTAAGGGAATTAGATTATTGTTTAACTGTTATCATGAAATCAGATCTAGAAACCTCAGGATAACTATCCTCGAAAGAGCCAACAAAAGAAGCAGAAATTCAGATTTGGAAAATCAGAGCCACGAAGTGGAGCTACATCCATTTCAGCATGTAAACAATATGCATGTGGGATGCCTGTATCCCAATCCTGCATACACACACAGCTAAAAGCCTTTCTTTCCTCCCCAGCTTTACTGAAGATATTCCTGGTTATCTCATGTAAGTATCGGCTGAAGTTTTGAGCAACAAAACCTCCACAGTTACTTTGCTTTATGGTTTAATCAGCCCCTGAGAGCATAACCAATCTTGAATTTGTGAGTTGCTCCAGCACCCACCTTATCTTCTGTGTTCTGGTACTTCAGCAGGAGGCTGTGGTGAACAAACCAGAATTTCCCACAGGATGCCTGAATTGGGGCTGGTTATATAAATAGGTGTTACGCTGCTTCCCAAACTAGGGCATTTGAATATTCTTTACTTAATTCTTCCTCTTACCTTTCATCCCCAGCTCAGCTACATCATACAGATCTCTAGTGGTCAGCTCACAGGTGGGGAAAACCTTGCTTTTGTCTGAGGTCAGCATGTCACTGTATTCCCTCTTCCAGGTGAAATGCACAGCCATAGCGTTGTTCCAGTGATGCCATTAACCAGTGCTCAGGACCAAAGTGCTCCTCCCCAGATTGCTAAAACAGCCATTACACAAGCCAGACCAAGCTTGCTTTACTCAGCTATCACCTTGTCAGGACATTTGGGCTAGGGACCCGTTTGTAATGTGGTACCTAAAGTATTCCTTAGAATTCTTACACAGGGTGTTAGGAGTTCTGGCACTCAGGTGCAACAGGTGGGAAATGCACTGCAGAGTTCCACAGTGCAGCAGCTGTTTGAGATGTGAGCAGGCTGCTGGTTTGCATTATGTCAGTCTCAGACAGGTGTGACATGAGTGACAGTTTCATGTTAAGGAGGAGAGTCTGCTCTCCCTCACTGCAATAAAAACTCTGAATAACAACCCCATGGCTAAATTAATTGGATAAAATAGACCTATCCTGTCACACAGTGCAAGTGTGCTGGTTCCTCCTCAATAACCATCAGCCCTAGGTTACTCAAGTCATGTGTAGCCAATTTGAAAATGCCAAGGCTGCCACTAAATATTTAGAATTACACTTGAGTGTGCACCAGTGAATATATACAATTCAAATATTTATCTTGGCATGGTTTGTAATGATGAAATGAAATATGACGTGATATTAATGAAAAATCCCTCATCCCAAATCCTACAAAACATGTTTCAGTCAGGAAATATTAGTAAACCAAATACTTTCCTTGGAGGAATTTATAGCTGTATAACTGAAATCCTAAATGCCTGACTCACTTTTTATCAAACCAAATTTTCAATATTCTCTACTTTTAACTGGCAGTAAATTCTAAGGATTTCTGAGGGATAAATTCTGTTTGGCAAGTACTTTTTACATTCTGATTTTAGTCATATTGTATCAGTCCCCTAAGAAGACAGTTAATAATGATTTCAGACTGAGAAATATAGTGACTAGTCTTAACTATGCCCTTGTGACATACTGAAGACACTGCAGCATAAGAGAAATGAATACATTACTCTTCAAGCCTTTGTAACCCCTGAGATTTTTATCAGCAACATCAATTTAGGATGCCAGAGAAAGAAATAATTGAAAGCAAACATGAAAATGCCATCAAAAGGGCTTGCTCCAAAGCGTGATGGAGTCAGCAGAAATCTCTCAGTATACTGCACTCTATCTTGGACTAAGCCCTAAATCAAAATTCACATCTTTCCTAGATCTATGACAAAATGGTGACAGCAGCAACTGGGAAAGCCTCTGAAGCAGTCATTAATAGACAAGGAAGTTAAAATTATTTACCACTGTGACTTATTTCCAAACGTTTGCTGAAAATCGACACTTTTTCCATCCCAGTAAGGACACCTGAACCCACTTATGAAAAGAAGTGAATATATATCATATTTCAGACTTTGCGATCTTTCCTCTTTCAGTTCAACATTGCTTGCTGTCTCATGTAACTTCTACCCAGTGCAGAGAACACTGCTGCTACATGTTGTTTGCTGGATATTTTGGATGTCAGACTCCAACAGCTTTAGGAGGTTCAGCAGTTTTGCAGGAACCTCCTCAAAGCTGCCCTGAATGTCCAGAAAACCAACAGGTAGAAAAAAACAAGGGGAGCAATCTCCTTATCCTTCCACATAAAACAAAGAGAGTTCATTCTGTCAAACTTCATGGAAATAATTTTGTGGCATCCATCCTTACAGTGATATTTGAATGACCCTTTGAAGTAGAAAAAGCCCACAGGAACTCATAATTCTCACAGCTTAATCAGGAAGAAAAGGTGGATCTTTCATCTTTAGAGCTTTGAGACATCCATGAAATCAGTCAAATTTTCCAAGCACTTCAGCTCTTTGTGGATTTCAACTATGAAGTAAAAACATGGATTTTTTTCCTTCAGCAGAGGAGTCAGAATAAACTTTTTTCTTAGTGCCCCTGTGTAACTCTGAGGAATTTTTCTGTAACTAGCTACACCAGCATAAAGAGTTATGGAAAATAAATCAGATGAGAATTCTGGGTTTATCACTGCTGTGCATTTATGAATGTATTTTTGTATGACTTATGCATGCATAAGTCTATGGGACCTGATAAGATGCCCCGAGAGTCCTGAAGAAGTTGGCTGACATAGTTGCCAAGCCACTCCTGATGGTATTTGAAAAATCACAGCAGTCAGGTAAAGCTCCTCTATGGAAAAATGGAAACATTGCACCCATTTTTTAAAATGGATAAAAAGGAGGACTCTGGGAACTACTGCCCTGCCAGCCTCATCTCTGTGCCTGGGAAAATGATGAAACAGATCCTCCTAGAAGTTATGCTAGGGCACATGGACAGGGAAGTGGTGCAGGACAGCTCCACCCAGAGCACGTCTGCCCTGAAGATGAGGGATGGACCCTGTCTCCTGTGAGGAAAGGCTGAGACTGCTTCAGGCTGGAGAAGGCTCCAGAGAGACCTCACTGCAGCCTTTCAGCACTTAAAATGGGCTTATGCAAAAGATGGGAAGGGACTTCTTAGCAGGGCCAGCTGTGATAGGACATGGGGGAATGGTTTTAAACCAAAAGAGAGTAGCTTTAGACTAGACCTAAGGAAGAAATTTCTTACACTGAGGATGGTGAGGTGCTGGGACAGGTTGCCTGGAGAGGTATGGGATGCCCCATCCCTGGAATAGGTGAGGCTGGATGGGGCTCTGAGCAACCTGGTCTAGTTGAAGATGTCCCTGTTCACTGCAGGGGAATTGGAACAAATGACCTTTAAATGTCCCTTCCAACACAAACCCTTCTATGATTATGTGATTTTAATTTAACTGCACATAGACAGACACCAGGAGCAGGACAATAAGAAATAAAACAATGCCCAGAACAAGACAGCTGCTGAGTAAATATTAAAGAAAAAAAAAAAAAAAAGGAAAAATAATTGATAAATATTTAAATTTAAAGCTGTTGTTTTTTTAAAAAAGGAAAAAAAAAAAGGATATACTCTGGAAATGTTAGGATTTTGAAACCTATAGTGTTATCAATAGCTGAACTTGCAACCCCACCAGATTGAAAAGGAGATTTCTTTAAAAAAAAGAACTAGGATTCAACCTTAAACTAATTAACTGCCAATGCACAAGTCTATCCTTCCACTTGTGGAAACTGTAGGTGTTAACATTTATTTGTCTGATGGAAAACTAGAGATGCATCAGATAACCTAAACTCCCAGTTCTAAATCATAGTTCTCTATTTCTTTGTGTGCACTATGACTACGTTGATGCACAGCCTTTGTCATGGTAGTTACTCTCTGAAGGTCAATAATCAGGGATTTAATATTTAATAAGCAATATCATACCAGTAACAATATACCTTGCATATTCTGATGTTTTAATAGTGGCAAGCATGACAAACAAAGAGATATAAGGTTTATTGAAAGAGTTTGTTTTCCTTTGTGGTTTTTTTGGTTTTTTTTTTTACCAGACCAGCTGAGCTAGTTGGCTGAAGGGAACAAACTTTCAGTCACACAAGGCTTTATTTTAAACACTTTCTTTCTCAACAAAATTACATTTCTAATGTCACAAACAGATTTAAAGGGAGAGCAGCAAAGCTTTTAGAAATGTGTATGTATGTGTGTATGTATATAAATGTATTGGTGTGTAAATGTAGATCTGTTTGAGAAGGAAGATGTTAAAGCTGTGGAGTAAACAATATGTGAATATGTCCCTTGGCTGTGGGGCAAAGCTCTGTGACTTTGTCCCATTTGGTACCAAAGCAGACACCAATCAGTTACTAAGGAATTCAACAGCTCAGTTTTGCATACAAATATACATATGCAAATATTCCTGGGTCTAGAAGAAACATAATGCAGAACTACTTTATTGAATTATATTTTAAGGTCGAATTAAACATCCATGACCCACCAAAAGATTCTGGCAGTCAGAAATTGAAGAACATCTCTCACCATCAACTGGAATGCATGGAGGAACCCTAAACAAGACAGCTATAAAATGGTTTTTTTGAGAACAAAATCATGTAAGCTTCCAATCTCAAATTCAGACTAGAATTTTTGTATCTCTTTTCTGTGCAAAGGGAAGATTTTTATTTAAAACAGGTGTCATCAAGTGACAAGTGGCTAAACTTTATAGACTGCTCAGCTACTCATTTGTTCTCCACAGCCATTCACATTTCCCTTCATCTCTTTTGGGAAATGGAACCTTTTAAGGGAGAAACCTCTCTGGTCAGTCACTCTCTCTATAATCAGAGAATCAAGCTCAGCAGAATGGTAAATCCAGTAAATCAGAGGTCAGAAATTAACATTTGAAACTTTAGAGCTCCCTCCTCATCCAAACCTGTGGTCAGGGAATTATGAGTGTCCCCAAGGTCTCTCACAAGCTGCTCTCTCCTGCTATTTCTTCACTTCCTGTGTTTCTACCCTAGAATGTAGTACAGCACAACAACATCCACAATGCAGCAAAATACTGTTCAAACTAGAGTGCTTTAAATCTTTATTTTCATTGTGTACCTGGACGTGTTATATAAAACATCTGTGTCAAAAGTGCTGCAGAGCGTGTTTCCATTAAAATCACCGGTCAGTTGCATGAATTCTGTGTAAACCTAACTTGCACAAATTGAGGTGCCTCAAAGAAAGGTTTTATTTAATTTCTATAATTGTAAAAGTCTAGGTGTAGTTTCTGCCCTCCCTCTGAGAGCAAGGAAAGTCAGCTTATAGATTTCATTACTTCTGCACTCTTGAGGATATGTCCTAGAATCACATGTTCTACACAGAGTCCTCAAATTCAGTCTCCATTCCTCAGCCCTGCTGTGCAAGCCAAGCTGCATTGACATGTACAAGAAATTTTCCCAAGCAGCTGGTGACAAACAGCTTTCTAATAGAAAATTGCCCCTAAAAATAAATATGCTGCATCTATAGATTCAAAAGTATATGTAGGGATGTATACAAAGAACAGAAAATCTCTAACCTTTGGTGTCAGAAAACCTACTGCATCTCACAGACGCAGGGATATCCTGGGTTTTGTGAATGTATCTTTCAGTCACTGTCTTCATTCACTGGTTTTGCACAAACTGTCCTTAAGTACTGAGCTTTCTATTCTATAATGAAGAGGCTTTTAATGATTAAGAATCCTTTTAATTATGCAGTGGTATAATTTTAATTACTTCTCCACCATGGTCCCACCATTAACTCTCGGGAGGTAAAATACAAAAGGGTATCTGGCCTCTGGTCCTTGCTTTATCTCCTACTTGTTCATCCTAAAAGCTTCTTTTGACTGAGTGAGAAGAAAAATCAGGCAGGCAAACATGTACACATAGCTGCACACAGTCTGACTCCCTCCACAGTGCATTGCTTACACACAAGTGAGATGAAAATTACTTCCAAGATGAAAAGCACTTTTCATCTTGAGACCCCATTTCCTATCACATAGAACTTTCCAAAAATATGTTACTTTAGAGATATATGTGATTTCAACACCAGCAATGCCAACTAAAGTGGGAACTTTGAATGTTAAGCTCAATCAGTTTGATCATTAAAGTTATGCAAATGGAAAAACACATTCCTTCCTTTGAAACTTTGCTACATTTTAGTTGCAATCATAAGATTCAAGAAGTAAGGATGGCGTTTAAATGTCAGAAACTTGACAGCATCTTAGCACAGTCCCAGCTGTGGTCAATAGTAGAGCTTCTCTGTATTTCAGCAGGAACATGATTTTACTCACAATCTTCACAGAGCAACTGAGAGCTGGCTCAAGTTGAAACGTGAAGCTGTAGAGATTACTTGTCTGTAGGAGCAGACAGCAGATTTCACTGCATACTACCAGCTCAGGAAGACCTGAAGCAAAATATGCTAACCCAAAACAGTGCTGTTAAGACAGACTTGTACTGCACATCACATGATGTCACTGTTAGTACATATTGGTGGTTCTCTCTGTCCTGCAACACAAATGCCCAGTTCCTTGTCATGAGAGCAGGGTGCTGAAACAGTGTCCAAGAGGTTTATCTTGGTCAGAGATAAACCAAGAGGTTCATCTCTGAGGCAGCTGCCATTCAGCAGCTGCCATTATTTACCCATTTCAAATATATGAAGAATAAGCTGTATAAATATATAATAATAAAGCTGTGGAAACTCCTCAGGAAGTGCTCAGGACCTGTGCTGGAAGACATCCCCCCAAAGCTAGCAGAAGCATTCCTGCTTAAGCAGGGTACTTCCCTGAGTTATGGCATGGGGGTTCCTCCCCCCCTGACATTCCAGGCCTTTGCTTACTGAAGCAAAAATATTTTTAATTAGAAATTTTTTTTCTTCATGAGAAGCTAGTAAGATAAGGGGAGTCACCACTTGATGAAATACATTCCTCTGGTCCTATCATCTTTCTTATTCCAAAGAGATTTTTAGTCTGGCAGTTACTGTGTCTACTCTATTTTTAAAAACCTACATAACCAAACAAAAACAATAACAACAATGAAAACCATTTTGAACTAATTATAAACAGGAAAATTCTGAAGAACATATTTTTGATATCATTGCTCCAATATATGACCTATGGCAATGCTGTAATTTAGCCTCCTGTTTTATTGAATTAAAGGGATCTTTCTTATTAATATAGAATATTCTATATTCTTATTATCTATCTACTACAAAGTTTGCAATTTAGTCAAGTAAATCAGATAAAAGTCAGATCTACTGTTATAGCCAAATATTGACATGGCTACACAATCTGAATTACCTATTAGCTCACAAGTGGCCATGCTCACTATTTTTATAAAATAACAAGAGACTTAGATTACTCAATTTTAAATGTGAAGTCCTCATCTGTCTGAGAATCCTGAGACACATTGAGAAGATATATGTATGGCCAAGGTAGCTGAAACCCAAAACAAACCAGAAAGGTAGAGAATTTTTTTGGTTTTTAAGAACAGATTAAAACTGAGGGCAAGAGAAAATGCAATCTCTTTTTCTTCCTTGAAGCTATGCAGGTCAGTTTTTATATTAAAATACTGTACAATATACTCAGGTATAAAGAGCTTGCATTTTTATTCTAATTTGTTTTCCTTCAGGTTCAGAATTACCAGCAAAGAAAATTGCTCTAATTGCAGTGCTTTGCATACAAGTAGTGATTATAGCTTAGTGGATTGTTAGGACACGACACTGCACAACTTATTAGATCAAACTGAGTGAAGCCTACACCATACCAATTTTTAAAATGTAGATAAAGCAAGTTAAGCTCTCTCAGAAAATCTAAATATTTATGACCCAAAAATTATGGGTGTCAACCTGCCTGGCAAATTACATGATCCCTAATTCAGAACTTTGAAATAATCATTGGGAAAAGCTGCCACAATATAGGATGTCATTAAAACCCAATAGCAGCAAAATCAATTTTAATTAGATCCCAAGAAATGAATATGTAGAGACCAAAAGCCTTTCTTCAATATATTAATATAGGTTTTTTACTTGGTTAGTTTTATGGAATTCATCAAAGAGATGCTGAGTGACTGAAAAGGTGCACATGAAAGCACTGAGATAGTGAATTGCATACAGAGGTATTTCTACGTTTCTGGATATCTATTTTTGTTCCAATGGATACTCTCATAGAGAATGCAAATATCAGGAGGACAGCCCAGCTCTCTAAGGCTGTACATTCAGAATGAAGTGTCTCAACCTACTACTTATGACCACATTATAATTGCCTGTAAGAAAACAAATTTGGGCACTTCATGTATTAGAAATTGTCGTTCCTTAAGTTACTTAGATTCTACTTACAGTGGATATATACTGGATTTTACAGATTACAAGTATTGTGGCAGAAATTACCTGAGTTCTGCCCCATTTTTTAAATCCAAGCACCATTTTTCTAAAACTAAATTACAGTATATGCTTCCTAAAGTGCAGATCACAAATCTAGCTACTGACAGAAATTTTAATAGGCATGTTTGGGTTTTTTTAACTCTGAAGTTTAAATTTCTGGTTTATAGTAAAAAAAAAAAAAAAAGCTCTCCTGTTGTTGTATGCCAGTGATGACAGGGTAATGGATTAGGTCAGGCACAGTGTATGGAGGAGTGGGTGAGGCAATGAGACAAGTAATCTCTTTCCCCACTTTTGCATTTCTTGTATCCTGCAAAGCAGTTTAGTCTGAAATATTTCCTAGCTTGTAGACTACAATCATTATGTGCTCTCTTCATATGCTGTTATCTTCACTAATTAGTAATTCTGGGCAGTAATAAAAGACCCCAGGAAGTTAACATGAAAATCTTGAAGCAAGATGCAGCTGAAAATCACCTTAAATGCTTTCCAATGAGTCACAGCTTTCCTGCCAAGCTCTGTTTCACCACACAGCTGCAGCCTGGATGCTCCTGTGAACCATTCATACTACATGTCTAGCTCAAGGCAAGGAAGCCTGCATATTTTGATATCTGTGCAACTCGTGGAAAACTCAGGTTTCCAATAGCGTTGTAGAATGCACACTGTGTTTTAAGGAAAGGTGGAAGTAAGTGTATGGAACTAGTGCATTTTTGGGACAGGTAATGGTTTAAAAATAAAACCAAAACAACCCAACTGCAACATTTTCTCACCATCTGGCATAAAATGGTAGTTCTTTCCTGTAAAAATGATAGTATTGGAACTGTACTATCTAGTCAACCAAATCTCAACCCTCAAGTGAGTTAAATCAGTCTTTCTGCACTGGTTGTATGACATACTAACCCTAAAAGCAGTGCTGTTGCCAGATACATCACATATGCTCTGAGGAATACAACTGGAACAAAAGACAAATGAAACTGTGACATTTTGAGTACAAGAATAAATTTTATAATTAATAATCATTATAATATTATTTATTTATGAGTGCAGGTCAACTGATTATTTTCTTAAAAGAAAAAGCTAATTTTTGAATTAGTCAGGATTTCAGTGATACTCTGTACCAATGACATGGGAATCCTCCTTGTCAAAGCTCACAGGTGGGTTCTTAATGTGTCCACAAAATATGATGTGAATGTGTCCACACAGCTCAAAGACAGACACAACTGACCAAGACCCCCCTGTTAGCAGAGGGAGGTTTTAGGTGTTTAAGAGGGCAAGCAATCAGTAGGAAACAAAAATTAAATGAAAGCAACCTGATGATAGAAGAATACTGTGAAATACAGTAGCCAATATTACACAATTGATCTCTTGGCTTACACAGTAGACTGATACTCTAAAATAAAAAGACCTAGGTAAGACAAGAAGTTGATGACAGATTTTGAGTTTCCTATTCTTTTATAGTTTTGATACTGTATGGTTAAATTTCTGATTAATAACACTTGGTTGTTTTGGTTGTTTTTTTTAACTCTCTGGTGATGGTGGTGAATGAGAGCTGTTCCTTTGGGAAACAGCACAATTGAAAAATAGGGCTGCAGAAACTCTTTTCTATGACCTAACATGGGTTTGGAAAAACCCAGATGAGATGACTTTCCCAGTAACATGCAAAAGTCAGTCTGGTAAGTGGTAGCATCAGGTGCCAGAATGCAGAAAGGTCTGTCCCAGTATCACTTGAGGAGCTATGCTGGGGTTCACATCAGCAATTCTGTCACAGACATACAGAGTATTACTGCAGTGCTGTTTGTAAAATAATTCCAGGGCTGGGCAGTGACTAGAATGTAACATGGAAACAGTTTTCTTTATTTCATTGTAATTGGTCCCAGGCTTAGAATAAAACTCAAGCTTATGTACTTAATTTACCTAATTGCCTTGCTGTATGAGGCCTCTGTACTTAAATTGTTAGCATATCATCCTGACAGGCTGTAAACTATAGCTTTATATCAGCAAATAAATGTAAAAGTATTGATGTACAGTCTGCCACTGCGGGACACTATGTAATTTACACATCCATTATGCAGCCACAAACACATAGATCCATATCTTCCTGAGCAGCTCTATCCAAGCTGTCTAGATTTTAGCCAGTGCTACCCATTTATTCTTAAATCACTTGTGCTAGCATTGTTTTAACACACTAAGAAGATGTGTTTGACAGAGCAACCCTAAAATTCATCTAACTATATCTCATATCCAGCTTGCATCTAACACTGAAGTAATTTGTTTGGCAGAAATTCACTCTTAAGAAGACATTTACTATTTGCCTTCCTGTCCCTCTCTTTTCCCCTTTTCCTTTCCATATTTTTTAGTTGGTTGGCTGTTTTCTTAAGTGTCTGGCCTGCAGCACGTGCTACAGAATGGAATAATTACTTCCTAGGACACTTGGTGGGTACATTCCAATGAAGAACATTCATAGGGTTTGTTTAACCATTTTGCAATAGATGGTACAAATATAAAAATCTGTTGCTATTGAGAAGCTTTGACCTGATCACTGTGTGTCTACAGTCGCATATCCCTAAGATGTTCCACTCAAAATTAACCCTCTTCCCCCTCCAATGTCACTCCTAAACCAGGCTTTTAACAGAAAGTCTCACATGAAGAAGTGAATGGCAGTGAATTCAGACAATGAATAAACAAACAGGATAACCTGGAATAATCATTATTTGTCCTGAAGAGAATGAAAATTTTATCGACTTTGAATTAAAATTGGAAAGTAAATTTCCTTCTAAAGGAGGAGTTAGTTCTAATATAATTTCATTCTTTGGTAAGGCCTTTTGCTTCCAGGACTGCTAACAGTTTCCCTGCAGTGGCTCTGCAACAGTCACTTCCCAGTTTTTACTTTGAGATTTTCTGTTTCCCAGCAATTTCATTAACACAGCCGCAACAGCCACACAAGCCAACCCAAGGCTTGGTGTCCTCCACAGAGCTTAACCCAGAAATGGCAGAAATATTGCAGAATTTATCTCACAGTTCAGTTCTCTGACAGCCTCCACATTTCCTGCATCCCCAAGGCCTTGCTGCAAGGGCAGACACGTCTCTGCTCCTGGGCTGCCCTGGCAGCAGAGTGCTCAGGACAGGTGTGGTGCCCACAGCTCAAATCTTCTCTTCAGCTTTGGGCCCCTCACTACAGAGGGGGCAGTGAAGCTGAGGAGAGTCTGGAGCACAGATCTTGTGTGGAATGGCTGAGGGAGCCAGAGGCATTCACCTGGAGAAAAGGAGGCTTGGGAGGCACCTTGGCACTCTTAAAACTCCCTGCAAGGAGACTGCAGCCAGGTGGAGACTGGTCTCTTCTCACAGATGACAAGCAACAGAACAAAGAAAAATGGCCTTAACTCATGCCAGGGGGCAGTTTGGATATTAGAAAAAAATTCTTCACTGAAAGAGTGGTAAGGCATTGGAACAGGCTGCTCAGGGAGTTGGTGGAGTCACCAGCCCTGGATGTATTTAAAGGACATGTAGAAGTGGTACTCTGGGATATGGTTTAGTGGTGGACTCAGCAGTGTAAGGTTAGTGATTGGATCAAGGATCTTCTATTTCTAACTTTTCATTTTGTGTGCAAGGCCAAGAAGGCCTCCAGGTGAAACTGTATTCCACACATTTTTTTATATATATATATTTATATTTACTAGAAAAATATTGGAACCTTTTGTAAGACACTGCTCTCCATATTCTCCATTCTGATATGAATCCAAATAACATTACTGCATCTAGTAAAGTATATTACTGACTTCCATAAAATGCACAGACCCCTTTCCCCTCAGTTTTATAGAAAATTAGGACTCATGGGTTCCTTAGGTTTCAATGGGTTTTCTTTTTTTTACACTTGCTATGCTTCTTTTCAGGATTATAATAGGTCTTGGAATTTGAGAACCTCTTAAATAATATTCTTGCTTGGTCATAGAAAGGATAGCAATAGTCTAAATCCATGTGTAATTGTCTTTTTCAGAAAAATGAGATATGAGAGTGAACATAATTTCAGTATCATTTCAGTGGGACAGGATTCAGCCTTAAATGTTCTAGTCACTAATTTCTGCTTTGATGACATGATTATTACCTAAATGTAGGAGAAAGCAACAGAATTTTTATACAACGTGGGTGTTTTCACCTGCTACATGTAAGAAAAAAAAGCCCACAGCTTGAAGCACATCAGAGTAGCAATGGTAATTAGGTATTGGCATATCATCCAAGAAAGAAAAAAAAAGAGCTTGAAAACTGATACAGCTTAATAATGGTTTAGTATCCCAGAGCTATGCAAAAAGTTCTCAAAGGGAAATGTAAATTGTGAATGATGAACACTTGTGATTCCTACAAGGGATAACCAGTAAGAAACACAGGGAATAAGAACAAATTACCCCATTTAAGTCTGTGTATGGAATATGATCACACATCTGTATACTGGCCTTCAAGCAGTCAGAAAGTTTTCCACAAATGCCGATTGCCGTATCACACATGGCACCTTCCTGTAGAAGTTATGGCTGTTAATCTCATCTAAAGAATACCTGCAGTGACAGCATCTGCCACGAAATTTGCACAGAAATGAGAGAATATTGCTTTCTGAATCCATTTGAGACCCCAAAACATTCTGGACCAAATTTTTCATGGAAAGACTTTTACTATTCTAAACTTCTTGAAAGCAGTCTTTCATATGTTTTATAGCCAATACTTCCAAAAAGTAATGCAACCATGTTCCTAATTATGATCAGAACCAGGACAGCATTCCAGATAGACAAAATGCTTCTAAAACCTTAGAAGACTGCAGCAACCACATGCATTTATATAGCTGGGTTCTGAAATGACCTGACAGTTCAGCTGACAGAAAATCAGGGCACACCAAATCAGAATACACATATATTCACCTGGGAATCTGAAAAGATCAACAACAGGTTTAGAACAGTTTGCACAGCTGAGACTGTCTTGTGTCCATCAGAGTCAACGACAAACACTGACGGGCTCAGCTGGAGCTGAGCAGAGCTCAGACCAGGCACACCAGCAGGCTGCTGCTTGTTCCTATTCTTAGAGCCAGCTGCTCTGAGCCAGCTCACTTGCAGCCATGTAGATATTTTTGGAGTCTGGAATTTCCAGCCTTTTAGTTTCTGTGTTCAAGTACAACCTCCCAGACAAGCTCGCCCTACAATTCTAATTGGACCTGGAAGAAAATGTAAAGATTTGAGCACTTGTTTCAAATTGGATGGCAACCAAATTTTTTGAAAGCTTCCTTAAAATGGAATAGCTTTTTTTTTTCTGCCCAGATTGAAATGCTGAATGACATGTAAAAGAGAAATATTGAATTATCCCTCCTGAGCACAATTTTTTATTCATTAGGGGCTTTTTCCCTTTTTCAACAAAAATGATTTCCAGATTAGGACATTACATAAGTAAATTTCATATCTGAATAAAATTGCTCTTTGCTTCACACTCCTTGATATTTCTCCGTACAAAGATACAGGGAGTTCACATTCTGCAGCTGAATTACGTTACAACAACACAGATGGAACTTTAGATGTAAAGCCATATTTTTAGCCAAAGCACAGTTGAAGCAATGTCATCTGATGCAGTTAGAGACATATAGAGAGGCTCTTGCAGTAACACACATTTATCACTTTTAGTGAATGGCTGATACAGAGCACCCTGTGTACCCTCTCCTGCAGAAGGGCAATAACTTAAAATATACTTTTCTCCTTGAACAGGGAAGAATGGAGCTTTCTATTCCCATATGTGGCCTGATCCTTAAGCTTCATTTGGCTAACTCTCCAGCTGTTCCTGCAGTTTTCCCTGTCTGAGTACCTGTGTGAAACTTGATCTTTGCATGGGCACTTGTGCAATTGCCCCAGGGTGAAGCTTTTGGTCATTTTTCTCAGGGAAAGCAGATATTCATTGTAAGAATTGTGAAATTCCACCTCCAGAGCACAGGTGTGAATTTCCATACATTTGCAACTGTCAGAGGGAATGCTCAGTGTCTTCATGGTAACATGATCATTTTCCAGCAGTAAAATCCCCTCATTTCATGAAGGATCTGAGCTGGAATCAGAATCATTTACCTTTATCACAAAGAGTTGCTGTGATGTTTCTCAGGTATGAGAGGTTTTATTATTTCTGGAATGTTGCATATCTGATTTTAAAAATCAGGGAAAAAACTTATTAAAATAGGAATTTGAAAGCACTGGAAGCATTTGAAATTTAAAAGAACTAAAAGAGGCAGAGGGTTTAGTGCAGTTCTCTGATATTCATAGTTCTCAGTTCCTGAACTTTGATGTCCCATACAGACACATCAGTGAGGTGCAGGACAAAACTTTCTGGAAGGATAAATATACCCCTCCAACTATTTGATCAAGTAATAGCTTGCAAATATATATAAGTGCAGCAGCAGTCCTTTGTCAATATAGTTGTCACTGGTTTTAGAAGATTAAGAAGCTGTTGGAAGCATCTCTTCAGCAAGTCCTTCCCTGTTAAAGAATATTACTGTTACAGATCTTTGAAGAGCAAAGGAAAATCTAAAAAAATCTAAATTTTGGAGGTCTTGGAGCTGCTTTTTGAAAAATGCTGAATTTTGGAGTGTTATATTCCTGGTAAACAGGATTCAGATCTTGGCAATAGGCTAGGGAGCACTATTCCTACTAAAAAAGACAGAGAGAATAAGCCAAGGAGGTGGCCCAGGAAGGAACAGCTTCCAGGAAAGCCTGTTGTTGTCAGTAAGGAAAGAAAAGATGCCATGGAATGCCAAAGGACTGCTGCTTTTAACCTTAAGGACAATAAGCAGCCATCACAAGTTAATCAGTGTTTTCTGAGGCACTTCACCTTTAGACAGGAAAACATGAATTTCTTTTCTCTGCAAAGTTTACTTCACAGTAAGAAGTCTCCAATACTATTTTGTAAACTATTAAAGCAAAGAAAGACAGAAACAGCTTTTGAAGGCTGTTTTTCTTGCCTTCCTTCCCAGTGGGAAAAAAATGAGCAGATAGCAGCCACACAAGACTGGAGAGTGTGGGTGGATGGTCAGGGTACAGAATGTTAGATTACTCAGCAGTTTAGTTGGCTCTGATATGTACCCATGACTACATCTCGAGTCCTCCCCAGAAAAAGCATTTAAATCATCTCAGAAAAGCAAAAAAGTTAATTATTGAATAAATGATAGAGCCCCACCTACTGTTGTTTTGTTGCCTACATGTCTAGATACACACATACACACTTCATGCAAATACAGTTCATTAGTGCATGCATGGGCATTTTTATTATAGGAGCTCTAATTATGGAATATAATCCCACTGTGGATATGTTTTGCATACACACACAACTGCGGAGTTTGCAGTTAAAATCTAGAAATACAGGTGGATTTCTTTCCACATGTCTTGTAAGTCAGGCTGCCCTGCTTCATGTGAGCATACACACATCCCAGAATCTCCCCAGGGAAAGATTAAAATTTTTCAAAAAGCATTTAAAATCTTTTGGTCAGCAGTTGACAGAATGAATGCTCATTTCGTTAACACTGGTTTTGGGGGTCACTGAGGTTCTATCACCTATTACCATCCTTACCAGATTATCTGGCATATTTCCCACCCAGACTCTCTCTGCCCCCGTGTGAAGGAAAGAAAATATCCCAGCAATGTGAACATCCCTTGAAATGGCATAAGTTTGGTTATTCAAATAGTAAACTCTAAATGCAATGTGCATGAAGGATAAGAGTTGCATTATTCTCATTCTAAGGAAATCAAACCACAGGACACTGGGAGTGAGGGAAGTACCATCCAGACATTAAATGCCTTGTCCAGACCACCACCTCTCCCACACATTCCCTGCTCATAAATAATGCAGCACAGAAGCTGACTCCCAGCATGCACAAGGCTTTGAAAAGGACCTATTTCACCTGTCTCTTGTCATTGCTGTGCTTTTACTTTAGTTTAATGTGAACTGAAATTCCCATTGCAAAGGGAATTCTTAAAAGAACTTTTGTGAAATCCCATCTCCAGAGTGGGAGATGTATTTTGAAAACACTGAAATCCATTCTTGTAAGCTCTAGCAGTCATGACTTGGCATCACATTTTGCAGGTAATGTCTTGTTTTTCAATTGTTACCAGTTACTACAAGTTTATAGACTGGTGTGATTTTAAAATAAAAGAATTGTGTCAAAACTACAAGGTAAAAAGACCTTGTGCAAGCAAAGTGAATTGAAATAAGTAATGAAATGTGACAGCTGCAGAAAAGGTCTGATTCATTTATCACATTGAGACTGGCAACAAGCTTCAAAACCCTGTTGTTAGCTGGCAGCAATTGTTCTGTTCTGTCAGCTTAATAGGTGATAAGCCAAAAAGGTGGAAGGAAACCCTCCATATTACGTGACACTTATCTCCACAATTTCATGGTAGTGTTTTTGATATTAATTTTAAACAAAGCTCTCCAAAAGATGGTTTTTTCTTCACAAAACTAAATCAAAATTAATATTTATTTTTTAATTTGAGTATGAGTTTCTTCAAATGAAGTATACACACTTCTCTAACCTCAGATTTTGCCCCTTAATTTTTAGGCTGTAATATTTGCTGGCAGTAGCTGATGTAGTTTTACTTGCCACCTCAAAAATACTAAAGCATTTGAAACTGGCCAAGTAAAGGATGTGGTCATAAGTGTTGATTGTTTCTTGTTTAAGTTATACAACATTTTTTATTACAAGACACTGAAATTATGAATATAATATTAATCATCTTATACAATCTATTTAAACACTTCTAAATACTAATGCTTATAAAATATAGTGTATAAGATATAGTAAACATTGATAACTCATGAAAGAGAGAGGACACTTTGTTCTTTGTACTACAAAGCACTCTAACCTCAAAATATTTTTTCAAACTAAAAACATACTGAAGAAGAGACAAATTGTTTCTGGAATATTTGGAGCATATCCTTGAACAGCATGACATTATGCACAGACAAAAAGTCTAGCATTTCTAAGTTCTTCTGTAGAAATCCAATTTTTTAAGGATGTATTTAAACCATCCATACAATGCATTTGAAGTTTGCTTGATACTAGGACAAGAGTGAATTAAACAATCTCTTTTCTCCCTCAGGGACAAAGGTGAGGCTGCAAAGATGTGGGAGCAAAAAATATTTTGCTAAGTACAAGTGCCAAAATCCAGTGGCAAAAGAGACAGGAAATTAAAATGGTAACAAACAATTTTGGCAAGTTAATATCAATTCAGTTTGTTGCTGTCCATAACAACAAGAAGCCAGACCATATCATCTATGGAGTTTCTGTAGCACTGGCTGAAGGAATTTGTTACACATATTTCTTATTATTAATTTGCTAAAATAACTTACTCGGAGAAAAAAACCCCTAATGCTAAGTCTGATATTTAATGCAATAATTTGCTAAATAGTTGAAAATTTAGGCTGCTGAATAACTCAGCATTAAAACTTCTCTCTGCTTTCTGAATCTGCTTTTAAAACACAACTCCTCCTGTGACCATAAAGGCTGTAAATCTTACCATCTCACTTGGGTTCCTACTCTGTCTTGTCCCCTAAAAGGACAGGGTCTCCTGAGAGGGATTATGTCTAGAAGGTAGGAAATAAAGCATTGTTTGGAGTCAAGGTGAGCAGGAGATAGGTGTGTCACAGGCACTTTCTGACTAAGTAAATATGAAATGAAGAAATGTGAGTACACCTGCTGCTAGTTTTGCACCATGCTCACCATTCTGTCCCTACAGATTAAGTACACACCAAACAGATATCAAAGTCTGGTGAAGCAGGACTGGTTTTTAACTTCTGTATTGCTAAGTGCACAATCCACATGGTCCTCATTGCCAGTTAGGACCTTGTGTGATTATCAATTTTCATATCACATGGGAGTGTGAAGAATGAATTTTTCTCTAGACAGATCAAATGACTAGGATTAAATTTGAAGGGCCAGACTTTTGGAATAACTGCCAACTTTTCAGAACCCAGCAGCTTTACACCACTTGAGAGTCTGGCCTAAGGAATATATTAATCTGTTTGAAGTATTTCAAGCATTCTAGTTGTATCTTCTAACAGCAGCTTTGAAAATGTGTTGCAGACCTAAAAGTATGCTATATATGATGTGCACTTTTTCTCTCATATAACAGATACAAGGAGAAAAGAATTTAGGAATATCTGAATCACTGAAACTCGTATCCCAACCCTGATAATACTGCCTTATGGATATCAAGAAGAAGGAAGTTTTCCAATAATACTCACATGAACTTCAACTTCAGGCACAGAAAAGTAGTTTTGACTATCACTCATTCAGAGCAGTCAAATAATTTATCACAGCAAAATGTGAAGTGAAATTGGAGATGACAGATGAAAGGCACACAGGTTGGAGAGACATATATGTTTACAGTTTATTTAGAATGAATTTAATTTTAGAAAGTTAAAGCTAGCATATTTGTATCAATCAGATCCAGTTCTTTCTCACACCTGTAAGATTTTGCTGCCATCTTAAAGTAGAATTGAGTCCTAAGAGAAAGGCAGCTTTAATGGTGTATGATTTCAAATAAAGCAAAGTAAGAGCATATCAGCACAGCTCAGTGCTGCAGACTGTGGGGACAGATTTGTGGTTGTAGTTTTGTCTGCATCTTTATTTTCCCAGTATATCAGTGGCATCAGTGCAAGAGATTTCAGATTGACTTCACAAGCCTACATATTTTCCAAGTCCAGTAAGGAAGGCTGCAAACTCCTTGAAATGAGTGAGAGCAACTAAAACATCCAGAAAAACTGGAAAAGATTTTACCTGATGTCACCTCTGTCAGCAGGGTTGTTGTGTGCCAAAAAGAGAAATAAATTGGGAAGGATTTATATTGACTGTTGTCTCCACTTAATTAGAATTTGTTTTCTCTCTTCAAAAAATAAATTATTATGGATATAATTATGTCTGCTGTTTCTCTCCACTAGCACAGACTTGACCATCATATGCCTGAGAAACAAATAGCTGATACAAATGAATGGGTTATGGCTGAAATAAAACTGACTTCCATGAAGCCTTCAGCTACTGCACACTTTCAGCCAGAACTGCTACACATTTGCAAATTTGCAAGTATCTGAAAACACGAATCTTAAAACTATCCCTTAATGAATCCAATCTTTTTTAATAGCAACAGACATATTAACCTTGATGTTCTTGTCTATAATTTAACAAATATAAATGGTTTACCAGAGTTCTCTGTGGAACTCTCATGTTTTAATTAGTTGAACTCCTACGAAAGAACTGGATAGACCCTGTGTCTTAACCTTATGTATATAAAAAAATGTTCAGATTGCTAAATTTGATATGTAAATGATATTATAGGCTCAGGATGATTATTAAATCAAGGCAATCCTCAACTTAGCAGACAGTATTCTTTCAAAGCATTACAACTGTTATATCACTGGTGTTATTTTTGAAAATTATGTATTTCCATATTCTTTTTTTTGGTCTATCTTTTGCAGCTTCCTAGCTTTAACATTGCCTTTCCTCTTTTTGTAACTAAAAATTTATTATTTTATATTCTTCTTGGGGCTACTAATACAGTAGGCACACATTCCTACCGGTAGCACAATTATGTTTTTAGAAAATCCAATATAAAAGGGAGAAAATGGAATAATATAAGGATTTGGATTATCTTACTTTATGTTGGAAAAGTAAAACTTAGTCTACTTTTTCTGCTGAAAACACATAAATTTTCTTTGGTTATTTTCCTCAACACAATTTTTCACAATGATTTCTCATCAGTCACTTAAAAACAAGTCTTGGCAACAACACTACAATATTAGGAAAAAAAAAAACAAAAGCAAGAAATATAGAACACTTCAAATCATCAATAAAGCTCTAATCATGAAATTAAAACCTTTCAATACATCTCAGAAAATAATTCTGTGCATAAATGAAAATACCAGGCTTCTGCACAAGAAGACATCCATTTGGCTTCCATTCCCAAAACATGAATATAGCACAAATTTAAACTTCTAAGACAGAAATATGAATGTTTTGGACAAAAAATGTGTCTAGTCATTGCAAGTGTCAATAAGTATGCTGAAATGCTGCTTTAGAAATACTCTTATTTAGTATAAGTTCTTCCTTGAAAAGGAAATGGATTTTTGCATTTGAAAACATTCAAAGTAATTTTTACAGAAGAGTGTAAGAACATTTATCTTTGTGATGTTGCAGCTCTGTAAGGAATAGAAGATACGTGGAAAGTCCCAAGGTGTCAACCACGATCGGCAAAAGTAATACTTCTCTTACCTTCTTTTTTATTACAAAAATGCATGGCACTGCCTAGTGATCATAAAATCTCACTGAATTAAATTAAAAGTATTGTTCCTTTTTCTACTTCAATATTGCCTTCTTATTTTTTGTTTCATTTTAAGAAAAAACAAGTTTGAAATAAGATGAAATCAGTGCTGTAATTCTGCATAACATGACGTAACTTTATACTACTGGGACAAAGCTCAAATTAGAAAAAAAAAGTCCAATTCTATCCAAGTAAATGTAAATTTTAAGAATTAAGACTGAATCAACTGATTTCAATAGTTTAACAGCTCTCTCAGTGTTACTTAGGCAGCGTGATATCAGGGTATAAATCAATTCAGATTTCATAGAAAGTGTTTCCACAGTAAGGGAAGGATTAGGAGGTGGAAAACTCCTCCCTTGTTTGCTCACACAGCTATTTAGGAGACATGATATGAACACTGCAAATACAAAAGGCATAGTTATGGCTCATAGTGGTTCTCTCCATTATAAGGAAAGACAGGAAAAAAACTGGAAGGAAGGGCATGTGAGACCTGATTTAAAAAACTGCCTAAGCTCCACAGAAAATGTGGTTCCACTGACATTGACCAGAATACCCATGGGTGACGGAATTTGCATTTAATGCTGCACAGTCAAAAAAACCCAACCAACAAAGGAGCACAAAGCTGTGGAGTGCACAGCTAACTCCTGACTGTCAGATCCAGCCACTGCAGGCTGTTTAATCACTGAGCACAGCAGCAATGTGTTCTTTCCCCACCTGCAACCACTGGCCATGCTCTGGTGCTCTGTGACACACAGCTTGGCATTAAGGCAAGGTTCCTTGTGTTTTCCTTGCAGAGGCTTCTGGCAGTAACATCAGAATAGTTGCAGTGTGCAACGGAGAAAACAGGGAGTATTCAGAGGTTTAGAAGGAGTTTAATCCCCTTTTCAGTCAAAATCCTAAAAACTCATCCTTTCACAAAGGCACAAAGTGAACTTAGAGCAAGAAAATTCATCTCTGCCTGTATTCTCTTGTCCTGCTGGGAAAATAACCGAATGTCTGTACTGACAAGCTCTGTATTCAAAGTGCTGCTTGTGGAAAACAATTCATTATCTTCCCAAAAATCCTGGTCAAGTAGCTGTTCTAAGAGAGAGCTTGATTAAGCTAGAGACAGTAGGAGATGGATATGCTCCAGAAAGGTGGCAACAAGTTTCAGCAACAAAAGGCAGAAAATAGATGGGAAAAATATGAAGTGAGGAAGGAATACAGAGACAGGGGAGAAGAGCTCATATTTTAGCTTGCAGGAGAGCAGAGTGGGAATTCAATCACCAGAAAAGAAAGGAATCTTAATAAAAGAATACCTCTATCAGGAAAACATCATGTCACTTCATGAGTGTCAGCTTCTTTCTGCAGTGGTTACCTGCTTCTTTATAACAATACCACCAAGATTTGTATATTTTCTGAGAACAAATATCCTTCTTTCCTTCCCCCAAAACAATGAATTTGCAAAAGAATTTTAATGCAAATTGACCTCTTATTTTCCCCCCTGTTTCAAGAACCATATTTTTTTAAAAATTAAACTCTACTGAAGACAATAGAAAATAATAAATTGAATACATCTGTTTTCTTGTAAGCATATTTTTCCTTGCAGAGTTCTTTTAAAGCTGGAAAATCCAGAACATGGGATATGGGAGTATTTTAGTCCACAATCAATCCATCATGCTGGCCTACTTTTAGGCAAACGTGTCTTAAGAAAAGAGAAAAGAACATGAAAGGGAGGTAAAAGCAGCAGAGTGTAATATCTTGTAGTGTGTGAATAGTCCAGCCACTGAACTTTGTATGCCCACACAGAAAAGAAAAACGTGAGCTCGTAGGAAAATGTTTCATTTATATTCCTGATAACAAATCACACTGGTTTACCATACATAGCTGCAGATTGCCCTTCCACTTTGAGCAACAATAAAAAATGGTTTTAGGAAAGGTGAATGGAAAATCCCTCTTCTGTAAATAGATTTCACAGGTGAAATAATATAAAAAGAGATAGATTTCCCATGAAGAGCAACATACTGCAGCTTTAACCAAGACTGTCTAGTCTCTGCAGGATCCCAGCAGTGGCACACAGACAAAATCCCCATCAGCAATTTTTATTCGCCTTTCACCCCCTAGCAGCTCTAATAACACCTGCTAAATTTATTTGCACACTCTGCTATAGGAAATGTAAAAAAATATTGCATTGAATGCTGATTTTTAAATGTCATCTGGAATGAAATATCCTTTGTGATATGACAAAGTAAAATACCCTTTCAAGGAAGTCACCATGTTCAAGATTAGGACAGTAGTCCCATTCTTCATGACAAATGATATAAGAGCACCTCCTGACATCAGCCTGTATTTGTGTTGTTCACCAGTATATAAATTGTTTTGTGAATCCTCTCTAGTTCCCCATGAGCCTCAGAGGTCCCACCTGTCCTTCCCTTCCACTTGGCTCCACCAACCTGTGCTGCTTCTTTAGCAGCAGCACCTCTTATTTGCTCACTTCCTCAGTTTGTGAAAGCTATTTATTTTGTTCAAAGGTACAGGAAAAGAAGGAGAGAAACCAGCAATCCCTCCAAATCCAGAGGTGCTGTAGCCATGAAAGAATGTAGGAAAAGCAAAGGGAGAAATAGCTGAGAGATTGACCTTCCTGAATGTGAAGGAGATTCTCGATGCATTGGCTTTCCTTGTCACCACGGAATTGTCCTTTGCCCTTACTCCTTGTCACACCACATCCTACCTGGCCTACCTTGTACCAGAAGCTGCCTGGTGGGATTACTTAGATCAGTGACCAATAAAACCCAAGTATCAATGGAATTGAATGAACTGCCAGAGACAGAATTTTGGCAAGAGGTGAAGTTGGGTAACTGTTACTCATCACAATTAGAGAATCTAAAATTACCATATTAGTAATCAGCCAACTGCTTATTTGTCACTCCATCCCCGAAATTACACATCTGACACACATGGTGCCTTTTCAGGAAATGACATCAAAACCATGTAGGCCTTCTTATATAATTATGATTCTTAGTAGAGGGGAGCATCGGCCCCAGTAGTTACTTGTGTCCTCTATATTCCTAAGTACCCACCTTTCTATAAGCGTATACTCAGCCTGGATTTATAAAATTTTATACCATCATTTAAAATGTAGATATACAGTGATTTTCAATACCACAACATGGCAGTTAAAGGAGATTTCCTGAGAGTTTATGTGGTTTATTTACTTTTACTTGCAAATTAATTCTGATTTTCTGTACTCCTGATACGTTAGATGAGAGTGGGAAAAGTAGGACAAATCCTTATGACAAGAAAAATGCTAAGCTTGAGAGCAGAAACGCAAAATTAAAGAAAATATGACAGGCCTTTGAATCAGCGTCCTTCCACTCTTGCTGCCATATATTAAAAGTTGGGGCAATTTCTTGAAAGGTAGCCTTGTTTCACTGCAGCTTTTCATGCTTGTACTATAAACAGAAAATCTGTTTGGGGCTGATGGACTTGTGGTCCCTTCTGGTATGTGCTGAGATACATCCTAGAAAAGAAACTTCAGTTTCAGCAGATCTGAATATTCTGGATCCAAGCCCATTGATAAATCTCTGTTTACAAGGCAGCTAAGGAGATTATGTCTGTCTTTTATACCTGCCAAGAAACGTTGGTCTCCTACACCACAGAACAATCCATACACGTCTCCACAGACACCCTAAGAACTCGATTAGCATTTATACAAACATGAAAAGGCACTGGTAATCATACACCAGCTGATACAGCTCACACAGAGACACTCCATGAAATCAGCTCCTCCATTTATGTAGTAATTCTATTCCCCCACCCCCCCAAAATCAGAGACTTTAATATCTCAAATAATACAAAGATGTCTTTTGAGGTGGAACAAAGGAAATAGGTTGAAGTGTTGCCACAGAAGTGGCAACAAGGGCTCAAAATGATCAGTTGAGTCAACAATAGATAAACAGAGAATATGTAATCAACTGCAAATGCTTCTTAGAAAACAAAAGTTCATTGCAAAACAAAGAAAGAAAGAAACACACCATACCCTCCACAATGTGTGTTTAATTATGTGGATCTTTAAAATCATGATGGAAAATTCCATTTAGCTCCTGAAATACATATAGCTTATCCTTAATAAATATTTATTCAGGGTTTAAATATAGTCTCTTACTTAGATGAAAAGAGATCTTCTACCTCTCTTGAAAAGATACAATAGAAAGCAAAAAAAAATTCCAAAAATACAGGAAATGTTTATTAAAATTGTTGTAGCTGGTGAATAGCTTCAGGTGTTTGGATGAGTACTTATGTTCTATAATAATTATGCTCTGGCAGGAAGGAGGACAGGCAGTATCAGCATTGTGATATTCTTTTGTTGCTTGGAAAGCCAAACTCCACACACTCTGTACTATATTTAATTACAATATAGTAATATCTATAATTTATTTATATCCTCTTTAGGTAATTTGGTCGCCAAACTGTCAGTATTTTGTACCTTTCTTTCTGATTCTTCATCATGTGCTACTTCCACATCTACTCTAGGATCCATTCCACTCTAGAACTGATGGAAACCTTGTTAAGGACTAGATTCTGGATGAAGAGAACCCTGTTTATTCAATGAGATAAACAAATCCGTGTGGTTGCTTCCTTGAAAATCTCATAAAAACCTGACTCACGGACTACAGAACATGGGCTGTGTAGTTCCTAGTAGTGCAGATATTCTGGCTCCAGCAATTCTGATAAAGAAAAGGATTCAGAAAAAGGCAAATATAGGACCTCTTGTCATTTGCACTGCTTAACTGTTGCTTTAGTTCTTTTTAGCCTTTTTGGGACAGCTACAACTCTTCCTAAAACAATATCCTGGGCAAGTTTTGATGGATACCTGAGTATTTATATTCAGTATTTTATTTCTGCTTCCTGTATGAAATCACCCTGGTGCAAGGCCTGCATCTGTGGTTGCAGTCTGCTCTCGATGGTTTGGGACTCAGTCCGTTTGAAAAGTCGGCCTTGGAGCCAGGGCTCACTTTCCAACCATTTTTATTTAACATTAACGATTGAAGCATGCTCCTGAAACACTTAAAAAATCCTCAAAACAAACAGCAAGAATCAAAGCCCCAAATCTATTCCCTGATGACAGCAGTCTAAAGTTATAGCACATTTTGAAGTGGGTGTATCTCAGAGATGTTCGAACCCTTTGTGTGCCATTTGTACTCATAGGTGTTAATCTGTTCTGGATTGGGCATTTTACTGAACAAGTATCTCCAGATGCTTAAACGTTTCAGGGCTGCTGACTCATTGTTTCCTTTGTCTCTTAAAGGAAACCCTAGTCTCGTAAATTGTTTAAAATATTAACACCCCCACCATTAGAGACGATGCAAAGTAACCTTGTAGCATTTCTGAGCCTAATAAATGTCTCAGTTACAGGGACCGAAAATAAAAGACATAAAGCTTTCAGGAGAATTCTAGGAAACACATGGATAGGCTGCAGCTTTTCTGAATGAATGCACCTGGGGCAGATGCCCACATGACTGATCAAAGATCAGTGAGGCTTTTTGTGTCTTTACATCTTCCTGTCTATCTCTTCCCTAATCCTTTTTAACTTTTCCGAACATTGATCCACAGGTGAGAATGCTGAAGCTGAACAAAAACTTGGTTTTGATAAGAGGAAGCACAACAGACTGAACTGCTTTGTTGGGAGCAGGAGAGGATTACAATGGATTTTGTTGTGCTGTTCCTTCCCCCCAAAACTGCAGGGCCCGTGTTCCAGTATAAGCCTGATAAAGAAATAAGAGATTTGAGCTACACAATTTGATTTCAAACTCTGTCAGGAAAACTGTTGTGGAGGGAATGGGATTGGGAAGTTGAGGACTTATGTAATGCTTCCTTCTGCCTTGCTCCCGCCACTGCAGACATTAATTTTGCTTCCTTGCATCTTTGATATAAAAACAAACAAGAAAACTTCATTCTATTTCTGAAAACAAGCGTCTCTCAGTTGGATTTTACTTGTCCATCTGTCCATAATTATATGGCTATCAGCAATATTTATATTTATGAAGCTCTAGTGCACCAAAAGGCACAACACAGAACACATCAAAGGCACTCAGTAGAGTGGAAATAAACAAACATGTTCAGACGAAAACACTGTATGTTTTTCACTGGGAGTATTTATTTCAGTCTACAGTTGCATACAATTCTTCAGAATCTTCCTGAAAATTTCTGTCTAAACTGAAAGGGTTACACAACTTCTCCTAAATGCTATTATACATGAATTCTATAAACAAATATTAATGTTAGGTTTGAAATTGTTCTAAAACCTGAAATAGATATAACCAATTTGGTGAGTTTCTCCATGGTTCTTGGAAAGAGTAGGAAAAAAGAACTGTGCTGGCTTTATGCTACTCCTTATATCAGCAGAGAAGCAGCCTGCAATAGCCAGCAACACAGAAAACCATCATGGGGTGTGTGAGATGCTCACACTGTGTTGACATCATCTTCATTCTGCATCAGAACTGAAACTCTCTCTAGCATATTTTTCTGATTATTATAATGACTAAAGTTTACTTAAACACATATCAGAAAAAGCTGCATAACCACAGATGCTACAAACTTTTAGCTAAAAAGCAGATCTAAAACACTTTTTCTAAAATGGTCTGGGTTTTTTCCTCATCAGATATCACCCTCTTACCTGGATATCATGTTTATATCACATGAATTCAGGTTTTCATTTTAAGAGCTCTGATATCAGATATCCTGGACAGTCCATGTTTCCACACTGCAACATACCAAATTAATCCATATTTTTCTCTTTCAGTTTCTTCCCAGGTAAGCAAGCCAATTTCTGTGTGGCACAACATTCAGAATTTTTATGTGTAAATCTTTCTCATCAGACATGAATTTTGGACATCAAGAAAAGGTTCAGAAATTGATCCAAAATAATTCTCTCTCAATTACAATGTAAGTCTTAATCCAAATGTTGTATTGTTTTATACAATTATGTTTGTTCTCTTTTATTCCTGTAAATGGTTGAGTCCCTCCAAAACATTTCCTCAACTTCTGTTTAAAGCATGTTTCATTCATAGAGTTATTGTCTTTAAATGGTGCTATGTATCATTCAACATAAAGTAATTTCTGTTTCAGGTGTTAATACCCCTTTCTTTATATGTCTCTTAAGAAAGAAAAGGAAAATAATGAAAGATGGTTGAAGAGAGCGGTAGCATCAAGCAAAAAGATTTAGTCAAAGTATCTGCAGTATTAACTCTAATATTTATCTGCTCTTTTCTCTGTCAAATACTGAAATTATAATGAAATAATGAAATTATAATGAAATAATGAAATAATGACTGCCTGAATACCACATCTAAAACTTGGGATTTCCTTTATAACGTATCTGAGGACATGTGGCTCCCTAATAAAGCAAAATATAACAATTTTGCCTACTGTACAAACTATGTCCCAGAGTACTCTAAATTAAATGATACAATAGTGGTGATAAAAACCTGAAAGTAAAAAGAAAAGGTAACAGAGAAGCAATGTATATTTTTAGGGAACTTCTAAATACAGAGAGGTGACACAAAGTTATCCCAAATGTCAAAGATTCTCAGAAATGCAATTGCAAGGTGGTAAATAGGAAAATAAATGAATGTCAGTGGGAAATAACTAGGCAAAATGGAGGTCAGAATGGTGACAGGTGTTCCCAAAAATAGTTGTGCTCTATTTTGACATGCAGAGTAAAGAACTACACTAAACATAGGCACATTGCCTTTCACTAACGTTTTTATTCATGCTGCATTTTCGGAAAGCTCAGATCTTTTAAAAGCACATTGACATTTCGATGTGTGAAGTGCATTGTGCCATCTTTGTGTATCTGGATTTTTCAGGGCACAATAAACTGATGAAGAAGGTTAATGGAGGCTGCCAAAATAAGCTTTTGTAAACTTCAGCAGGGAAGATCTTGGTACAGGGACACCAACACGCACAGCCATAGACACGCACACAAAAGCACAGCAGAACAGGAAAGGCGACAAAAATGAAACTAAACTCTAAAGACAGAAATCTTTGTGCATCTCAGAGAGTGGAATGATGCTAAAGGCTGCTCTGAAGTCAATGAAATGGGGTAGTAAATGCGTTCATCAGTAGGAGGGAAGATGGCAGCAGCACAGAGTGAATTCTTTTCTTGGGCAGATTGAACCATTATTGAAAATGGTCAAGGTTGTTGCTAAGTAAAAGGTGTTAGAAGGGAGAGAGACACCTATTGTGTTTCCCTCACATAAGAGGGCATAACATATGCCTCTGCCATCTGCTCTGCCCCTGTTTTCAGCTGAGGTCAACTTCTTATTCATTATCAATGTTGTAATCAATCACCAATCTCTAATTTCAATCTCTTCTTGGGCAGAATAAACAGAATACTGTTTATCAGCGCTATTTTAGTACTGCTTTATTAGCAAGCTACCTCCAACTATTGCAGATCTTAAAAATATTTATAATTGTGACACTGTTCCCAGAGGAGATTCGGTGTCTCAGAGCTAAGCAAACAGAGGGCAAACCCCATGCAGGCAACTATTCCCCAAATGTCAGGGCTCAGGGTACCCCCTGAAGTCATTGTATGAGGCATAGGCAGGCACATCCCTGCTTCTTGCAATAATGATGTTATGCACAGCATTTCACCCAGAGTTTTCAGCAGTCAAAGTTTCCAGAAGTTAGCAAGCATTTTAGCAATGTGCAATCAGGAAAGCCACCTGAATAGGTAAAAGGGACATACAGAATAAGTAATGCACACCAGTGTAATCCAGAAGCACTCTGTCAGTCCCAAGAAGCTGGAACAATGAGGCTGGAGCAGAATGCACAGAGAAAAGAGCATAGATGCAATATGCCTGTGATCCTGTCTTTTCTGGAACAGCAAGAGGGGTGGTTCAGAGGCAGGAACAGAAGAGCCAGTACCACCCTATCCATGGGGCATGAAAGACACTGGAGAAAAAACTGGGAGAGAGAGAGATTTTGACTTACTGTAAGAAATGAAGAAGGATCTACCTGGGATATGGCATTCCCATAGCTAATATTAACTATGTTGTCATATGCGTTGTTCTCTATTTTTATAACTCTGTTATTGCAGAGGGCAATTCCTTTATCTTTTAAAAGGCCATTCCTTTATCTTTTAACCTTGTCTAGTGGTCATGCTGCCTGTGAATGACACAGCACATGAAAAGACACACTCTGCTTGTGCTGGCCATGAGCATGGGCACACTCGTGCAGGTTTGCATTAGAGGTGGTATTTATAAAAACAATGATTAGGAATCTAGAGTATTTAAGTTACTTATTATTACAATATTTAATTTATTTATCATGTCAACAACTTGTCAACACATTTGAGCTGAATCAGTATTACATTTCCTGCATCATTACATTCAATTAAATACTAAATAACTTTTGAATCTAAAAATGAAAGTCTTGTATATATACATCTAAAACTACAAAGTAAAAATTATACTGTGCTGGGGACATTATGAGATTTCTACATGAAACTATACCACACAATAAAAATGTATCACAATGTTAATTTTTGATCCAAACATCAGATGTCTTATTTCAGTGTATAATTTGTTTTCAATGAACTTTCTGAAAATGTTCATTAAACATGCAAGCTATCTGCAGCACTGTAAGTCTGTAATTTTGACAAACTCCAGAATACCTGCTGGGTGTTAGTCTTGATTTATACAACACATAGAAATGGACAGAAATTGTTCAAATGCCTTTATAACTCACTTGTCAGTGTTTCTGCCAAACTATGGAAGTACTGAATTCCTACAGATAATACCTAAAGAACAAAATTATGTAACTGATATATATTGATTTCCTTTGCATGTGAGATGAGAGTTACTATAAGTTGGAAAGATGTGCATGCCAGTAATCATTTGCTGTTCTAACTCACATTTCACGTCAACATTCCTACAAATGCTGTTTTTCTTACACATATACTCATGGAAATAACATAGTAGCTGCATTTCTTTTTAACTTCAGAATCAATTAAAACTGAAACACATTCAGCATGCCACACTTTGATATTCCATTGAGTTATCATCATTGCATTACTATAATTGAAATTGTGACTCTTGAGCTGCTTTCCTTAAAAAGGGGGATGGACATTAGAAGTTAAACCAGCCCTAGAACTCAAAATAGACAAACTAGGGGGATGGAAACAGAAAAATGAGAGAAACCATTATGAGATCCAAGGAATGCATGATGAGCAAGAAGCAAAGGTGAGAACAATTAACATGTAAATTATAAATTAAAAAAAACCAAAACCCCAACAAACAAAACCCCAGAATATATGTCTGAGATTTAGGACACAGAATTTGGGCATGTGAAAATAGTTTCTTGTCTCATTTTCTGTACTTAAGATTCATAATTTTGCATCAGATTAAAAAGATGAAGATCTACATTTAGGTAAAAAGGATGAAAATTTTTAGTTTCCAGTTTATTTATCTGACAAGAGAACAGACTCATGATAAAAGACTGGTTAACCACTTAAATTAGAAGCTATGCAAGCACCCCAGAGATGAAGTTCTAGGGTAACCACACAGCAACACTTCCTCCTTACTGAGATTGTGAGTGAATGTCACCTGTGTTTACAACCATCTCAGAACTCATCAAATCATTCAGGAATATTTTTATTCCTTTCCCTTATTCTCACAAAAAAATCTCTAGGATGGGACACTTCATGAATACAGTTATTATGGGGTTAGAAAAAATTACTTTTTGTCCAAGCTTCCATAATCTCCTGAAGAATCTACAGGCCAGGTATTCCTGTGAAACTTAGAGTGCTCATGAGTAAAATGTATGAAGTCTGGACACAGGCAAAATTTCAAGCCTAAGAATACCTTTTAAAAGGAATTTGCATTGTGGCACTGGGAATTAAGGCTCTCCTGCTTTTCCCTGAAAATCACACATCTGCATATTCCCACAGCACAGATTACAGTTAACTTCTAGGAGCTTTTGATAGACTGAGATCTCTACTGATGTAGAGCTCACAAAATCACAAAGAAATAAACATTATCCTGCTTGAGGAACATGAACAGAGGAGCTGGAAAACAGTTTGTGAAAGGATGTTACAGAGGCTGGTTATTTTACTGCTGAGTACAGAGAAACTAGATGCATTTTGCAGATTTCTGAGTGCCAGTTTGAAAACTTAATTGATGACTGATTCTGTCTCTGGTATCAACTAACAGACCATACTCTGGGATGTATGATCCTGGTGATACCACCAAACTGCAGCATTAAACCTGTATTGCAGGGAACAGGAAAAGGGGGTGTGTTAATGAATTCTTATTTTTGTGCTTCACAAGTTCCCAAAATGAAAATCAATAGCAAACAACTTATGAATCAGACTAGAATATAATTTTCTGTGTTAAGGCAGGTGGGTATGTTCCAAGGAAATGCAATGTTCTGTAAATAGGTAGCTGAGAAAGTTGAAAGATTCCTTGTAAGATGCAGGGATTTAAATGTAAATATTTACAGTTTCTAAAGCTTTCAAGTTATGATTAGAGGACAATGTAGGGGAAAGGCAATATGTTACGTTTAGAGCTGAAAGAAATAATATCTGCATCATAAAGCTTGAACATCCAAACTTACAGAGTTACTTTTAAATTAAAAGCCCTTGGCTAGTCCTCACTATTGTAACTTTCTATTTTCACACTTTTAAGTTCTCCATAATGTTTTGTCTCATGCTATTATCTCCAAAGGACTTTGATGAGGTTATTAGAGCAGTGGGTGAACTGGAGTTGTGTAGACATGAACTACTGTAAAGCAGCAGCACAAAACCATCACTAAGTCCCAGGAATTTATAGCTCAGGGAGCCATAACTGTGCAAAGGGAAACAATAAAACGCACTTATGCTCAACCATCTGGGTATATTTTCCTACATAGTCAACTAAAATTTTAATAGAAAAGTGTATATAATTAAATCATTTCATTTAGTGGTGTACATGGTTTGGTTTGATGATTCAGGGTACAGGAAGGCTTTACACAATAACATGAACTTCTTTTCTATTAAATGAAAATGCCGGTTTTGCTTTCTCTGCATAGCTGTTGGTAATTTTTATCTTACAGGGTGCTATTTTACTTTTACCAGACTAATTATTGAAAGCTTATTTTAAGACAAGTTATGTCCTCTTGTGTGTCAAAATGATAACAGTGTGTACACAGGTTCCTGCTTCAATTCCTGTAATTTGCTGGTGTAAAAAATTTTGATTTCTTGCTATGTTTTCTCTTCCACACATTATTACAACTGTCTTCTTATGCCCTTTTAATCCAAGCCAGGTCAGAAAGAAGAAGAAATGGCTCTAAACAGCTTTTTAAAGGAACTGCTTGCAACCTACCAGATTTACAGGGCAGCAGCTAGTGACAAAATAGACATATTTTTGTCATGGTTAGAGACCAATGAGCAGAAAAACCTGATGGGATAGACTTCCATGACACTGGATCCATGGCACAGCTTCAAATGTGACAGATACTGGAAGCTCCTTTTGAAGGTTGGGAATAGAGATACCGAGGTGGTTGGCAGAGGGGGAGGAAAGCAAAACTAGTCATTTGAGAAGATTTTGCTAGAAGTACACACTTACTTGGACTGGATCACAGGCATTCAACACCTGGAGATCACTAAACTATTGGATAATTTCTCTCTGTAGATAGTTTTAAGACCAAACCTATGTGAGATAAGCAGGGAATCATGCAAGAATCTCAAAAGTTAATGCCTTATCATTTGAATTGAGATGCGAAAGATGTGAAACGAATGGGAAATTCTAGGTGACCACAACTGACCTGACAGTTCCTGTTGTCTGGTTACAAAACCAGCACTTCCTTCTGAGAATAAATGGGCAAACTTTGGTTCTCCATCCCATCTTAGGGTCCCTCTCCTCTTTAATGGTAGAACAGCAAATTTATGTGTTACTTATTTCTACAATGGACTTAAGAGATTGGCAACTTGCTTTTCACTAACAGGGAATTATAAAAAGATGTGGATTTAACACTGTTGCTTAGGAAAACAGAGAATTTAGATAAAGGCTCTTGTATCAAATGTTGAAAGTTCTGGAGTATATAATTCACCACTGGTGCTTAAAGTCAAGTGTTCAGGGTTTTAAACTGATTAGTGAATTCAGAACTCATGTTAGAAAAGTATTTTCTTCTAAAAGGTAATTTCTTACATCATATTCCCAACACTTCTCCCCCACCTCAAAGAATCAAATCTGTTACTGTAGCTCAGTACTTTTTATACAGTAACTACAGTCATAGTTTAAGTTCTTGCAGCTGTACTTGAATGCATGAACAGCTTCAAATTTGTTTAGCAGCCCATTCAACCTTTAAGAATGCAAAAAGCTGTTTCTGTTTCTCTTATACCTTCTAACTAGCACACCATAAATATCTCATCTTACCAACAGCATCACCACAAGATCAAAATGGTAAAACATTTTATATTATTTACATGAATTTCAACTGAATTCTCAAGTATCCATGGCAAAACACATTCATCTGGTATTTTTCACAAAATTTATTAATTTATGCAAAATCCCTATCAGAAGTTCCATGCACATGAGCACAGAAAATTTGAACAGATCTAAATGCACTAAATTCCAATAAATACAATCTTATATCACTTCCATCTTGACACACTCCTATGCAAAACTCATGGATAATTATCTCAACAGAAGAGCTTAAAAAGTGAATGACCCACGCTGCTTGTTCTAAGAATCCAAATTAAGAGATTTGAATAATGGGGGTATAACAGACAACAAACAAGCTCATTATTCAACATTCTCCTGAAGAAAAAAACCGCTCTCATTTACATTCCTAGTGTGACTTTAGATTTTGGTCTACAAAGCTGGGGCAGGAAATTTCAGGTATTATGAAGTTCCCCATGGCATAGGGCTGCAGCCAGTGGGACTGCAAACCTCCTGCTGGATCTGTGGAATATCAGGAGTGGAACTGAAGGGTGCCATACTGAGCAGCACTTGAAATTACAGCTCACCACTGATGACACCAGCCAGCTCTGTCACAAGAAAGGATTAATTATTTGTTTGGAACAGATTAGGCTGCTTTGTTGAAATCCTCTTCAAGGTGGGAGAATGAGAAGAAGGCCACCCTGTTCTTTGAGTGCAGCCTGCTTAAGCAGATGGGACTATACATATGGATGAAATAATTAAGTTTCAATGTGTAAATGCACTACGCATTCTGCCCTCCCTGCAATTAAGAGATTTTACTTTAGGCTACGGAAGCACACTCCTACAAAACCCAACCCAAAATAACTACAAAGAACTTTCTATATGTTAAGCTAAAAAAACACTCTAAAGAGGAAAGTAAGGCATGATATGCCATAACTGTTTTTCAGCACAGTAATAGCAGAAACATAAAGGTGTTACTCCAAAACAGGATTTATGAATTAGTTTCATTCATGTTTATATATTGATCTGTATGTTTTGGAACATTCTACCTTCAATAAAAACAACAATTTTAAATTTTCTTTTAAGAAAAACTATCTTATGAGAGTAGGAATATTCAAGGAAACTGAAGTAATAGAAATTAGAACACCAGCTGGGCTACACCACAGTTTCTGGAGGAAAAGCATAATAGTGATCTTTAGTATTTCCAACTATGCTAACGACACTGAAGGGTTTGCTGACAAATGTTAAAGAGTGAATTTAACATTTAACCTAAGTGTAGACATTAAAATCATATTCTGAAAACTTTCCTAGAACAACTCTCTGCACCCTAATTATTCAGTAGCTATTCTAGATGATCTTCAATTTGAATCCCTTTATAATAAAGGCTAAACATGTTTTACCTTAACTACTTTACCTTAACTGAGATTTCCAATCAATTGTATTAATTTGCCACTAAATGTGATGTCTCTGAATTACAGATTTGGGATTGATATATTTAATTATGATATTTTTGACCACATATTCTCTCAAAACCTTTCAAAACCAGGATGAAAACATATTTTTTCATCACCTGTGATAGCATTAAATGACCAATACACATGGTTAAACGTTCTTCATCCATGATAGTGCCTCATGCAAAATCTGGGTTTCCTGCAGTCATGAAACCAAATGAGAATAGGCAGAGGACACATTCTTGAAAAGGCGAGTGCACTTTTGCAGAGATTTTTCAATCCACTATTGGATCTTTATAACCGACTGTGGTTTTGGAGAAAAGTATCCTTAAATATGCAGTTTCATAAGCTTATAATATATTCTATTCTATGATAGTAGTTAATTACTTTAAATATAAGTATTTGTTTTGACAATAACAGGAAAACATCTGCTTTCACTTAGCAACAAATCAACAAATAACACTCGAGAACTGATGCACCACTAGCTCTGATTCTGGTCAGAAGGAGGGATTCTGTGTACCTGTCAAATGCAAATGAGATGTAAGTTTCTGAAGTTCAGTCTCATTCTAAAAGTGTTCCTTCTGCTCTTAATCAGTCAGAAATTACAACTCTACTTAGAGCAAATTACATCAATCATTTTAAGTTAATATACATTAAATGAATGACAGAGATTTAATCCAAACAAGATGTCTGAGATTCTGTTCCTGTGTCTCCTGGATAACATATATTTGATTTGACTATGCATTTAAAAGTTGAGCTCTCCTCTGTCACATCCTGACAGCCCTTCACTGATGCTCTCTGTTCTGAGATTAATAAAAGCTCTGAAGGCTCCTTAACCCCAGAATGAAGAGAGAAAGATAGAAATGGACTGAGTCAGCTGCCACCAGAAAATTCTTTGATGCCACCAGAAAATTCTTGCCTTGCTAGAATGGCAACCAAAGATTCTCACATGAAGCACTCCAGAAAAGGTAACTGTCTTTGAATGACTTCCAAAATCAGATCAGCAACCAATTTTATAGTCTGTTGAAAAGGTATTAGCAGCTATATTCTCTGTTGTGGTATATATGATGCACTGTCATATTTCTAAAAATGCACCTTTGTATAGTCAGAGAGGTTAAACTCTAATCAAAGGAGAACATAGAAAATATGTTTAGAAAGATGATGACTTCAAAATCTGATATCTGATCTCTCTCTTTCGCATCACTCAAAACAGTAAACTCGTGGCAGTTACATCTTTTCTCCCTCTCTGGTCCAACAGTTGCATATGTTCAAAGATGAAGAAGGTGACAATTAGGGCCAGAGTATTTTATGGCCTTGTAATCTGTGCAAACTTATGGGTTGCAGGTGGAGCCAGTTCATACATAGCCAACTGCTTCACTGGGAAATCTTGGAGATATCTTGCCTGAATTACTGTATATTATAGAAATTTGGACACAATTTTAGAATGTGAGAGAACCAGAAACCCTCATGAAGCAAATGAAAGAGTTTGGCCTCATAGCAAATGAAAATATTCCAACCACTAACATATCTAAACTTCATCCTAAAATATGTGGTTCTTTTTTTGGAAGGTAAGACTTTCTTCCCCTGAATATTCTGTTCTATAAGAGGGTTCATGGCTTTGAGTCAAGTGATATGAGCTCATGAATTCTTTGGGAAAAAGAGCATAATACTAAACTTTTGGATTGTGCACTGGCTTATGTAAATGCCAGTCATAACGGTCGAACATTTCTCTGTGTATTTTTAAAAACCTAGAACATACAGCTTTAGCAGGGACAGCTCTGGTCTTACAAGTCTCCATTTGGAATCTTGTCTGCCATTATCATTACTCTGGCTTTTCTTTTAGAAAACAACCCTTTCCTTCACATATAGTTCAAATGCTAATAAAAATTACTTATTAAAATAGATGCCAAAATTATTGCCTTTGAGTTGGCCAAAGTGGTTTAATTAAAGATTTTTTCAAGTGAATAATGCTTTTTAAGCTGGACAGAAGAAAATCATTAAGCAATATCCATTTAACAGGTCCAGGGTTCACTCTCTTTTCAGATGATACACAGAGGAGATCTAAGTTGAAAATCTTTTTCAAGCAATTAAATTTCAGGTACATAGAAACATTTAGAATGCTTTGTTTTCGCTTTGTCATGGAATGAAAAACATCCAGAAAGCTCAATGCTGCCACAAAAACAGATTGTTTCTGGACTATCTTCTTCAGTTACTAATCAATGCAGTGCTGTAATCAAGATTACTTTTGAAGAGAATGCCAAAACAGCTGAGTCAGCTTTTAATGACAATATCATTATATGTGAAATTGTACCATATTTATGGTACATATTTATATGTACCATATACCAAACAATATCTGTTTCTTGTGTGCTGACAGCCTTCAGGAAGTGTGGGAGAAGCATGTGATTTAGGAATTATTACAATAGTTAAATATAGAAGGAATACTTTTCAAAGTCTCAGATGGGAGTTGCAGCTAAAATTCCTTTAAAACTCTCACCAGTAAGACTTCTGGGAATTTTATATATTTTAAAAAATTCCCAAGAGCGTTCTACTGACTTTGCATTTGTGTACCATATGAAGGGAGGGAAGAAGAAATTAACATTAAGAGCATGAAGAAACTTATTAAACATGGAAATTTTAAATGTGCTGTGGCCCACCTGACAACACTGCACAGGACAGAGCCTGTATCACACCAGGCACCTCCAGCTGGATGCTGCAGTTTGAGTGATACCTTGTGTGTGCAAGGAGGAATAATGTAAACCAAAAACCCCCAAGAAATTAAGAAAACAGAGGAAGAAATATGTCAAATAAATGGTTCCCAGTCTCCCATGAGATTCATTCATAAAAAGAGTTGCAAACATTGAACATAATTGAGCATAGAGCCCTTTATGCTTTGGTTGCATACAAAACGTGGTTGCAGAAATTCAGCAGGCTTCGTACAGCAGCAACAAGACTCAGATACTCAGAAAAATGAAGCATTAGAACTAGTGTAACCTGCTTCATGGGAATAGTTTATATAAAAACATTACAAATATGTGGGAGAGCATGGATGTGAAAACAAACAATAAATCAGATTTTGAAGGTTAATGTGCCCTTTAAATAAATAGCAGATTTTGGGTGATCCCCCCTGTCCTGATTTGCACTCGTAGTGGTATCTCACAGTTATGATGATAGATAAGCATGCTAAGGGAGCAATCATCCATGTAAATTTGTCTGACATCAACAAGAATCAAGGAGAGGGAGGCAAAGAAAGCTTCTACTTTCAATAGAGAATAAATATGGTGTTAGAGTAGTGCATTTGTCAATAGCCAGGCACAAAGAATGTAATATTTAAAAACTCAAAGCACTAAATGCAGCAGTCCTTCATCACACAGAAATCCTGCTGAGGACAATGCAAGTCTTGCTTGATGAAAGGCTGACAAAGCTGTCCCAGGGACATGATAAAACAAACAGCAGTTATTTCTGCTTCTTTCATACTGTCACACTTAAACATAAATGGGTGAATTTCAAGCACAGCAGGAGAACAATAGAAAAAAACATGGCTTAAGCAAATTGCTAAGCAACATTTCTGTGCCTACAAGTCTCACTTACAAACTTCTGTTAGACCAACAAATAGAGCAATACTGGAGAAGAACCCTTAAAAGCCACCAGAACTTAGGTAAGTTCATAAACCTTTAAGTCAGGATATAAGACAACAAGTTTATTGGCACCACTGATTTGGGGGGCTTCTTTAAATAGCTTTCTCCAGTTTGAGTCACTAAGAGAGCTGGAAATTCTGCTGCTTGTAATACAAGTAATACAATATTAATGATGCCAGCAGTACCATAAATATTATTTGTATTAATAATGCAGGTAACAGGCTACGTATTGTCTCTCTGATTTACAATGCAAGTATTATTTGAGAATCTTCAGTTCAGTGTGAAGATGATGACAGCTGCTTTTTACTGATTCTTTAATTCTAAACCAGAACTATCAAGATTTATTTCCTGAAATTAATCTCCTTTAAGAAATACCATGTCAATAAGAGATTTAGGGCTAGTTGTTTTGCTGACTTTATTTTCTGGGGCCAAATCATGAATACTTTTAGGTTTAAGATGAGGAGGGTTTTTTGTGTGTTTGTTTGTTTTTAAAAATAAAAACTCCTTAGAGTAATTATTGAATTAAGTAATTTGCGTACAAACGAAATTTCCAGGTCCATGTATGTGAACACAAATGTACTTATACAGTGGGTGCAAAGCTGGAAGTTTTGCTGATATTTTTATACCCAAAAGTGTGATGTGGCATATCACATCAGAGATGCTCTTTGTTATATTCAGATCTAGTGACAGTAACAAATCCTAATAATTGTGGTGGTATGCTTTGAAATAATTACACATGGATATCAAAATAATTCCAAAAAAAAGGCCAAAGTCTCTCTACCAGAAAAGCATATTTAATATTATGCAAATCCCACCACTACTGTCTGTCTTTACAGCACATTCCTTGTTCAAAATCAGGGAAAGCAGGGACTAAGACCAAGTCAAGATGCATGTGCTCCAAATATGTTCCTCTATCTAGAAAATAAAAGCTTCTTATGACTAGATTACATAATACTCCATCATAAATCCTCATAAACACTTCAGTCACCTTTTCTTCAAATGGCTTTATGCCACTTGCTTGACAATTACTGCTTCTGCTCTTTTGTACATTGTGAACAAACCACGAGGTCAAAACTGTCTCCTGAACAGCTACATAAATGACTTTCTACATGCCAAAGGTGGTTATCTGAGTGATCTTCAAATTTATAAGGAATGCCAAAAAATGCTCTTAGGACACTTAGGGATACAAATCTCACCATACTTCCATCCCAGAACCTCTTCACTTTGCTGCTAGCTGGGCTCCAAAGAGAGGTGAGGAGAATTCAGGCTGGATGTGACCTTAGTAGGTCCTGGACCCTGAGAGCAGGGTCAGCTGTGAGGAGCCAAAGCCTTCTCTTGCTTTCACAATTACCATGAACAGATAAAACACTTGGAAACCTCCTGGGTGAACTTGGTTCCTTTTCTATCATCAGCACCACACCTTTTTGCAAACATCTGCAAACGTACATCTTCTGGTATCTTTCAGTTTAAACTTTGAATAAACTTAGGGTAAGTACAGATGCAACAAAAAGAATTTAATATTAATTTCTTCTGACTTCTAATGTTATACATTTGTTCACCTGGGACAGCAGACTGTATGGATTTTTTATTCTGCAGCAGAAACGCAAATAGACCGTGAAGTACGGACAAGGCTCCAACTATTCACATGCTAGCTACATTACAAACAAATCCTGATATTTTCCAGAAGGGTGTTTCTCAGTGTGGATACTGTAAACATATTGAAAAAAAAGCATAATTACTGCAAAATAATTTTAAATATTATTATAAACCTATAAGTGCTATTTTGAGAAACACTGCTGCCTTTTAGATTAATGGTGCATTTGTATAATATCTGGAAGTCATGAATCATATACAATAATGGGAAAGGATTATTTGACTTCTCTGGTATGGATTTCTGTTAAGTCAGCAAGAAATGATTCAGATGTTACATGATGAATGATTGCTCTATCTACAGTCCCATGTCCTTTCACAGTCCTAAAACACTTCTAAGACAGTTTTTTATTGCTGGTAGGTGTTGGAGCTGTATTTTCCAGGTGGAATCATCTTTCATTTGATAGCATTTTTTCTTTTTCAACCCAGTTTGAATGGAGGTAAGAAGCATGCTTTCTGTACAGCACTGTGGTCAGAAAGACAACCATACTTATCATGTTTAAAATTCTCTGTAAAACTGTCATGTAGCTTTATATACCTGTCCTGATATAGTCACCCTAGGGAAATACCTCAATATAACTTAAACAGACTGGGAGGATTAGCTAAGTCTGACCTCCAAGGACCAGTCAACTGTTGAAATAAGCAAAATTATATTTTAGCCTCCCCAGGAAAGACCAGCACCATCTGCAATGACTCTTGTTTAAGATACCAAACATGGAACACATCTCATTCTTGGCTTCCCTATATCAGTCTGGTAACTTAAATCTAAAATTGTTCAAGTTAACTATTTGAAAAACTAAAACAAGATTTTTTTTAACATTTACCAACTGTGATATTTTTTCAAAGTGACCAAGTCAAACTTGATATACTTTAAAAGATCATTCTGTATTGAAAGTTACTGATTGATAACTACTGTGAAGCACTGTTTTAATTTGATAGCATAACATGCTGAAAAATGGTGGCTTTCACTTAGGAAAAAAAATAGTTTGAAGGTTAAGAGCTCTCTCCTTCTACATTGGCTGAAAATGATTAATACATTATTTTTACTCGAAGTGAAAAAAATAACATTGTGAATTCCAAATAACGAGAATGTTGCATGACATTTTTGTAATAAAAACAGCTTCTCATTTCAGCATGGAATTGTTTCTGCTGGCTAAGCAGTTGGTGTTGGAGAGCAGGCACAGCTCTTACCTTTTAATTCACCACTATTCATACCTAAAAGATGATGCATGACATCCATAGCACTGACAGGATTTGAACTATGGGAAACTTTAGCCAGTTACATTGACATTAATCAGCTAAATCTGACTTTGAACATTCCTTAAAGGAGCACAGTAGGAGTGGATGAGAGCTGGAATGGGTCTGACCTAAACTGAGGTCACTGCCTGTGGAAAGTTTGTCACTGTCACTGTGATGGTGCTTCCTGTGATTTGCTTTGGAGCAGTGTTTTTCCTCTCTGGAAAAAGATGCCCCATACACAAGGAATCTTGTACCTTTGGAAAACACCAAATAGGACTTCTCATTGCAGCTTCTCTGCAAAGCAGCTCTGAATTTTATTTACATACCTTACTGCCTGCAGGCGCCACAGGACCCCAACATTACAGTAATAAGACACACACAGATATAAGACCATATTCTGTTTATAATCCAATTTAAAAGGAGTTAAAGTGAGATGAAGAAGAAGAATCAGGATCAGTTTACAAGTTTTTAATACATGGGTGACATTGTTACCTATAAGGAGTGGTGTGATAATCTGGTACCCGTTATGTAAGAGTAGAGATTTGAATTTATAGGGAGATTTGAAATTAGCTTAAGGAAAAAAACCCCAAACGAACAAACAAATTGCCAGACTTTATGCAAATTCAACATATTTCATATATTATAATGACTTAGCAAAGTGTTCCATGTACCAATCATCTGGTCTTTGGGACTACTGCACAGAGAATTAAAACGGGCAAGTGAAAAACAGCACATGGCTAAAGGATAGCAGTAAACTAGAAAAAAAAATCAGTATTACAGTTGCAAAAATAGTTATCTGTTCACTGCACAGAAAAACTGCTATTTGTCCACTGAGTGTATTTTACCTCATAGTTCCTAAGACAGAAGACAATCATAGAACTTACTGTATTTGTTTCACAATAATATATCTAATTTGGCATACAAGCAGCTGAAATATATCTAAAAATTATTCAATCTACTTTAACTGCAGGGAAAATCATTCCATCATGCTAAGAACTAACAAGCTACAAAGGAAAAAGATGCACAGTAATGACAGAAAGTGACCATATTACTCTTTGTAATAATGCTTTGTGCTGAGTGTTCATTTGATTGGACTTCAGCCAAATTGGAAGGCATCCTTATATATAAATTTTATGTTTCCCAGAACATCTTCAGATAATTTAATATTGATTTAAAGGAGAATAATTTTCATTTTAGCATGCTGAATTTAAAAATTTTGAAAACACTTTTGGTTACAGAACTATGTTCCTATCTTGTCTTTAAGTTACCTTCCAGGTACAAAACACAACTGAAGCTTGAATGAATTAGGCACTAATTCCCTAGTTACAAATGTTCAAAACTGACAATTTTGATTATACTTGCACACTCATCCTGCTATTGCACAACAGGGACTCTATGTTCCCATCTTGTAAGACCTAAGATTGCCCCTTAGAATCACAAAATCATTTAAGTCGGAAAAGAATTCTAAGATCATCAAGTCCAAAACTTCCAAGTGCACCACTAAACTATGCCCCTACAAGTCTTTTCAATACCTTCAGGGATGTTATTTGCCAAAATGACATCTGAACATAAATAACTTGACTCTTATAAATAATACCATCATGTTGACTTGCAGACTGTAAATTGTATTATTAAGAACAGGAGAAAATTTCCCACTGTGGGCCCACTGACAAGAGAGGTCAGCACAGCAGACAGAGAAGGAACCACTGCTCAGCCATTAAGGAGACTAATGGGGTAGATATAATCTGATGAATGTACAAACAGCTCACATTAATGGCTGCATTTATGTATGCATAAACTATACTGTGTGATTCAGGCTGAAGAAAACATGCTTAAAAATTAAAAATACATTTTGTTGAGAAGCATCTGAAGGCATATGAGAGAGAATATGATGGTAGAAAAACGAAAATTATTGAGAGATAAAAAACCTACTGATTACTGTACTTTTAAACATATTTATCTTGATTTATTTAAGGACATGTTCGGTTGATGCATCCTTAGATTCATGGTGTGAGAGCTAGAATGACCTGGTTTTATGTTATGAATATTTGGCTCAGTAAAATTTTCATTATGCTGTTCGTTTGATTTTTAACAATCTTATCTAGCACAGCCAAGAGATGAATTTGAAGGGAATGACCACTTCAGGCTCTCCCACGTCAGTTCTGTTCTGTGCATGCTGCTGGAGCTACATTGGTTTGCTTTACTCTCACCTCTGACAACACAGCCAGGCAGGCTGAAGCTTTGTGCTTTCCAAGGTGTGAAAATTGCTCCCAAACTTTTTGGGACATATGTTATTTTCTGCAGGAAAACATAAAAGGAGGAAAACCACAAATGTTTGCTTATTCAATGTAAAACTCTGCCCTTGTTTGCAGAATTAGGCTCCCATATGTTTTCCTTTCTGAAGTAATTTTTTTATGGCAATAATACCAGAAACAAAATAAGAGTTAAAGTTAAAAATGTTGCCACTATCCAAACGAATATGAAGTTTCATAAATATTATGGCTTGTGCTATAGCACTTCAAAAATATTTTAAACAGATGGGCTAGTGAGACTGCCATTCATGTTTTAGCAGTCAAGAGGCATGTTTAAACTGCTGGCTGAAACACAATATAAAGCACATTCCGCACGGAGTGTCAGAAAAGAAAAAGGCTTGTTTGCTAAGAAATCACAAATTTTTTTTAAAAAGGCCTAACTGGATGACATAATATTTTATATAACTCTAATTTCTTGATAGAAGACTAGTGGTCTGAGAGAAAAATACTGCTATACTGTAGAAGTAAAAGAAGCAAAAAATAAAAGAATCCTGTTTCTCTGAATAAAGTATCACAGTATTTTTCAAACAACTATCTGGATGAAAAGCTGAAAACTGAAAGTTTCGTACACTCTCCTACACCAGAAAAGCACAATAACACCCCTAGAAACCAGCTGGGGGAAAAATATTTTCTTCAAGTGACAGCAGTCTAATGGAGATAAAGAATGAGGATAAGAATTTTAATCCATATTTTAATGAAGATAAAGGTGATAGATAAAGGAAGAAGAGAACAAGGAATATGTTCTGTATCTTTCCCTATGATTTGAGATAATCTCTTACTGGAAGGACACTAGTTAACCTGAAGGGTCACGCTCCAGAATTTCACTCTATAACAAATTCCCCGAAGTAATCCACTCTCTACCATCATCTTTTAAGTGCTAAAAATCAATAATTTAAAAATATCCCATAGGTCACTTTGATTTTCTAGTGAAGATTTCTGTTCATTTTTAAGCTCCACAATGATGAAACACAAAGGTAACCAAATATGAGCAAAAACATTACCTGTGGCCTTGTATCATGATACAGAATTCAGTTTTACTTTTAACTCCCAAATCTGAAGGAATCCTTTTGGATAGAGCACAGAAGTATCCTGGCACAAGTTATGGAAGGGAACAGAGGAAGCAGAGCTACCTCTCAGAAGGAAAAATTACTGTTGGGAACTACTTTCTGCATTTAGAAAAACCAAACATAATGCCAGCTCTTCCATTCCCAGTAGGTGAAAGACAGAAAGCCAAGCTTGTATGTTGTTCCTTGAAGACCTGTAAGAGATAAGGAGCCGTGGAGCTGTAGCCTCACACTCCACCTATCTCCACAAGGGTGTAAACTGAGCTTAGATAACGTCTCCCACAGGACTTGGTAATCATTCCTGCTTGGGTCTGAGCAGGAAAACACATCTCTTCAGTCTCAATGATGAACAATAGCCTAAAGTCAGATTCTAATCTTACAGGTTGGCATTCACAAGTGTTAACAGATGATTCTAGGGCACAAGTATATTCATTGGCTATGCAACTCACTTTTTTGTGGAGTCAAAACAAGTTGAAGTGAATACATCTCTCCCAGCTGCATCTGGGAACACTGTTCAGAGATTGGAGCACTCAGATTCCTTTGCCTTCTCCTTTCCAAATCTGATCCTTATTCTGTAAGAGAGTGATAAAAGAAATGAAAAGCAGAGAATTTGCATCACTTATTAGAAAGTGATCTCTGCTCAGCTTAGTTAATTAATTTAAGACAGTCAAGACCAATTATTCTAGAAACAAAACTAATGCATGGAAAATACAAGCGACTTGTCAGTGTGTTAGACATGAGGGGCCACTCAATTTTACTCACCATCCCTTATTTTACTCCCCTCATTTGTAGGATATTATTTGATCAAGTCTTTGTAGGATCTATTGCTTGCTTTTACGCGCTTTGAGTAAAATAATTTTTGGAAATTTTGCATGCATTTTTAAGCAACAGATATGTAAGGGAACTTTACTTGAACTCCAATGCAGCAATGAGGTATTTGATATCCTGTCATTTATTCTCAGACCTGCTGCTCATACTGAGCTGTGCTGCCCATATGAACAGGATCAAATGAGGGTATGAGAAAAAAATCTGTGAAAATAGTTGTGAAATAGATGGATCAGAAGTAGGTCTAGTCTTATTTTTCATTTTTAACCACACTTCTTTTGTCACAGATTCAGACACAGGGAATTCTTCCCCTTCTCCCCCAAGCCCACTAAGCTGGGATCTCTACAGGAATCATTAAAGTGCAGCTGTTATTCTTCCCACTAATGGCTATGCTGGACTAGATCAGAAGGAGAAAAACTCCCTAAAACGCCGCTTCAGGAAGAAATTTAAAAATAGAAATTCCAACTCCCAACTGCTATGACTGACAGAGAGCAGAGATGGACGATGCAGGCAGAGGGGATAGTAGCAGCCATAACTCTAACTTTGCTGCCATTAATGTTTATGTTGTGTATGAGGTGGTTTACCAACATGCTGATGGACTGGAGTAATGTGCAAGCACATGATTTATTCCCTCATGCAGCAGCTATGGGAGAACACAACCACAAATAGAAGTGTCAGTAGAGACAGTTTCAAAATAGAGAGATTTATCTTGACAACTAGAGAACTGCGATAAAAGATGTATTATTTGGTGGAATAATTGGTGAATGCATTATCCTGTCAACACTTAACTGTGATAATCAACTTAAATAATCAAAGCTGCCCTAGAGTAGTTACTGTTTTACATTAATTTGAGAATAATTTATAATTTTACTCACATTTGCATCAATGTAAATGGAACTAATAAGGTAAATCTCAAAGTTATGTGTAACAAGAAACATAGCACACTTGAACACTTGCATGCCTTCTCTGCAGGCCATGCATTCTCATACAGGCTGCACCTCAAACCAGCAGGTGACACCAGAATGCTTGGGCTTGCTCCCTGTGCTGTAGGGGTAGCGTCCATGCTCACAATGACCCTGTGATAATGACTTTGCTAATTAGGGACTGCTTGTAGTAATCTTTGGTCCTTCTGTCACCTGAAGTCACTCTGGGAGGTGGCTTGCTGTGACTGGCTCACTCACCTCCTCGCAGACATGTTATTAATGTCTCTTTGTGCCCTATCCAGCTCTGTATGCTTCATTAGTCTGTTTGCTGCACTCAGACGTAACTGCTGATTTTTGGATTAGCTGCTTTTGTCTGTTAATCTGCCCTTGACTCATAGACTGAAATGTTTTAGCAGTGGAATTCTGAAGCATTTCAAACGTTGTTTCTGAAGCACTTAGTGAATGCCTTTAGAAAAACCTGCATGCTTTGCTGAAACCTGGGGGTATTTGTAGACTCTCTGTATGTGCACCAAGTAGAACATAATGTGTATAAATGCAATGCTTAGACAGAGGCAAATTCAGCCTAAAGTGGTGTTCTCAGGTAATTATGTAGATCTCAAATTGAAAGCAATAGCATGAGATCTTTTGACTCTTTGCAGAATTGAGAAAAGCTCTGGCTGCAGATATCAGACTTCCCTGCATGGAAAAACCCCACACCAAGTCAGTGATATGTTGGTACAAGCTCTTACACTGTTTTCAGCAGCAAGTTCTGGCTTGTAGGGGATTCTGCCTTGCTCATCCTTTTACCAGTGGGGCCATACAACAGCCTCAAAGAAATGAGGAAAATAAGGTGTAGCTACAACTTTATTATAGGAAGATGAGGAAATTAGCATGTAGAGTGGTGAAGACAAGAGATTGCTACCTACACTGTGATTTTAATGCCAGTCAAGCTGATGGCATCTGCATCATTGTTGAAGAGAGAGAGAACAAGAAACAATGTAAGTTTTTGAGGCTTGCTAGGGGCTGATACATCCAGCTGTATATTTAATGTGTGTTCAGCACAGCTACTGGGACAGCAGCATGTGGCTCAACAAATGCAGGCACACAATGTGGCCTGGCCTCAATGACAGATCAGGCAAATTAAGAAAAACACCAAGGGTTTGACTGGATACCATCCACAGTTTGATTAATTCTGTGTTTTGTGTCAGCATGTCCAAGTGGGAGAGAAAAATATGCATTTAAATATATTGCTGATGGTTTAATTGCTGAAACTTTCTACTCCATCCCTGCTCAGTTGTAATAATGATCAGGGCATGGAGCATTACTTGAAGAATTAATGGCCACCTGAGGTTAACAGCCCACAGCTAAAGCTTGAGCCTTCAGCTTTCTCAAATAGTCATTAATCCCCAGGAATTGTCCTGTGACTCCATCATTACTTCTAATTTAAAAAGTGTATTTTCTGCTTTTAATTTTCTTTTCACAAAATGAAAGTACTCAATTAGATTTTGTCATTAAATCACATCTGCATTGATTACCTAGGAAAAAATAACGAGAGCAAAATTAAATTTGCCTATTTAATCATTGCATCCTGATTAAATATTTGTTATGAACATTTCATTGCAATTAAGGTCCCATAAAAAATGCATATTAGGCAAAGAATGGTATACAATTCAAAGATGTAACATGTCCAGACTCACTGCTTCTATTTACTTCCTTTATTCCTTGCTGAACAATGCATTACATTTGTGAGAAACTTCGCAAATTCTTTTCAGCATCACAGGACTATTAATACATAACAGTAGCTAGGGAACTACACAAATGTTTCAGTGATCTGATACTGAAATCGATTTAAATCACAGTGATGAAGATATTCCTAAAAGAACCACATTATCACATAAATGCTTATATTTTTATAGGTTAAATGAAAAATGAAAGAAAACACCTAGGTAGGATTTCAGACAGCTATCCAAATTCTCAAAATTTCTCTCAAGAAGTTGGTGCTCATCAGCAAAACCCCATTTTTGTCCATGAGTCTGTTCTCTGGTGGGATTCCATAGGATTCCAAATGCACCTCGAGATGCAGGGTGCCATGATTAAATGAGTCCCTGGCTCGGTCCCCCTGCAGCCACAGAGAGGACACTGTACCCCACAGTGCTGTGTGCTGAAACACTGGGAGCTGAATTCAAGTGAAATCAGTTCACTCAAGTTGTGATTTTGCACTGAACTTCAGCAGGAAGTCCAAAGCTGGTTCACAGGGATATTTGTCAGCTTAGCTTTCTCTGCCGCAGAAAGGCACCTGCCATGCTGACACACAGACACATTAACAGAGGAAAAACCTTCTTCAAAGTTTTGAATAATCCCAGTATATGAGTACAAACCACCTTTCTTCTTCGTGTATGATTTTGTGCTTGTGCTACCACACCCAGGTGGACAACCCAGCCATTGGCTGCTCAGAGCTGGAGAGCTGAGCCTGCAAACCAGGCTGGGACCCACAGACAAAGGGCTTGGGGTCAGTGGCTGCTATAGGTCATGCATAAGAAACCTGATTTCCCATCAAGGAGTTTCATTTCTCTCTCCACTATACACCTAATACCCCATTGTCCCCTTCACTCACAACATTCCCAATTTCCTCCAAGTCCCATCTCCCCTGCTGGATTAAGTGAACAGGTCTGTGCATTGAATCTGAAGTGAAGATCTCGATAAGACTCCTCCCCTCTATATAGGAAGTGATCTCTACTGGTTTGGGTTTTTTTGTACACAAATGGTCACAGAAAATAATATATAAATACATTTGAGCACACTAATTGAAAATATCAATAAATGTTTAAGGATTTTTTTTCCTCCTTGTCTCATTTCAGATTCTCTAATATGAAAGCAGATGGAGCAGTGCAAAACCAATATCTGATCCTAAAATATATCTAAAAATTTTCAGGTTTTCTGAATGTTTCATTGCTCCTTCCAAGTCTTTTTCCAAAATCTTGCTGCTTGCTTTTAGAGTCTCTATATTCAGACTGTATAAATCATATCAAAGGACTCATCTTTTTAGCATCTTTAGTTAATCCCAACAATAACATAAATTATTTCAGTAAGAAGGCTGACGTATTTGGTCACTTCCATGATTGTGCTATTAAATTAAGTATCTCAGAATAATTTTAGCAGGAACATTCTTGATGAAATTCCATGCATTCTTTGTCCTGTCAATAAATTGACCACAAAAACGGTATTTCAGCCGTGAGGCACTGGATGGTGTTAGTGAAGTAACAGGGAGGTTATCTGGAGATATAAGCAGCTTGCAGCTACCAGATGGTGTTGAACAGAACAAACTGCTATGCAGAGTTGCTGAATTTTTACCAGGTAAGTGCCCCGTTACACACACAGTGGTTTTGTGTATTCAGATGGCATAGGGGAATGATATATGCATATTTAAGCCAATAAAAAAAAAATTGAATAATCAGCGTGTTCTTTGTGTTGTCTTTCAGACACTAAATTATAAATTATACATGTAGAAACATATTTCTATCGAAAAATCCCCATCCAATAAAAGCAAAAAAAAACCTACTGAAAAAAATCTAACAAAAATACCTTTATATAGCCTAACATAATAAAGGCTATTGTAATGCCTACATGTAAATAATAATGATGATGATGAAAGCCATCAACATTTGCAGTTCTTAAATAAATATAACATTTTGTAGACTGAATTATGGATTCTATTTTCATCTTATAGCACTGAAAATCTATTAAGGATACATTTCAATAGACATCACTTAAAAAAAACACTAATCAAGATTTTGGGCTTGCTCATTTTTCCAAAAAAAAAGGAATGGCTACCATAATTAAAATTACGGGATACATTTTTAGATGCAGTAGGTGGAATGAAGTGAACCAAGGCAAAACAAAAATCCAAACCTCCAAATCTTACTCTTGAAGAGAGAACGGGGGAAACTTTCATGGGCACATATGGTCTCATCTGAAAGAGCACTTCCCACACTAACTTCCCACTAGTACTTTATGAAACATTGGTTCAAAACTGATTCAAAGGAAGGATGACCTAGTGAGTCACCAGTATCATTTAAGGAAACCTAAGAAATACCTTCAAGACCTCTTGCCCTACTGTTTGATCTCATCCCATTTATAAGACCACAGTCCAAGACTGCATATATTTATTCAAATACATGGGTAGATTTTTAAAAATATTCTTTATGGAAAGAACTCTTTCCACATTTATTTTGGAAGCAGCTGAGATCTCTTTATGCTCCAGTCTTTGCAAAACCATAGTAATTTCTAAGCTTATCACTGCCACCTTCTGAAACACTGAAGTGCTCTGGTTTCATTATAATTACCAGAGCCTATTTACACATTACTAACTCAGCAAGTGTTTACTCTAAATAGAGCTCCTCCTTGTTAAAACCAAGTTTGCCAACCTGTGCATGTTCTTAGCTTTTACCACAGAGCAGGGTTAGAGGGAAGGTCTTGCAATTTAGCATGATCAGCCATTTGTGAAGGGTACATATTTCTTAAACTTCACCATTAATCATTATTCTGTAAATAGATGAGGCCCTATGCATGTTTAAAATGAAATTTACACATTAAACCACTCAAGATGATCTTTAATCTCTTTAATAAATTAATTCAGTGCTAATGAAGGGTGAAAGACTGACTGAATCAGTCATTAATTCAACCTTTCCCTCTTGAGAAGATCAGTGATCTACCACTTCTCACAAGGGTATGTCAGGGGAACAAGTCATTTTATAACAACTCAGTGAAACGTATAAACATGGCAGCATTTAGAAAATGCATTAGCAAGAAATTTACTGAACCACCTTCAGGTTATTCTAATAACTAATTAATTAGCCTTTCTAATGCCATATGGACATCATCCACATTTTAGTGATTCAAATTTGAAACTATTTTAATAATTATAATTTTTTAAATGACTATAAGTTATGCTTTTCAAGAAGAAATTTAAGAGGTCCAAGCAGGCTTAACCTATGTAAATAAAGCAATATTTATACCAGTTTCTTATAGAAGGTTTTGGAAAAAAGAAGAAAAAAAAAAAACAAACAGAAACCTCAAGGTGACATGATAATAAATAGAATACCAGCCTGACTAAAAAGAAAGAAAACAAGCAGCAGCAGGAAAGTAAGCCCAGTTGGCGAAACCTTTTACATAATAAATTCAGAATCAATTCCAGTCCATCCTTACCATTTTCTGGGTTTTTTTAAACTCCTATAGACTTTGATTTCTACCAGCAACCTGTAAAAAGCCGTTCTAGAGAATACAAAGAGCACTTGAAACATTTCCTGTTTTTCTAGGACAGGCTGGATTACTGAATGCTTGGGTGCTGCAAGGCACTGAAGACTATTTTTTGTCTTCTATGACAGTTTTCCAGAGCACACTGGAAGGCAGTTTTATTGCACACTTTACTAAGAACTGAGTTCCCAGTATCACAGTACTGGCAGCAAAAGGATTATTTGTACAGATAATTCAGCATATGGAACTAAAAGAAGGTAAAGATTCCTTAAAACTCAGTATCATCTTAGGCTAAAGCAAAAGCAATGTGAACCTAAACCAACCAACCAATCAAGTGATAGTCATAATTCTCCTGCTGAACAGCATTTCTGCAGCAGTGGCCTATGCATTTGCTTAAATTCCATTTTGGCACAGGAAACATCTAAAATAAATTCTATACGCTTTTACTTTTCAATATTGAAAGATATACTTGCTTTAATTTGATTTCTGATTTTTTTTTTCCTCAACTACCCTTTTGCCTTCAGGTGAGAAATATAAAGGCAAACATCTATTACAAATGCTGCACAGGAAACAACAGCATAGGCTGTGCACCAGCAAGATTCTCTATAACCACTGGAAACAAAGTTCAGTCCTGTTCTTTACATAAAACATCTTGCTATTATCTAACAGCAATGTTACATCAAATCAGGGACAGAAAGGCCCAAGTATCAACAGAAACATTCAGAAATTAATTTCAGTTGTTAAAATAAGCCCTGAAAAACTCATTTTCCTAATATTGGCCCCAAAAGAATGGCACCCCAGCTCATTTTTATGATAGAGCCAAAAGTTTATTGGACATTTTTATCAGAAATCTAAATGCACTCAGATTTATGTAGAGCACTCATGCAGCCAGTTGCAGTTTCTTTAAATGGAGATACATCTGCACTATACAGCTAAGATCAAACAGCCCCCTGGAAGTGCAAATATGAGATATTACAGCCATTTAGTCAGAATGACTTCCTCAACCCACAGCAGAGCCAGGAAAGAAACACAAAAGAATCAGTAACAAAAAAGGCAAACTCTGTAAAATGGTCTACGTTAAGATTATGGTAACACCAGATTAAACATTTTATAGTTCTTCTTCTTAAGAACTGAAATTTAATGCCAATTTTAGTATGTTTCAATGGAAAACTAGAGATTAGCACCTGAAGAAAACAACTTTGAAATCTCAATCTCCTAATGTATAAGAAATCCTCTTCTTATCAACTTTGAAAGCTCAGTCTTCTAATCTATACAGAAAAAACAAATACATGTTGCTTTTAAGCTATCTGTTAATTAAACAGCTATTAAACTGTTAATAAATTTATGATTACTTGTGTACATAATTTATGATATTCATGCATTATTTCAGAATCATATATAAAATTTGCTATTGGTGTAACATAAGATAAAATAGTTCTGTAAGTTACTGCCAAAGAGCTCATTATTTAAATCCTTACATGGGTTCTGGATCTCTATTCCTTCCTTAGTGGCTTCATGAATATCGGGGTGAAGGGGTGTTTGTCTTTTTATAAGAGGGGAAAATTAACCCTATTAATCTCAATACTTTATGATCAGCAATTGTTCAAGTGCTTCACTCCCAGGACTTAAGTGAAGAAAAAGCAATCTCAGTTTACTTCCTGCTGGAGTGCACATAAACAACATTTATCACAATAAGCACTATCTTGCCCACATACTCAGCTGGCTATCTCAGTGCATCTCCTTTAGACTCTCAGTGAAAAATCCTTTCATACTCTGATTTCATTGAAATAAGATTTATTTTCCTCTCAGCTTTCCTTACTCATTTTTTCTAACGTATTTACATGTCTTGCTTGCTTTTTCTCTGGTGTGTTTTGGGATATTTTTGAGTAAAACTCAGTTGCACCAGTCCAGCACGTTAAGGGAGGAAAATGGAAATGAAATGTATGCAAGAAGGCACAGATGAATAAAACAGTGAGGGTTATTGGTGTTACCTGATTCTGCCTTGACTGAAAAATTCCAGTTCCACACAAAATTTGATTGCTGATGAGAGACTTGAGTTGGCATTATGTGAGGGGCTGATGGGGCCCTGGTGACTTTGCACAGCTTTAGGGGAAGTTAATGGAAATTGCTGGGTATTCGGCACTACAGGAGGAAAAGCAACAATTTGCAGGGCTGCCTAAATATAGATTTAAGAGTCTGACATCCTGAAACCAAGACAGAGACCAACTTTGGTCATTTTTTAATAGTGTGTCTTTCCACGGTGTTCAGTACTACATATACTGAAAAAATCTGTTTTCCTCCTTTCATCTCCCTCTTTTACAACATGTTTTTTTCATAAGAACTGCAAGCAGGATTATTAATATTCAAAACTGGTTCACTGAGCACTGTGTGAGAACTTCCTCCAACAGCATTGTGACTCGTTATTTGGTAACCTCAGCTCTCATGATAACTGAGATGTCTGTGGTCACAGATGAGCTGTCTACAGTTCTGTCTGCCCACAAAACTTTCAAACTACATCCAAGTGCAATGTAAACGTGGTGAGTTTTCAGTGCAATTCAGCTAAATCAATATACAGCCACAAGTCCCAGTCCTCCCAGCCTTACCCTAAGGTGACTTAACTTTCCATCACAGCCAGGATTGATTTACTGGAAAAACAGTGCACAGCAACCAGAAATCCTGTCTCTCCAATTGGTATCAAATTTCTATAGTACTTTTTTTTTTTTTAAATTATGCCTTGGAAATAAGTTTATCCAAAAGTAAACCAGGACTCAAGATAATTTTTTTTTTTTTTACTACTGGCATTGATATACCAAGGAAGTTCAGTGCAATGAGACATCCATTTCTGTTTTGTCCTCTAGGCAATGTGAATTCACAGTGGATTGCAGAATCCCTCTCTGAAACAGTTGTGTGGTGCTGTGCATCACACCCACCACAGGGCACATCACAGGAGTGGGTGTGCAGGAAGGGATTCTCTTGCTCCACTCAGAGTGAGCTGGCTAGGGGTTTGCACAGTTCCTAAGGTATGTTTTCTAATAGTTCCTTTAACATTACATTTTGAGGAATAAATGCACACATTATCAAGAAATCATAAGTGTAATCCAAAAGCATTTTTAAAAAGCTTAAAAAATATAATCATAGTGTAAAGATGAATGTCCCAATCAGTAATAGACACACAGAAGTAACACTGTGGTCATTAAGGAGCTCCTGAGAGCAGCCACGTTTTTGTTGCAAATAGCCAAAGGGAAATGAGGCACAGGTAGTTCCCTATTCAATAAAAAATTCTGCTCTACAAACAAGTTCTCTTAGCAAATCCATGTCCTAATCATCCACACAACCAACCCAGTAGGAGGAGCGATTCAATTCCCCACGCTGCTCATTGTAGTTGAAATGTTCCTGACAGATCATTTTCTTGCTAGTGATCCTTTGTTTGGACACAACATGATCCAGCCCTGTGCACAAACATTCTGCAGCTGGGTCAGTTTATTCCTGAGGACTGGTGAATACAGAATTCTGAATGGAGTGTTAGCAATTTCAAGGGGAAATAAATGACAAAAATACTTAGATAGTCTTCCAAAATACTGAAGTTTACAGGCTCAGAAATAGGATGCTGTCTACTACCTACTTGAAGATAACAGCCATACTCAAGGTATGGAATTGTGTCTTTGTTCCAGTGCATTGAGCAACAGCTTCACAGAGTGCCCTGTACCTCACATGAAAAGTAATATTCTTCTGCTTTCCAACAGCAGGCTGCTGCCATTATTGTAACTGCAATCCTGTCTACAATACATGAAAACTAAAAAGGATGTAAAGAATGGAAATAACCTGGTCACACCATTTCATTATTCCAGTCTTGCTTTTGGTACAATTCAGAGTGCAAGCACTTTCTTATAGAAACCTTATTGAAATGACTCTGCAGGTCACCTGAAAACTATGCCTACCCTCTGAGAAAGTCCAGTCTGGTAAAAGTTAGCATGTCACAGTTATAACTTGAAGTATCCTAGTCACCCAAAGGTATTTATGACCTGATAGATTTTGTAGGCATGATATCACAGACAGGATTAATTCTGAAAAGGTCAGGTTTGCTAAAAGAAAAGGAAAAAAAGTTCTGGTAGGGAAAAAGTGGGAGAGAAATCATCCATGTAACAGAGAAAATACTGCCAATAAAAGAAACCAATATTACAACATCATTACAAGACTCATCTAGAACTCCAGTACAGATCATAGGAGAGTAGACACAGCAAAGTATTAGTGTTATCTTGCAGAAGCTGAAAATCTGGACTTGGAATTAGTGAAAATTATTCTACCATATCTTTATTATTTTAGCATCCTCCAAGGCACATGTAATCCTAAAAGGAAAATGGAAATAAGGAAATGTCAGAAGCAGAAATTATGAAGAGATTTACAGTATGGCAGCCAGCACATCCCTAGCCTAACATCATGGGTTAGAGCTAACAGGGCACTGGTACTTGCTATGTGGAATTACTGACAATCTGCTATGACAGCAGACTTGTGGGCTGTATAATTCCACAATTATGACAAGTCAACTATGATGAGGACAGAAGAGTGATCGCAATCGATAATGCACAGGAGATCATAGATCACAGATCACTCTTGGCATGACAGTCTCTGTACTATGGACTAACAGTAAACCAGATCAGAGAAGATCCAAAAAACTGCCAACCTGGAAAACAAAGAGCCTCTGGCTTCTCAGCATCACCTGTGTGAGCAAACACGAGCTAGTAACTGCTACTGATGTGAATGATGAGACCATGAATGAAAGTCTTTCCCAAAGGTGGGCTGAACACCGCTGACACTGGACAAACTCAATTTTCCCCTTACCAAAAGAGGCAGTCTGGTTTATTTCCGAAAATTTTTCCTCTTTTTTTTTTTCAAGTTATGCCTTCCCCCAGTCACCTTTACAGCAATTTCTGCAACCTTTCCTTACCATCCTGCTTCTTTTAGCTGCAGTTGTTTCGATTTTTCTCCCACTGCTTCAGCAACTGCTTTACTTTGTGATGAGTGTAGACTCAGGACAATTTTCCAACTGAGAATTTACATGAGTTAAACAGTCATATTAGTCAACATTTTACCACTTATAATTTTTTTTTTGCATCTCAGAATGATTTTGGTCATCTTTTCCTCATAGCTGACATGCGATCAGACTTCTGTCTTTCAAAAAATTGCCCAGGAAGTTATACCAAATTTTATATTTGCGCAATTGATTATTGCTGTCTGTAACTTCATATTCATCTATCACAAAATTGCCTAAATTAAAAAAAAATAAATAAAACCAACAAACCAACATTTCTTTATTTTATCAAGCCCTGGAAATTATCTGTAGCTTTAAAAGTCCTTCCCTGCTCTACGATTAAAGAACATTTTGGATCCCAGTCAAATCTCTGCTGAAATTTGTCAGTATGTTCTTGTAATCTGATAGAAAGAGAATGATAACAATTCTGATTAGTCAAGTCTTCCAAATATTCTCATCATCACAATGTATCCTATATCCCTAACTGTTATATTTATGTGTTTCAATTGAAACGTGGCTTTTTGGCTTGGGAAGTTTTGCTTCATTTTTCATCACACAGGCGCCATTCCGTAGACTTGACAGCCCTTATCATCCTTATTTACTCCTCCCTCCAAGCTTTTATATATAAATTTGAGTTGAGAACAGTAACTCTGTAAAGCATGCAAAATGTGATCACACCATGAATTTACTAAGTAAAATAACAGTAAGACCTATTTTATTCCATATAGGAAATATAAGACATATGGGAAATTTCTAAGACTTTACCACTACTAAGACCTGAGCTGTCTGTGAAAAACTTAGGCTCTCATAGCTAATTTTAATTATTCCTCTCAGAATCTATCCTTTTATATGCAAATTTTGTGTTAATTTTTCCCCGTGTGCATTGTATAAAGTGAACACCAGCTGAATAATCTCAGAATTGGGAAATTTTATGTTGACTTTTATGGTGTCAGCCATCCACAACTGCTTTTGGGCTGGTTATAGTGGCCCAAGGCAAAAAATGTTGTGCATAATAAGTGTCTAATACAGATGGCTGAAAAGCCATGGTCCAAATATAACAACAGACCATGTTCCATGCTCTCATCCATTTCTAGACTTCTCTGAACATAAATCTTTCACTTCCTAAAGGGGCAAGGTCCAGAAGAAATACATCAAAGAAAAGATAAATGTAAGTTTTCAAATGTAATTAGGAACCTAAACATACAGATTCATAAAAATAGGTTTTCCATGGCAATTGAGGGTGACTTTGAAAATTCTGTCAAGAGATCTTTAAGCCTTTTAAAACCTGATCCTGTCTGTGAAAACATAACATTAACTAAACTTTCCTTCAGTCTTAGCATCATATTCTGAATAACACTTCTTCCTGAGTGTATGACTAGCAGAAGCTCTTCTGCCTTTAAGGACAACAGATTGTATTTCTGTACATAGTTTTGCATATTGAGATTAGAAGTAAAAAAATATGGCCAAATTAGGTTGGAAAATCCAGAACATCACGCACAAAACTGTTCATCAGAACTTAGCATCTGTCAGCATGAAAAAATCATATATGATTAATTTATTTTTAAGAACCTATATCATCCTGTAAAACTGCACAGATTTCCTGCTTCAGCATATTAAGGCCTCAGGGAGGTAAAGCGCAGTAGCCATCCTTCACAATCAAAGTGTGTTTAACAAGATTGTTAAGGGAATTCTCTTAACATCCCCTCAGAAGCTGCATGGGCAACTGATCAGCTAGTGAGCCATGGTCATGTTTTTACAGTGCCTGCCCCAGTCATCACCATCCTGCCCAACATCTGCACTTAACACTTGGCATGCTTCCCCCTGCCGTGGCACAGGAACAGATTACACAATACCAGCCTTAGAAACCTCTGTCTTGTCTGGTTTCACTGAGGTGAAACTGAGACCAAACCTGGTAGGTTTTGCCTTATAGAAGCAGCAAAAAGAATTGGCAGAAAAATAAAATATGATCCTTCAAAATAGTTGTCCAATATTTCAGTTGATTAGGTAACATTGCAGAAATTTCTTAAAATATACATTAAAAAAAACCCAAACACCAAAACTCATCCCAAACGACAAAATTCTTGCAATAGACAGTATTGTCCTTGGAGCACAATCCACTCTGCAATTTTAAGTCAAGGAAAAATGGAAAATATGAAAAGGAAAGAATGTGCTAGGTTGGGTTTTGAGCTGATATCCCTTCCTAGCTTATCCTCATTGTTATCTTGAAGATAATTTATTTTCCCTTCCCCTGCACGGAATCCGATATTCTCAGGAAGGAAGTTCGGAAGACATGATGCAGTGTTAAAAGATTAAGGCATTAGATGTGAGTGCAACACGAGAGTCAAATTGAATGATAAAATAGGGCTGTTATACACACAGAAAAATTAAAAATTAGACGGCGAGTCCCGTCTCCCGGGGCCGGGAGGCATTTGCTGTGTCTGCTGGTGCCACCTACAGTGAGATGCTGATCGCAGCTCCGCCGGCTCGTGTCCCCCTGCCCGCACAGCAGCCGGCAGCTGAACGAGCAAGAGGGAGTGACGACCCAAAAATGCATAAAAAATGCATTTAAAAGAGCAAAACAGGTCTTTAATGATACAGGTAAATTGGTGTAGGAAATGGATACTACGCTGTTCAGAAAAGGAAGCAGGCAGGCAAGCAAGCAGGTAAAAGCAGAGGAAAAAAAATCAATGAGTACTCAAAGACTAGCCTAGTAAGCAAAATGCAAGCCAGATCATCTGGCTTTTGCTAACAGATATGCAAATAAAAAAAAAGATTATTCAGATTGTAGAGAGAGACAGAGCACAGATGGATAAGATGAACATGTATTTCTGACTTTGAATTTAGGCTTTTTTTATCTCACCATGTCTTCTATTCTCCATTTCCAGTGCAATAACATCATGTTTTCTGTTATTCTGTTACCCCTTTCTGCATGTTTGGTAGACAGCAAAAAGTATTATCAGCAGAAAAATGCAAAATGGAAACTCAGCAGCGAGAGCATCAAACAGATGTGTTTGGCCACAAAGAAGACATTGAGGGATCTGAGGAGTCATAGCTCTGTCATAGACTTATTTATACATTTCTGAGCACGTCTAGGCAGCTCATCACAGAGCAGTGCAGTCTTAAACTAGAATGTCCACGTCAAGTGTGCAGTAAATTCTGGTTCCTGTGTCCAACACAGCAAATGTGTTTTACAGCATCTCTCTGGGCAGAATTAATGAGTTAAGCCCTGTCAGTGTTACAGGACTCAGTCAGAGGCAGTTTGAAGCCCTTCAGGCTACTCTCAGAGCTAAGGTGAAGTCCTGTCTACATCAGTACCTCAGATTTGTTCAAGTTTCTCTTGCCACTCACAAAGTAAGATAACATTTCTTCTTTCACCTCATTGCTTATGTTTTCTATTCAGTCTGCTTAATCTGCCACAAACGATACCTTTTTGGAAGACTGTCTTGTCCAGAACCTATGTGGAAGTGACATGACTGCAGTTGGGTTCAGCTGAGGCTGTAGCTTTATAAAATTATAGCTTTACAAAGAAGGCAACAGAAAGAAAATTATGTAAATATTTTAAAGGTGGGTGGAGGTGGCTCCCTTTGATTAGATTTGCTAGCAAGATGCCCTCATTTAATGTTATCATTTACAGATATCTATAATACAGATATAAGGTAGTAAAAGTTGGAGTTTGTGGCATCATAGATGATTAGTTTGAAAAGTGAGGATGTAAAGGTAAATTTCATTGTGGTAGTATGATCCTAACACTGGCCATATTGTGTGGTATTTGTGGAACTTAAGTTCCATTACTTCTCTCTAAAAATCCTGATTTTATTTTCAGTTAATACTGTGGAATTGGTGAATAACAGGGATACATGAAGCAAATATTAGCAGTTGTACTTCAGAGAATCACAGACTCACAGAACAGTTAACTCTGGAAAAGACCTCTATGATGATTGAGTCCAGATATTTTGCTTAATGAAAAATCCCCATTGAAGGTAAGTCAGTTGGATATTGCTGAAAGAGAAGTTGAGAATTGAACCTGCTCTTCATTTCACTACTTACACACCAGAGGCTCCAGCCAAACCTACCTCACATGGCTGGGAAACCAGAAAGAAGACAAGGTCCCAAGTTCCTGTTTTATAAAGCTTTTTACGCGAGCCTTTTCCATCACACAAATCCTTTTGATTTCAGTCCACCTGAGCGGACTGCACAGCTTTTTTTCCCACACTAATTCTTATATTTCTTATATTTTCCTGAGACTTTTTTATTAGCTTCAAATATTTTGCCTAAGTTTTGTCAGATTAGCTGCCCACACTTGGAATGACTTCATTGTCTTCATCTGCCAAGAATTCTTTCCCAGCCAGGACTCTTATTCCCTTCAGTGCCACTTAAATTATCGTAACACACTCTTAGCATTTTCCAAATACTTCTCCTGAGCTTCAGCCTTTGTCTTGCCTAATACAGATCCCAATTGTCTTGAGGCAGAGAACATGTTTTTACCCACCTAAAAAGCCTTGTAAGTTTACAGCTTATGTAAATGCTTGGTTCATAATAACAGCTGTGATACACACTATGTAATATACAGATGCATTGAAGATCGGCTGGCCCAACAAAGCACAAGTCACAAGATAACAACCACTAATCACTGCACATTTTGGCCTGTGCAAAACAGAATAGAAAGATTCACTGACTTGGGACTTGAAGAAACAGATAGATTTCAGTAGGAAAAAAAAAGTCCAGCCAAGTTAGAATAAAGCTAAACTGAAGGGAGGCCAAATTCATACAAATATCTTAGGATTCTAAAAATTTCAGAGCCTAGGGCTTCTGCTAATTAAACAGGACCAACAGCATTACATTCAAGTACAGTAGTTGTCTGTCAAATTTTACATTACTTAATGTTGCCTACCAGAATATGATATTTCCCAAGGTGATCTAGAATTATTTAAAGCTACAACAATATATATTTGTGAGTGTTAGACCCTAACCTGTGATGTTCCACTTAAACTTCTCTGTGATTTTAAAGATAAAAACAATTTCCTAAATCGTATCATCCATGTATCTTGGGTTTGAACTCAGTGTGAAGGATGGGAAGGAGCAGACATACTAACACTTCAGAAATATTTTAGGATTCTCACTAAAACCCACTGAACTATCATAGGAGAAAATCTAGGAAGATTCTTGCAGAAACTTGTATCTGTTGTTGCAGTATGGTCTCATCCCTTAGATAAAATTGCTACCATTATTCATATGATAGTTGCTAAATTAGGTGTACATTTGTGTAAGCATTGTTTTTTCCAGGGATGCTCCATATACATCCCAGGCTTCCAGTTACAGTCCCTCTCGAGAGAAATGAAGCTATGAGTAATAGAGACAAACAGAGTGGAAAGTGGCATAAAATGAAAATAAACATTAATAATCTTTAACCTCATGCTGATTCATTGACTCACACAAATCAGCACTCTGGGATTTGGTCCCCATTACAGAGAGGGAACTCGGGGTATTAAGTCTTTAATCATAAAGGCACTTAAGCACTATCTTTAGCACTGCATTAGAGTGAGGCCATGGCAGTGAGCATGGCAACTCATGCCCCAAACCATCATTCTGCACCTGAGGCTGGGCATTTGGGGTGGGTCATTGTGTCGTGCTGTCAGGTTAGTGCTGCTCATTTCCACCTCTTGTCTGTGAAGGCTTTGGAAAGGTTGAGGGAAGTCTCCAGTACACACAGAAACCTTTCAATGAGCCAAGATGGGGAAGTGTGCAGGAGTAGAAGGTGGGAAAAGACAGGAAAGGCACCACTTCCTCAGTGTCATCCAGCTGAGAGGGCAAAGAGAGCTGGGAGCAGGGAGCTGAGTGCAGGCACTGCAGCCCATATCAGTCATCCAGAAAAATATTATGAGAAGACCACTTAGTCCTTTCCTAGCGGGAAAGTTTGGAATTGTTTAATGGTGAGTACTGGACCTGGTAATTTTCATATCCTGCAGCTCTCCCACTATTGGAAAGAGCTCTCTCAGATTCCAGATCTATGAGACAATAAGGGTTTATTACTGCTTTGATCTTTCTATTGCTGTATAATTTACATATTTATCAAAATATTTTAAGCTCCCTGTCTACCTACCTGTGGTCACTTCTGTTTTAAATCTACTGCGCTGAGCTCAAAAATCTATCCATGATAGATTTTTTGATTGTTTTTGAAAACACAAACATGGATTTTTTTGTTCTGTGTAGTTATCAAAATTTTAATGGAAGTGAAAAAAAGAAGTAAACTTAGTTTCCAAACAGCCAATACCTTTATCCATGTTTTTTAACATCATTTTTCTAGAAACAAAAGCCAGTCTACTACTATGGTTTACCCCTCTGACTCCAACATTTTCATGAGCACCAACACTGTAGGAAAATATTTTTCTCACCATTACTTTTGAGAGGCCTCCCACTCTTCACAGAAGATTCTCTACAGTGCTGTTGAGTCAAATCTATCTTGCCCTGAAAAATCTCAATTTTCAAGATTCAACACATAAGTGATCACATACTTAGCAGTACTCAGTCTTTAGACGGTAAAATGCCAATGAAAAAAACAGCACCATGTGTTTGGAGTCCTCAGTACTGCAGAGTAGAACTCATAGGAATGGCAGCACAGAGCTACTAACACTTTACAAACATTGTTCGGTGAGACTTGAGGTAGAAGATGAAGCAAGTCTAGAAGTTGAATTTATAAGTGGGAGAATGGAGACAACAAATTATATAGGCTGTAATTTGGGTGTTTACTTATTTCCTACACCATGCTTAGGCTGAGCTTTGAGGAACATGAAATTGATATTTAATGGAGCAGTTTCTTCAAAAATAAGTAAGTAAACAATGTGTTTGGTCAGAAAATAATCCCTTGCAAAAATCCTTTTGTTGAAAAAGAATATAATGTTTCTAAATTTTGAATTGATTCTTAGACTCTTACAGTAATCCTGATTTTAAAAGTCTGCTGGTGTGCCAGGTCAGGGATATAGTTGTATTTTAGGCTGAATAAAGTGTAAAATCCTGACACTGGATAGCAGAATAGATATAGCTATATGTTAGAAAACATCTGGAAAATAGTTTAAAAGTTCTGGATTTCAAGTCCAGCCTCTGAATGCAAAAAGAACTGTGGCACCAATGGCTTTCTGAAGAATGTTCTTCTTCATCGTGCTAATACAAAACTCCCGCGAGTACCAACTGCCATAATTTCAAAACGGTAGTCTGTATATTTTAATTTAAAATTAGTTCATTAGGAAAAGAGGCAAAGCATTTTCAGTCCCTTGCCAAAGTTTAGTCCTTCCATGTCAGTCTTTTATAACTACTGCCTGTAGTAACAGCTCAGGTTAGGGACTCCTGCTCGTGCTGTAAGATGCTGTTTGGAATAGACCATTGTCTATATTGTCCCAAGACAATTCACCTGCAAGCAGCACACCAATCCTTGGAAAACTCCTCCAAAGACATTCCTCCTGTCCCCACAGCACCAGGAACATTTTTAGAGCATTCATTTATACACATTTTGACTAAAGGTAGACAAATATGATTTAGACATTCTAATCCTTCCATATCAGAGTAGCACTTTAGGGCTTATGTTCTTAAACTCAAGCTGGGGAGGGAGGCAGCCAGAGGAAGGTGTGAGGAGAAAAACCCCACAAATATTGCTTCCTGCTATTTTGTGATTAATTTCAAATAAAGCCTCTCTGCAATTTTCCAAAGCTGCCTCCCTCTACAGCATAAACCATATAAATATATAAAATTGTGAAATATGTTATAATGCATATTTAATAAATTCCCACTGAAACTTAACATTTGAGGCTATTCTATCCATTTATGATTAACTTAGGAGCTGTTTTTTGTGCACTTCCGTTATACAATAATCTCCTGTAACCACAGAAATTAGTGTCATGGTCATTGCAGTAAAAGTAAAATTAATTTTTAAACAATCCTTTATTTTTACCATTATTTTTCCTATCACTGAAATGCACGTGATGCTAAGGATAACATAACAGCTAATATGTAGCTATCATAAATTATATTTCCTCCTAAATAACTGGAAATATGACACGTAAAAAAAACTAGGAAGGTCTGAATGGGGAAGGAATCACGGCTGCTCTATGAAATAAATATGAGTGAAGCCATATTTTTAAATCTACAATTCCTTTGCTTCTGTAAGGGAGATACCACAGCTGAAGATCCAGTAGAAATTTCATCAATCCCAAGAACAGCAGCATTCTCCCTGACATAGCATGTGATCCTCTTGTTACTCAGGAGAGGAGGAAACAAAAAACCCCCTCCTGAGCACACTCATATAAATACAGAGGAACTTTACACACAACAACATATGACACCAACTTAGGTAAGCAAAGGCCACGAAAGTCTCAAAGTTTTTTTGCAGGATTGATTTTGCATGTATATCTATTAATATGCTAAACATATCACAGCATTTGGCTCCAATACAGGCTGAATAAATAGGGAAGAGCAACAAGACCGAGGACAACTTAACATCAGAATTGCTGTGGAAAAAAAGGGAAGAGGCAAACAAGCCAAATTAGAGTATTCTGAACACCTTTTGAAAGGTTATTCCTTTCAATTAGAATTTTTACAGACAAAATATACTAGACTGTGACCAAGAAACCATAAAAGTCCTAGGGAACAAAGGTAAATTCAATTTAAAAAGATTGTGATCTGCATAAATTTTTGAATGTAAATACATGAAGTAAGCATGCCTTTGAACAAGATTTATGACAATGAAATTTTAAAAAATGCAATTAACATATAATGTAGTCACAAGGTCTGATCTGCCCTTAGCCAGACGCTGTGTGGATTTCTGGAGAACAATGACAAGGGCTTGAAAAACCCTTAGGCCACAACGGCAGCTTTTATCCAATCCACTTTATCCATCAGTGCAGCAGCACAGCTTTGTACCATTGTGTTTGTGCTGAAGGTCGCCTGGACCTCCTCCAGCCCTCAGGGCAGAGCTGATGACAGCTCTTCATGCAATGCTAGGTTCTCTGATGGAAACAAAATTTAAAAGGGAAACCTTTTCCTTTGGAGTAACCACCATCTGCACTACTGAGGATTTTATCTTGGAGACCTGCACTATTCATGTTTTAAATCTGCTGTGTGGAGCTCAATAGACCATTACAAGGTTCAGCTCAGGGTTTTTGGCAGTAGGTCCTTTATTTTTAACTGTTAGTGCTGACAGACATCTGTGTCTCCTCTAGTTTGCCTCCCTGCCTGCTGCATTCATTTTAGTTAACATAGCATTCGTTAGAATAACCACAAATCAACACCTGAGCAGGACTTGCCTGGATACCCTAACCATAGCTTGCATAAAACAGCAGTTCAACATCATTAGGAAAAAGAAAAAAGCAAAAAATTGGAGGCTACTTTCAAACTCTCTCTACCCTCAGAAATCCTAGGAGAGGTTGACTGGGAAGCCCATTTCCTGAAATGAAGGTTCAGAATTCCAGAGTTTGGTTCTTGAATTCATTCCAGGTGATCCCATTAATCTTGATGGATTTACTCTAGGCTTGCTGATGGTGCCTTGAAGACATGATGTCATTGCTGCTTCACGTTCATTAAAGTCCACAAAAAAAAAAATAGTCCTGACTTTGTTTTTGCCTTCTTAGGGCTGTCTAAAACCTCATCCTTCTGATACTCCTACCTATGCAGCCACCCCAAGCCAAATCCTGTTCCTTTCCACAAGCCACACTCTGGAAATCAGTTCAAAGCTACTATGACACTTCAGGAGCCACCAGAGGAAGCTCTTAGCAGCATGAGGAGTCACTCCTTGAAACATTTCATGTGATAAAATTTCGTCTTATTTTGCTCTTTATTTGCACTGGAGAGTACCAACTACCAGTTCTAGAAACTTAGATGAAAGAGGAATGACAAAATCTGACAAGGGTTTCCTTGTACCTTAAGCCTCATTCTTTGGAGTATTGTGATACTTAACTGGACCTCATTATTACCTCACTATTGCTCAGAATAATAACAATAAGTCATTAAATGAATTTCTGTTCACTTTAAACAATAGCCAATTTCTTCTCATACTGCTCTGGCATTTTGATCCATGAAAAACTACCTGGTAAATGTTTTGCCAATGTTGGAGGTGAGCAATGTTACAAATTGTCTGATGTCATGCTAAAAAAAAAATCTTTTCAGCTGAAAACTAAAAATCCCTGGAATAGTAGTATATATTTTGTGCAAAGAGAAAACAGTGGAGATGACAGGTTGGGGGGAATTTTATTTTTTGTGGTTCTCAGCAATTTACTTCACCAGTCATGAGACAATATCCAAAGGTCATAATTACTTTGGGCTGGATATGATAAAAATGGCTTTGTGATGAAACATTTCCTACTCGATAGCTGCTTAAATTATTTTATTGCTTGGCTAATGGTTTATTAAAAATAGCCAAATAACTACCAATGTTATTATTTAGAAATAGTCATTGCACAGAAAACTTCATAATAAACTGAAGTACATGATAAATCAGAGAGAAATCTAGACAAGCTTTAATGAACTTCTGGGTAAAATGAAGAATTTTAGTTAAGCCTGACTACTTTTTTTATCAAAAGGGGAAAAACTGAAGGAGGAATGTTAGAGCATTTTTTGAAATCTCCCTTTAACTGACAGTCCAAAAGAAATTCCTGGGCAAAGCAGGTTTGACATCAAGGCCACCCTTCCCCTGAGGCATTTTGAGCCTTTCTCTCTCTGGCAGTCTCCAGTCAGAAACTGAGCAAGGAAAGAGCTTTATTCCCTAAGACATTCACTTGCAACACAGGATAGAAAACTTCCAGATCTTCTGAGACATGGTTATTACTTCCAAAAGCAGGCAGAGAATCCACAGAAGGCTGAGCAAGAGCAACTGAAACATTAACAGTGAACAAGATATTCTTTTGAGAAGTGAGAACTGAACCAGAGTGCTGAGTTTTGTATGTGTAAACAATATTACTTTGAGTATATAAAATGTGAACACTACTCCTAGTCATTCTCTTCCAGCAGGTTTTTGAGTAACATTTATTTTGCTTTGCTTTTGAGTACAAGACAAAATATTCCCCTTTGTTTGTTCTTTTGTTTTTTCTTTTGAAGTAGAATGATCAATTCAACTCCCAAATTACTGTTTTGACATCAAGTACATGAGCTCCTTTCCCTAATTGGAAATTATATTTATATTATTATAGGTATTATTAGTCTGCCCATCTGATTGTCAGTTATTTGCATAGCCTTACTTGCAGGTTTGTCACCAGCTTGGAGTGAGTTTGCATTTGTTATCCCAGAAATAAGCTGTGTAAATGCTAACAGCACAGAGAAGGCCATCTGCTGAAGCACACACGATGGCTGCAGAATAGTTACACCAAAGTGTGCAAAAATACCCCATAGCTGCAAAAAGGCAATTTCACTGCTGCTTCAGAGGTGTTTAAGCCTTTTGCTTGCCAGGAAGATCTCTCATCAGCATTTCCTACCTTTACACATGAGCCTTTTTTACCTTTCAGTTTATGCAGTTTACTGTGAGCCTCAGTCTTGAGACAATAGCACCTTCTGAAGATGCAATTTTAAAGGGACAAAGAAAATGAAAGGAAGAACAATGGAGAAATAGAAAAATCTAGTTGCTGTATTTTGTAGTTTACTTCCTGAAATCAAACTGTGTTGATTAACAAGTCTTAATGAACATATTTTGAGGGGAATAAAAGTCCAATAACAAGAATAACATTGAGTCCTTCAGAAGATTATAAACAACCAATGCTAATTTTGCACCCATTCTATGACACCTAGTATTTAAAAATATTTTAAGTTTAGAAACTCCTTTAACAAGATTAATAGGATTGATTTTTTCATATCCTTAATCTGTTCAGCATTTCATTGGTTCACAGGCCAATAAATTCCTCTGCTGTTTTCCTTAAATCACTCTTACCTTGAGAACACAAGTTTGATTTTTTTTGTAAATAAATTCCATTTCCATACCAGGAGTTGAAAAAAGCCCAGGACAAATAAGAAGAAAGCTTTTATCCTCTTCTTAAAAGACCAATTTTAATATATTAGGAAAATCAGAATTATCTGAATAATGACAATAAATGATTTGCATTTTCAACCGTTAGGTGGAAATTTATTATTCTGAGAGATAGTATAAAGAAAGGGAAAAGGGCATGAATGGCTTAGAGTGTGGTTTGCTTTACTCATTCCCCTGCTGCAGTGGTATCTCAGGATAAACCATTTTACCCTTTTGGGATAACAAGAAGAAGGCAGAGTTCATAAGATGGACGTACCAGCAGTGACTGATGTAACTGTAATGAGAACAATCCACTAAGCATCACCAGTTTGTACAGATAAGCAATAGTCTATTTGGGAAAGAAAAAAAAACCCATTGCTGTGGTTTTACAGCAATTAATCTAATAAAAGATATTGATACCTGGAGATATTACAGAAAAATAGAAAAAAAAAAAGATGCATCAGGGATAAGAAACTTGGGAGTTTTCTTCTCACAGTTTAATTCTCAACTAAGGTCACACAGCATATGCTCGTTCACTTGCATGGTTTCACTCTGTAATATGTTATTTAATTTTGCAAGCAGATAAACTGATTTATCTCCTAGAGGTATGCAGAAGTGGATAAATTTTGTATAGCTCCATGTAAAAGTAGATAAACTCTTGCCCACACTTCTGTATTTACTAACTCCAATGACTTAGAGTTTGCAGGCTGGTTTGCTCTGTCCATGAGAGACAGTGCTGGATTCCAGACTTTTCTTACCACTACAATCCCATTTACTTACGTAGGTTTCTAGAAATTTACTTGCAGTAGTCAGAAAAGCTGTGATACGACTCCTATAGTAGATATTTTGCGTAATTTTAGTTTTACACCTTCATAAATCTGAAAATAAAATACAGTGCAAGAACCCATCTCTAATAGATCCAATTCCCAGCTAGTTCGATAACACTTTTGACACACCTGGACATGTAACATTTCAGCTACCTGCTTCAACTTCTGACTAAATTCAGCTTCATGTCATTGAGGTTTCTAATCAGCAGTTTATCTTTTTAACTGTCAATGGCTTCCTGCTAAAGGTTCTTTATCAGTGCACAAGCTGTTAAGCACTAAAGCATCACTGCAACACATATCTTCCTAAACCTTAAAATACTTAGTGAGGGAAGAATTCATTTGGTTTCTTTTAAGCAATGCAGAATTTGCTGAACTAAAATGCTATCCTGGCTCCTTAATAAAGCTTGATAATTTTCCATCAGGTTTAATGTATATCTAATTAGAAAATTCTGGTTTCCTTACAAAAATTCCAGCTCAGAACGGAAGCTATTTTCAGACAAATAGACAAGGCCACAGAAAAATCCCAGAGCACGCAGAGAAAACAAACACAGGCAAGCATATGGGTCCTGACATGGGTGCAGAGGGGAAACATATGGCCACGCTCGCAGAAGATATTCACTGCATCCTGACATGTTTCGAGTAGAAAAAGGAAAGCAGTTTGAAAACAAGCTGTGCATTTTGTTGCACACAGTCAGAGAGGCATCCTTCTCTACAGTACTTAATATTAAGTTATATTACTGCAAACTAAGTATCAAGGACAAGGAAAATTCTAGACATAGAGCACTCTGTACTGCTGTCATCTATGTACAGAACTGGGGAGGCCAGATGTCCACTGGCACCAAGTGACCAACTCCAGGGAAAGCAGCAGATCATTTCTGGATGGAAAACAGAAGACATTTCTCCCCTCAGTTTGCCAGAAGGCACAGTGATGGGAGGGAGCATTGTTTGAGCACTGCCAGAATCTCCAGCTTGCTCCCTGGACAGTTGCACTGATATATATGGAATATAGTCAGAGAATTTTTAACTTTTAATGAGATTTATACCATGTGCTTCTGTTTCAATGGCTATCTTTTTCTGAATAAACAAATAATTCTCTTCAAAACTGTATTTGTGCGAGTCTTACATCCTCTGGGGACTCTATTATCCAAGGTGTTATTGCAGTACGTAACGCAAATGAAATATCATCAATAAATAAAACATAGTTTTACTAATATTTCAAATTGGATCTCTTTGACATCTGTTTAATCAATTTATATTCAAGTCAGAATTCACAGGTATTTCTATAACACCTACTGCTTTAATTCTAAACATTTCAGATAAACTAATTAATGGGAATTCCACAATAATCTTTCCCAGATACATTATTTTCATTTTGCAGATGTTAGATTGGGGCACCAAGACTAAGAAATGTGACTAAAGCCTAGTAAAATCCATTGAAGAGGAAAGGTAATAATTTGTATTTCCAAATCTCAGGCTAAATATTCAATTGAATACAGTTTTTTATAGGTGTTGCATCTTTCTGAATATAGGGTAGAAGATCCTTAATTAAATGCTTAAAATTCGAACTGTTTGGGTGTCAGACAGTTTCTCCTCCAGCACAGATTACTTGCAATATCTTTATATTCCCTGGAAAAGACAAAGTCTGTTTGTACAAATATTTATCAGGTTACATCATGCACAAATACAGCAATTAGAAAAAGTGCAAGCTGCTCTATTTAAATATTTTAAGCTCATAATAATTCATTGATATAATTAACTTTAAAAAAATCAGAGCAATACATTACACTAGTGTTACTATTACTGTTTCTACTCCTTCATTTCAGAGAATTAATTATATCCATTATCTTGCTGCAGTTATGAACCTGTTGAAAGTTTCAGGAGGCAAATCAAATTTTCCTTTTTAATAATACAAAATTATCAAGTCTCCAAAGTTCCAACAGTAACTGCTGTTGTGTTACAGAGGTAAATAGAGCTTTTTGGAGTGTGCTGATGAGGAAAGCTGGTCCCTCCCAGCAGAGGGATCGAGGACAGCTGTGCCCCTGCAGATGCAAACCCAACACACCCTTCTGGCCAGAGGAGCTGCACAGCTGCCTCTGGGGTGCTCTGCCAGGGGAACACTGGAAACACACTTTTTCTTCCTGTGTCTTGGAAGATTGCAAAGAAATTGTAAATTTGGGACTTGTATATGAAGTCACTTCCAAATACAGAAATACACATTAAAAGGAGACCTTGGGATCATTCCTCAAGCTAACAGAAGTCAGAGGAAAAAACTGGGGATGTTCATAGGATTGGCTCTATTGACCCATTTGACAGCAGACAAATTCTGACACTCCTTGCTGAAAGCACCTGTTGAGAAGACACTGCTGTTTGAGGCTATCTTCAGGAGAGAATGATCTAGCCCAAAGCAATTATGTGCTCCTATAGGCTTCTAGGGTTTAGTTAAAAAACCAATTTTCTTACCAACTACTCTTTAATTTAGAGCACACAAGCAATTGTGCAAACAATTTTATACCTAAACTAGCAGTGATTCTGAGATATATGACTTTATTTGGAATTTAACCTGCTTGCAACAAGAGAATTTGGCCTTTTATATGGGTGAAATTTTGTTTGAGATCACTATCCATGTGATCCACTGTACCCTTATCCCTCCAGGGAAGAATTTAACTGTGTGGATTAGAGAGCACTATGAAGCTAGTTTTACTTTTCAATTCAAATTAATGAAACTTCAGATACAAATCTAGTTTGCAAAGAAATTGGACACCATTTATATTTTAAGACCTTGCCTTGATGTTTTCATTAGACCCTGTGCTGATGTTTTTCATTACAGTAGTATAAATGTAGAGTTGTTGCACTTTACCCAGATTTATGAGAATGTCACAGAGCTCAACTTAGTACAATTAACATTCCAATTACATTTCTAGAAGTATTTTAGAAAGGCCATTTAGAATGTTTGACAGGAGTTTGATGCACAGTTCACTACCACAGCAAATCACACTTGGAAAGAGAGCTGGAAATTGTACATGTTTTGAAACTTGCATACTGATTTTGGCTGAGCAGTCACAATGGTTGCCTTCCAGAAAATTCAAGAACAAATTGTCAGTGTATGTTCCACCAGCTTTCCCTCTCCCTAAGTGGAAAATACAACTCAGCAGACAGAAAGTGGCATGTATGTAATTGTACTCACATGCACTTCAACCACACAGCAATCTCCACTGATGTACTCTCCTTACACAGCTCATTTGCAGCCTTGATTGAAAATAATGAGGAGCTAACATACACAGAACGCTTAAGAATGTTCTATACCTTATCCCTTATGTTGGGCACTTAAATTTGATCGACCGACTCTCATCTCTAATTTTGTCTCAGGAGCTCAAGAGTGACACACCCTGAACCACACTGAGCTCTGCCTTCAGCCCAGCACAGGTGCCAACCCAGAGCTGGGCTCCAGCTGGGGAAGGCAGCCTGGTAATTGGGGCAGGCTGTGGAGGGATGGTGGAAGCCGTGGCCCAAGGCCAGGGTGGATGGGCTCCTCCTGCCCTGGGCTGGGAGTGGCAGGGGTCTCACTTTGGGGAGGGGGCTGCAGTTGGGTTACAGACAGAATCACAAACTTCTCAAGCTGGAGAAGAGACTTAACATTGAGTCCAAGTGCTAACCCAGCACTGCTGGTTTTGAACACCTGCATGTTTTCTGAGCACTTGAGGCAAAAGAGTTTTGGCAGAAAGCGAGCAGATTATAGCCCCAGGAAGGATGAGTGAAAAAGCAAAGTGGGTTTAGACCTTGCAAGACACCAATGATGCAAGGAGAGAAAAGCAGCTGGACACCACACTTGAATAAATAGAGGGGAGAGCTCACAAGACATGGAAGCTGGAACTTGTGACTTCTAATGGAACTTGTGACTTCTAATGGCAGGAGAAATTCTCCTACTCTTCCCTCACATCTGAATGTACAGGATTAGTTCAGTTCCTGGCAGTTAATAGCCGAGGAAAGGGAAGAGAACAAATTTCAAGAATGGAGGCTTAAAAGACATCTCAGTTTGTAATGACCACCAAGAACCCTCTCGTCTCAGCTATCACTTGAGCTTCCAGCTCCAGCATTTTGCTTTTTGCCAGCTGTCCCCTTTACTGAGCAGTCAGTACTGGATTCCCTTACACTTAGGAGCCAAATCCTAAAAACTCTGCATAATTTTAGGCAGTCTAATTACATTATGCTATTATACATAGAACACTTGGAAGTTCCTTCATGCACCTAGCTACTTCCCAGTATGAATGTTGAAAGGATTTCCCAGCTCAGCCATGACTTCCCTTTTGGGTACTGATGGTAGTTGCTGCCTGCAAAATTCAGCATATTTGGTATTTTCACATATGCCTTTGATTATTACCTTCATTACTGTTCTAGTTTTATTTTTCTTGTTTTTCACTAAGTGTGCTTTTAAGAAAATCTAATTCATAATGTGAAAATATTTCAGCAAGTTTCCAGAATTTGTTTTAAAGCCAACACTTAATTGGAGTCATACCAAACTACATTAGGCCTGATACATTGCATGTGCCTGACATACATGGATCATTTCCCCCTTTGGAGTTAACTCTTGGCTGGAATGTGTTAGTGCCACTGAAGATAACAGCACTACATCAATTTCCAATTTCCAGTTCCTTAATGGTGCATAAGTTAAAAATATTAGTCAGCTACTTAGAGTAATACAAAAGCACTGCATTACTGTCCAGACTGAGAATAGTTTATCTTATTCCATTCTGATCTGGGACTCATGGACCCTTGATGAGCCATGTTCTTAGAAGTTAAGAGGTTTACCTCCCCTCACCTCACCACATTATGTATATGGAACCAAGAAAGCATCTATTCTTACACATTAGTGGAAAGTCTGAATGGATGTAAATATTACATGATATAACTCACTTTGAAGTCAGGATGTATTTCAGGGGAAATGCCATTCACAGAGATTCTCTAATTGCCTTAGAGAGTTAAAAGACTGCCCTGTGGATTTCCCCACTCAAAACCTTTGAGTATTTCCTATGATCTGCTGCTTCATTTATTCATGAAAAACTCAGGAATACTAAGAAAGATCAGTATCAAAATTAGTTTTAAATTAGACAACAACACAACAAGACAGAGTTATCAATTGTATTTAACCTCAACCCATGAGTTTTGCTGCACGGTTAGGAAGGGCACCTCCAGGATTTAGGAAGTGACTGTTTCTGAAACACTCTGTTGTGTCTTCTAGCTTTTGTGCCATGCCAAGATGGAATCTGGACCCTTCCCATGGCTTTTTTTCCAACTTTCATCTTTGTAAAGACATAAACAACAGTGAAGCTTTATGCTTAGCCACTCCTATCCTACTGTGAAGTAACACCTCAGGCATGCTATTCCCTCCATCCCCTTGTGGCCTAATTCCCCCAGGCATTTCAGAGAATGCTGCTGCAGGTCCCGTGCCCTGGCTTTGCTCTAGGAGTTGGCAAGATGCCCCACTGAAATCAATGGTAAAATTATTCTTTCATCTCAAGCTCCATATGGCAATATCCAACTGATTGCCAAAAAGAGAAATTATTCACAGCTATTAGCAACCTTTTCTAACACCAATTTTTTTCAGTTGAAATACCTTGTCTTTTTTATTCTTTTAGCTCCCTATAAAACCGTAATGATACCAAAGTTATAGTGAAAATTCATAAGGGTGTAACATCAAATAGGTAATTATACTTTCCTTAGAAACTGAGGTTTACAAATAAACACAATTTGAATGAAGCACTGAGAAATCAAGGTCTCTTTGATTAATCTATTTATATTTAGAAGTCTATGAGCAATGTGTTATTTTTTGAATGTCAAAACTTTTTTTATATTAAGGTGAAAATACATGCATATACAAGCAGCATTCATTATCTCTGGATAATCATCACAGGAAGAGATCCTGAATGTCAAATTCACCTGTGAAGTTAAGAGAAAGTTCCAAAGATAGAGCAAAACAAATCAGATATGACAGAGCACGACTGACACCTGAGCATGCACTGATGGATGTACATCTCAGGAGCAAACAAAAATATAATAAAAGTGCAGCACAGTGTGGAAAAAAAACAGAAATACTTTATGTGTTGTGCTAATGAGAACAAATAATCTTTCCAATACAGAGCCCAGAGAGAAATGGGTTGAGCCATCCATTATTCAAACAACAGCCAACAACAATGTCTGTATTGCTCCTGCTTTTCTTGAAATCCAGCTCACCATAAGTTCTAGTCCTTACTAGGAATGTTATGAGGCAGAATTTGAATTCTATTTCTGACAACAATGACACAGGACATTCAGTGGAAATTCCTGGTAAAAATCTCATAGAAACTGAAATCCATCAGACTGGCAGTATGAAAAAGATGTCAGGAAGTTATTGTCACATTTTGAATAAGCTAAGGCTGTTCTTTCTCAAGTTTAGGCCATATATATTTATAGGTTTGTATAATAATAATAATAATAAAAATCATCATCATCCTTATGGCAATATTAACATTTGTACACTATTTCTAAAAGAAATCACTCTTTTAATAAATAAAAGAAAATTCTATTTGATTACAGATTTAATAATGAAGTAATGCAGTTTTATCTTTATTCACTGACATTAATGAATTACTGTGAATATATATTTCACAGTCCTTAAATAAGTATTGAAGAATAAATTACTATGTAATTGGCATTCAGTCTGTGATATTAGGGTTTTGGGGTTCTGAGTGAAGGGATTTGCTTTTCACAAATTTCTACAAAGCCATAGTGCAACAGCAAGGTTGTAGTTTAGAAAAGAAACAGATAGGAATAAATAAGTTTTTTGATATGAAAAAAATCTTTATGAAGGATCTGAAAAATGCCTGTAAATACTGCACCAGTTTAAAGTTACAGTTTTTCTAACTGCAAATCTCCCAGAAGTTATAAGCTAAACCAATGTTTATTTGCATGTTATCTATATTGCTGGCACTGCAGTAAATAATCTTAAAACAAATGCACTTACATGACCTTCTTTTTCATGTCTACAACACAGGGAAATAAAGACACATGAAAGAAAATGTACTAATCCTTTCATATTGTGACATGCACACAACAATAACCATAGGCAGAATAAAATCCAAATCCATAATACATGCTCACATCACAGTAGGACATGGACAAAATCCAACAGCATAAATTAACTTACTACGATGCCACTGCTTCATTATGCACTAACAAATAAAACTTTTAAAGCCACAAAGCAGAAAAATAGTTTACCCTCTTAAAAATATAAAACCAAACCACCAAGCATAAAAAAATTGATATTTTTGTCTTAAGGCTCCTCTTTTTAATGCTACACTAAAAAATGTGGGAACGGATATTTTAAAACAAGTCTTCCTCAAAGACAGTGGAAAAGCCCCACTTGAATGAATGGGGATGGGGGGATGCAGGGAGAAGAAAGGCAAAGGAATCCCAGCAGATCACTCCATTCCAAAACCTTTGGGTAAGCATCAAGCCTCATGAATGACGAGATAAATAAAGCATAACTCAACCCCTCCGTAAGAGTTGAACATCCTCCTAAATTGAAAAGCTATATGGGATTTCAATACCCTCTATTCTGGAGAGAATTCAACAACACACAGACACAAACAAAATAATATTCAGCAATGAGAACCTTCATAATGTGCAGGTGTAACAAGGGATGCTATTTCACTTGCATAAGTCTAAAGGTCATGTTGACATCTAGTACTGAAGATTTTTATAGCAGAGAGATCTCAAAGGAAGTCACAGTATGTTTTCTTGCAGACTACCAGCTATAGATTATTTCAGACGGAAATGCAAAAGTAACATAACTTTATATCCTTTCCATTTATGCTCATACTTACCTAGAAATTCTTATACTTCTCTGTATATTCTTTTTCTCTAATGGATAACTGCAGTAATTTAAACAAACAAACACAAAACCAAACAAATATAAAAACCCCAACAACAACTTTGAAAAAATCTCCTAGTGGATAGAGATTTTTCCTGACATAGAAACAGAGGATTTCCTCTTTTCTATTTTAAATTTGATGCTGCAGGACCTTGTTGTGGATTCGCCTTCTATGTTTATAAGTACTTTAAAATGAAATTTGTTTTCATCCATAAATGTGCATTTCTAGACCATGAGCAAAGTACGTGGCAGTCCTATTGATTCCTTGTGTCTCACCGTAAAAGATATTTATATGTTTTCGTTAAGGAGCTTTTCCTAAAATTTGCCATGTTATCTAGGAAAAGAACTATAAAATTTATTCCAGTAACAAGCTCATTTTGATCTATACAGAGTATTGTTGATGTTCAATAGTCCATTCTTTCCACACCTAAGTCTCCTTTTTAGCTCTTCTCTCAGCCCTAAAATATTAGGTATTCACTTGCCCAAAGGAATTTTTTCAGCCCCTTTTTCCCAAATCATGTTCCTCATGAAAGTGTGGCCTACATTTTTCTGTCTTAGATGTATGCACTTATATTTCTCTGTGCTAAGGTACAGTTAACACTTTAATTAAATAATTCTTTCCCAGATGGCTGAAGTCATATCTAGGGGATAGTTACAGCCCAAGATACACAGCAGCAGCTCTCCTCAAGCACAGGAGAAATTCTCATGGAAAGAAAATTCCCCCCTGAATATATCAGGAGCAGAAAGAGCTGTTCCAAATTCCACTAATTTCAGCATGAAATGGATTCAGCTCAGGAGACCTAAAGAGAACAACACAATTTCAATTCTCTGGGTATCATAAGGGAAGTGAGGGGGGGGAAGTACCGCTAATGACAGTGTGGGAGTAGAGCAATTGTTTCCACAACTCTCAAATCAAAACACACTAAATTATATTTCAGACTGGGAAAAGCCTGAAACTTTGATGCAGAAAAGAGAGGTTTAATTTTATGTATCCAGGTCTTATCAAAACAACAGGAAGAAATTCTAAACATGAAAACTCTAACCACACTTTGGGCCCAAAAATCCCTTAAAAAAAAAATTTAACTGATGGTTTTCATAGTGGAAATGATCTTTTGAGTTTATTACTATTGTGCTACGAGGTTCTGGCCATGACGTACATGATGTGCATTTCTTTGTGTGAAGCTTGACAAATCCTGTAGATTACCTGCATGCAAGTTAATATACTGGATAGTTTTAGAACCTGCATGTCCATTTTCCCCACAAGTCTTTGACAGAGATCCTTTGTTTCTTTTGATTCCTTATGTAACAAGCTACACTAACAGGAAGGTACAAATGGTAGAATATCAGGTTTAATCAGAACTGCTGTTTCCAAACCTTCTCAGATGAGTGCTTTGGTCTAGTGCAACCTTCCCCCTTTGCCCCTTCCTTTTTCACTCTATAGTCTAAGAAACTGTAAAAGCATCCAAGAAATGATAATACACAGCAATGCTGTTTGCCAACATTTCTTTTAGAGATGAAATAGCAATTTAAAACAATAACTGAAATTATGCTGCAACAAAATGTAATTAGCTACAGCTACAGAAAGAACACAACCTCTAAAAATGTTACAGACACAGGATATCGTGAATTGGGCATAATAGGGCATGGCTGAGGCAGATCTATACATCTCTAAAACTGATTTATAACATAGTAAAAGAGATTCCAGCTTTATTTTCCCCAAAACTCTAAAAAAACCCTCCACAAATTACTTCCTAGTGTTCACACTGTACAAATATCGGTGCCACATGTACATTCTATTTGATTACTTCAAAAACTAAACAAGAAAAATAATTCCTATATTCTTTTCCTCCCTCAATTAAAAAAAAAAATTCGAAGATTTTTTTTTTCCAGATTAGATCCATTCCCCTGACTAAATCAAACACATCTTAAAGGGCAAACAACTTCACCCTACCCACCCCCACTACAAGCTTCCCTTTTTAATAGTGATTCATCCCATGACAGGTTAACAGTGTGTATGCTTGTAGATAATTTTCCTGTACTTTAGGGCTTTCATTCTGTTCACAGTTGAAACAACACCCACAGTTACCTCACTGACTGAGCAAAGGACAGGTCTACTGGTGCTTGTTCTCCAGTCCCCTGCTATACCTAACCTTGTAAAATGTGGGAGATTCTAACAGGCTCTTGCAATTCCTGTGCAAGACAATGTTTATTCCTCAGGGCTGGTATATTAGTAGGTATGAAAGAGCTAAACGCCAATTTGCCACATAACAAGGGGAGTATGTTTTCAGAAGAGGCAAAGAAGCCACACATTCCTCCCCTCCACTTTTGGTCAAATACCATTTCCTCAGCAATAACAAATGCTTGTGCACCAGCCTATCTGTGAAACAGAGAAAAAGTTACTGATTGTACACAGGCATGCAAAGAAATCCAGCTCCCACACTTAATCCATTCCTTGTGGAACTTTACTGAGTTCTAGGATGAGATGTGGCCCATTGCTTGCTGATCATGACTGAAAATGAAAAGGGCTGCCATGCTTGAGCCCCATTCCCCTGAGTGACAGCAATTCTCACTTACTCAGAACAATTCCTGGTACACACAGTATCTTAGAAATAGCTAGGAGCTCTATTGGAAAATAAGGAAGTCCTTGTTAGGGCTATTCTTAGAGGTGAAGGTGAAGTAGTTAAAATATATAACCATCCATTCATAACAAAAAATATTTTCTCCCTCAGTGAGGATGAAAATTGGATTCAATAGCAAAGCAATTTAAAGTGAATTTCCCAGTTTGCAAAGTTTATATGGCGTGCAGCAGATTATCTTCCGTCTGCAGGTACAACAATTAAATCCACTGAATAAAATTAAACTATCCGGGGTATGCAGATGAGTTCTGTTGCTATTTCTCCACCAATACATTTAATGAGGAATTGTGTCCACTGTTGTGAGAACAAAGGACATTTTTACATTAATTCTTGTCAGCCTTTTTATTTGATAGACTTTTCTTCATCACTCTGGGGATTTATAGGATTTAGTATAATGAATAAAAGAACTAAGTTATTAAGTCTGATATCCAAACCACAGCAGTGACCACTGAATAAGCTATTTATTCTGTGATATCAAGGAAATTATTTATTCCCTCAAGCATAAATATATTTTCTTTCTTTTTTTGTACATTTAAAAATAATTTTTCAATGCAATCATCACTTACTGAGGGAGCTAGAATTTAAAAGTGAAAAAAACCCTTACAGACTATTTAAATAGACATGGAAATAACATGAGGCCTTTCCTCTCTTCACACTGAAAATAAAGATTGAAGGGAAACTCAAAAGACAGTTTAAAAACTCCAGACAAGAAATAATCTACAAGAACTATCTTTCTTTTTCAGAATTTTCTTTTCTCTTAAGAGAACTAGATTATGGAACTAGGCATTAAGATACGTTAAACCCCCAAAATCCAGGAAAAAAATCAGCTAAAATATACTGTCAGTGACTGCAGTCCTACAACTTGCTTCAATTAGATTTCTAATTTTGATAGTGAGCTACGCTGTGTCAATGGGGTGAAAGAGTATTCTGGCATTCCAGAAGACCTAAATATTTTGTTTCAAAGTAAAATGAAGTGTGGAATGTGCTGTTCCATACCCCTCCTTTCTCCTCCTGATAGTTAATCTTCTTGTCTTATCTGATTTAGGTCCTGTTCTGCCAATCCCCCTCTGATTTGAATCTAAAATGGGACAATCAAGGAAAGAATAACAACACCACACATGAGCCTTCATTCAACATCTACATTGAAAAGAAATATTTCTGCACATGGAGTCATTTGAATTTAAGATTTCTCTAAGAAGGTGATTTCTAGAATTTTAATAAAAACACAATTTGCTTTTAACATGCATCATAGATATAAATTCAGAAATACTGATAGATTACTTTGGAAGTCTGGGGATCACAGCATAGGGTTTTGGTTTTTTTCTTAGTCCTAGCCTTTTTCGTCACAAAATTCCTAGACTGGATGATTGCAAGATGCAAACAACTGCCTGTTCTCTATTCTCTTCAAATAAATTAAAGCAAATGATTCAGTAACAAAAGAAAGGATAAATGTGTCATTCTTGCTATTGTGAAGCACACAACTACTCATTCTTTTTTGCACAGGCACACAGAGCCCTGCTCGTGGTGATGTGTTTTGGCTTCACTTGTGGCAAACTGCAGGAGATGTGGCTGGTTACAACTCTGCAACACCTGGGGCTTCAGTGTGGGGATGGCTAAGGACAAAGTACTTCTAGGAAGCAGCAAAGAGCCAGTTTAGTGGACAGGGATGACTCTGAAGGGATTATTCAGTCAGGAGGTCAGAGGCACACAGGTGATGCTGAAAGCAGCAGGACAAACACACACACAAAGGGCATCCACACACACACACACAGAAAGGGCATCATCTGTGATTCCTTCCCTACAGAACTGTGCTGTGAGGCCTCTGAAACCTCATCATCTGCATAAAAAACATTCACATTTCTTGCTAAATACAGTAGCAAAACTTCCTCTTGGGAAGACAATGGAGATTACTTCAGAAACCTGAGCAGAAACCCAGTAAGTGTGTAAAATTATTTTGCTCTACAACTGCTTGGGCACAAAGCTGACAACTGAAGGATAACTGGTACAAAGCCCCATTCCGAAGAATGACATATAATTACTTTCTTTGCCCAAGAAGTATCAGCCTTTCAGCCAGGTAGTTCTATTCTCATAGGAGGTTCCCAGGGGATTCCTTTATACTCCCCCTTTTAGAGGGACACCCCTTCTTATTCTGTAGCCCAGCTGATGTGGGTGATGCCATCAAACAAGCACAAAAGACAAGTTTTTACCTAGAATGTTTTTATACTCTATATATACTCTTTTTATACTCTATACTTTATACCCTTGGGAGACAATTCCTAAATCAAACAGTAATTTTTAAAAGAGAAAAGGGTGCAGTGTTTGCTAAAGTGTTTGACAATGACTGAACAAGATAGTATGCCTGGCATGAATTAATATGATGGATTCTGGTATCCAGGGAGCAACAAATTCTGCTGACAATATTTAACATTTCTCTGAAAATTTTAAAAATTTTTTCAAAAATTGTGTTCATTTACAATTGACAGATAAATTTGACTCAACCTCACAAAACTCACAGGAAAACATTCAAAGATCATTTCATTGATATCAGTTAAATTCCTACAATTTAATGTCAATAGCTACCATTCATGCAATGTCAAATAATATGGTGATCTGTAGGGGGTCTTTGTTCCCTAATGAATAGGCACTAATTAAATTACTTCAACTAAGTTCACACTGTAACTATTCAACTTTAAGAGCTACAGCCATTTCTCTGAGGATTAGTTGGGCAGACTCCCCTGGAAAAACCTGAAATCTCATGGTAATTATATAGTCTCCTTTCTTCAGCTTGCACTAAAAAATGCCATCAGACTTAAAAGTTCATGTGCCACTGCATCACATTTTTAGCTGGTGCAAAGGTCCATGATTAAAGAATGACAGGGAAACTCCTAAAATATTCTAATCTGTTTCCAGGGTTATACCTGCCCATGGATTGCCTCGCTTTGTAGCGTGACACTTTTCCTTTCTTACTTTGCCCTTGGCTGAGCTGAATACAAATTCATAGTTATTTCCTTCTCCTTCTTCTTGTAGATGGACAGAAATATCAATGGATTTCAGCTGTCTTTTGAATTTACATTGATGAGTAAAATAGAACCTAAAAAAAAGAACCCAACAAAACAACTAGAAAGGCCAACCCCAAAGTGAGCAAAAGTGAAATATGAAGGCTGCCAGCCTTTATTTGGAACTCTGAAGCACTTCACTATGAAAATTGGAAATTGTACCCTTTGTGCATCTGGTCCAGAGTTCTCTTTTGTTTTCTCACTAGATATAGATAAGGAAATAATGAATGAGCCTGGAAAGAGAGAAGGCTTAAAGGACATTGCACAGGAACGGGTAAAGATTCCTTCATATCTTTTAGATACTCCTTTGAGCCTGCAAAACAGGTTCAGCAAATGGCAAAGCTACAGTTTGGAAAGCACTTAGTGGAGAAAACTCCTGGACTTTTACATCATGATTTCACCTTTGATTCAGTAAGCAATGCACCTATGAAGTTTTATATATCTATTTGTAAGTACAGACTTGAGGGAGAAGAGATAAACTGCCCAGTGCCTAAAAAATCCCTACATGAATTCTGCCTAGCTAAGCAAAAATCACCTGTGAATTCTTCGAAATGCACATTTTATTCATGCTACTCAAAAATACTTTTATAGTAAAGTAAGCTTTATCTAAATAAAAACTAAGCCAAACTACTACATAGAAGACAATGTTTCAAAAAAAAATTATTTCCCACTGTGCTCTTCCCAATCACATTTTAAATTATTTTCAAAACTACTTGTCAGATTAAAGATTTTTCTCTTTAAAAAAAAATATTTTTAACACTCAATATTTTACATGCTGAATAAATATTTTATAGGTTTGACAGTGTCAATGGTATTTGAATATAATTATATTGTATAAAAATGCATTTCTTTGGCAAACCATACAACTTTGAATATGTCAGAGGCTGCAGAGAAAATGTAGCAGACATCGTTTAATTAGTTACATTCAAATAAAGCTTTGTAGAGCAAACATGAAAATATGGAGCTTCTTAGACCTTCTTTACTTTCCAGAGGAACTGTAACAGATACAGAGTATCATTTTCTACTTATTATGAAAAGTAGAAAACTAAACACTACCAAGACTTTGGCAATACAGATAGTAAAACAAAATCTTTTAGCATATATCCATAAAATTGAGCAGCAGACAGAAGAAAAGGTTATTACTTTGTTCATGTACTCCCAGCACATTCAACTATATTTTTTACTTATTTTTCATATCCTCCTTGGTTAATCAATGGTCATTCTTACTTAAAGCATTTATTTAACCCTAATTCTGGTATATTTTAAATAAATGGGTAAAATAAATATCCCTAGTTTGACAATTCTACTGCTATAGGAGCCAAATGTAGCACTGAAGTTACTCAAGAATATATTGCCTGATCCTGCAGCTGTTGAAGTTAATAGCAAGATTCCCACTGGATTTTTACAGAGACAGGCTTTTACTCCAAAGTTCCTGGCAGGTAGTCAAACTGCTTGAATTAACAGGCCTGTTCTCTTAGGGGAACTCACTGGGGGTTTGGAGCTCGTTTTGTGAGCTGCACGCATGCAATTGCTCTTTGGATAATGCAACCTGGCCATGCAAACTCCCTTGAACAGGGTGCAATTCCACCTGCATCCCCAAACAGCTTCTGGCATCACATATGCACAAATGCTCTGTTCTAATACTACAATAATTATTTGTAACCAATGTGAAAAATTACTCCATCTAAATGCAGAAGATATTAAATACAAGTTTATGTCTCTCAAAACTTGGGCTTATTCACTCGTTTTCACTTAAATCAAAAAAGTACCAGTATATTCATCCTCTCTGATCAGTCCAGTGTTTTCCAGTGCAGTTCCACTAAATATCTCTGTTTTCAAGGAGATACTCATCTCAACATAAATACTGTAGATCACCAAGATATCACATCACTGCATATATATGCTCAACACAGAGCTGCTAAGAGAAAAGCCACAGCCTTTCCCCCACAACATCCACAATTAAATTCATAATCCAGCTTTTACCACACATATAAATTATTTCACTTTCAAAGGAGTGTAACCTATTGGTGGCAACACATCTCTTCCAGAGATTTCACTTCTTTGAATATTTGCAGAAAAAATAACTATTTTCTTCAATTCTTAAGGTAGAACACCAATATTAGAGAAGTGCACAAAAATAAATAGAAGACATACAAGGCTACCAGTGCTTAGGTAGTGTTTACAACTGTCGTTGTGTGCTCCCCCTCATCACTACTTTTTGGATGTGCTTGTAGAAGGGTTGCTGGGACAGCTGGAGAAAAGCAGGATTATTCTTGTTAGTAAGATCTGTACAGTGTCAACAATGTTTCTCAAACTGGAGAGGGTGAAAAGGCAGGTTTCAATCTAATTCTAACTCTGCCTTCTCTAATTCTAATATAAACAATGTGACCTTTACTAAATTACAGCAGTTATACGTTATATATTTGCACAATATACTAAAATGCCAAACACCACTGTCACTCACTTAGTACATATGCTCCTGGAAAGACTGGCATGCTACCATGCCTCATTCCTGATGTCACAGTGGAAGAAAATAGCTGAAAAAAGTCAAAAGTACTATAGAATTTTGTAGTAAAATCTTTATTCATTTTTTCTAATAATAAATCATAAGAGCATAATATCTAAAAAGGCATGTCACCCTGTACTTCCAGGTGGGTTAGAGCAAAATTATTATTCCTTGATCAGCAGGATCTCTGCTCTTTAGACTAATTTAAAAAAGGCCTTTTTCAGTAGATGTCAAAGGATTTTAAGACAATAAAATTTCTCTTTAAAACATGACAGAAAAAATCAACATTATAATTGCAACTTCACCAAGGATAACCGTTCCTCTTTCCACTAAAAGAGGATTCCTCTTTCTGTGGAAATACTGTGTTTAATACCAGTCATACTACCTATAGCTATCTGACATACTTTCAGGTGAGTAATTTTACTTGTAAACTTCACCAAACTGTTCCACAGCCAAAAGTTGATTTAAGGTCAAATCCTGAAATGAAGGTGGTTTACATGTGCTTACTCAGGGTCCTGAGGTGAAGAAACAACTTATTTCTATAGTCAGAATCAGTCCAAGTAATGAAGTGTTTACAAGAAAACTGAACTAATATTGTTTGGCTCCATTTTCTCCCAGCTTTGTCTGTCTCTTTTTTTTTTTTCCCCTGCAGAACTGACTTGCTGGTGCTCCTTTGCCTGTTACATGCCCACACACATGATAATTCCAGTATTTGTGCCATATGCAGCTTTAGCACTCTCTGTACAACATCTAGCTATGAGGGCTAAAAAAGTTCCTCCTTTGCTATTCGCATCTGACACTGAGAAAAAAAGAAAAAGACCCAGACTTTGTTTTGGCTGGAAGACAAGGCTCTGAGTTTACAGAGTGGAGAAGACAACTGTTGCCAGTTCATATGGTTAAAAGTCAGAGCAGTTCCTACTCCAGCCTGGTTCTGGGTGACAGCAAACATTTCTGCCAGGGCAGAGCCCAAGGGAGACAGGAGAAACACACACCACATTTTGTGTGCCTCTTCTGCTAAAGCACACGAATTTAAAGTTTATTTAAAGTGGCAACTACCAATACCAAGTGTACACACACTTTGATCATAAGTCCAACGTCATTTTAGTGTTTCTCAGCCTGCTATCAAATTATCTTTAAGGTAGATGGAACACTGCAAATCAGAGACGTGGCTAAGTATTATGTAAACAGAGCTAAATGATCTCTAACTTGCTTTAGCTCCTGAATTAAACAATGCAGGTGTTTGAAATCAAAGCTGTGAAACTCTTCACAGCCTGAAGGCAAAAAACTTTAGTAAGCTCATTTCTGATGCCACAATTGTCTGTACAGAGCTTCGTTTAAAGCTTGTTTAATTCTATCTGTTTCAGTAGGGTGGAGTTCAGCTTCTTCCAGGCAGATGGCAACAACCACCACCTGCCAACCCATCACCCCCACCCCAAAGGAGGTATGTACATAAATCCACTGACTTCTCACCCACCATAAAGGTTTTTATCTCATAAAGAAAAAGACACATTTATTTAATATTCTGTTGGAGTAGCTGTGTTTAGGAACTGTAAGAAACAGATATAGGCATTACAGGTAAAAAACATTATTCCCGTGAAAAATATGGGGGGAAATGCAACAAATGCTGTGCAAGGTATAATAAATAGACATAATATTAGCTTAATATTCTCTCTTTGAAAAGGTAGCTGATTACAAGGCACATGAATCTGAATTTTAGTAATGATTTTTATATGATTGCGCACAAATACTAGTTATGGTGGAGGAGGAGTAGTTTCAAAGAGCTATGGATAATGTTATTTAATTAAAATATTATTAGGGATAAAACAAAATCAGATGGCAAGGAGGTTACCAGTTCTTGAAAGACGATATGAAGATTGATGTTTTAGATATGGATATGTTACATTAACTAACATGACGTAGGAATGCATTAGTGACAGCCATTATTGACATGAAATGTAATATTTTAAAAATGCATGCGGATGACAATTTTATAGCTAGTCTGGTCTTTTGGAAGTGAAAAAGCAGAAATGGGATTAATATGAAGGGACTGATTTCTGTTATTAAGTGGAAAGCTCATCATTTGAGGATGATGGGGGAGGAAAAGCTCTCATGTGCTGATGATAAAGAGTCAAATACAAGTTTGAAAAAAAAAAGACATTAAGAGGGTGAGAAAATCTACAGCATCAGTCAAAGTGCACCTGTGATATTGCATGAAGTGTCTGTTCGAGACAAGAATTTATACCACAGAACAGATTAGCTTAACCTACTTTGTATAGTAAACATGAAACATCAGAGGAGATGGAATTTCTGCCTTCAAATATATCAGATGGGTAAACTCTGGGGGAGGCAGAACTGGGGAGAGCACTATTTCATGGTGATTGCCAACCTAAAGCAGAAACAAACAATGTGGTAAAAACATCATCATGTAGTGTTTGGTGTTTAAGAAAGGGATATTAGTAAACAGCCACCAAAGAGTCTTCAGAGGCATCAGGCAAGAGAAAAACTTAAAATTTAATTAAGTATTATTAATTAGTGAATCCTGCATGTATAATTTAGCTATCACTCTTCCAAGACATCTAGTAAATATTAATCCTTCCATAAAGCTGCCCAGCCAGCTCTTGTATAGAAAAATTATACGGAACATTTCTGTCTTCAAGGGGGCATGAGAAGAGGGTTTATGCAGAGTAATGTTTTGAGTGCTAGTTAAATTTATTTTCAGGGTATTGAAAGTAGAGCCCAGAAGTCACAGCAATGCCATCTAAGTATAAATCATAGTTTCCTATTACATACACCATCAAGTTTTACTGCTTTTTATCACAAATAAAGTGCTCAGGCAATAGAGATTTCAACAGACAAGAAAACTTAATAAACATTTTCTTTTCTTATTTTCTTGTCAAAACAAGGAGACAATTAAAAAGCATGTTCATAATATTTCAAATACTCTAGTTGCCTCTGAATTGATTAATCTGGTGTTTATGTAACAAGAACTAAAAAACACAGTCTGATAAAACCCAAATCCAAACACTCAACCCTTCTCAACTATACCCAAATGTTTTAGTTCTAGGCATATATTGATAACACTGGTCCAATAACCTTCTGGCAGATGACAAAGTACAAAAATCATTTTGATACCAGGGGAAGGTGCAGCTTTTTTAAAGGAATCAACACTTATATCTGATGCAGTAAATTTTTCCTCAAGAGATTAAAGATTATTCTGCTATATGATACTGGTTTGATGGAAGCTGGGGCACTAGCTAATGACTAAAGAGATCAAAAAATGTTTTTATGTCAGCCATGCACATAATCCCAAAATTTCAGTGATGGTTAAAGGTAGTGGTATATAGTTTATCCATAATAAATCAAAATAACTAAAGGACAAACAAAGGTAATTAATGCAATTAAACTGTGTCAAATTCAGATTCTGAGGGAAGGTGTAAACAAGCTCCTCCAAATTATTGTTTTTTTAAATTGCTATCTATGTTTATCCAAGCTACAGCTATATTTCATCTTACATATATAATTTAGACCATTAAGATCTTGTATCAAAAAACAGTCAAAACCATCAACATCTCTTGCAACTTGCAGGGGAAACATAGAAAAACTCGGATTCTTTCAACAAAAAAAACCACTTTGACCTCTACACTCTCTCATGAAAGGGCTAATTTAGATACTGACAAACCATATTTATATGCTAGTATATTTTCCTTCCAAGAACTGGTGTTGGTCTACTACTACCTGCATTTAGCCATTGGTGGCATTTGTAAGCAAACTACAAGTTTGATTTAATTTCTTAATGTATAATAACTAACACAAGAACTGCCTGATCTGAAAAAAATCTAAAATTGTGTTTAAGATTAGTGATGGAAGATAGAAATAGTTATGCTTTCATTTTTTTTCCTTCCCATCCCTCACCAGAACTCCTCTGCTCTTTCCTGCCAATGGGTAAATCAGGAAATATTTCAGAACTACAAAATGTTACAGGATCACAACGTTCATCCTGCTACCTACAGGTGATAAGCTTATACTGATCTATGGAAATTACCCAGCCTTCAGCCCCAAAAGAAATTGGTTGTGCCTTTGGAGGCAAAGCTGTATCTCAGTGCCTCAGCCCATCTCTACTGAGCTCCATTTCCAGCAACGCTCAGGCTGATGGTGGAACATGACCCAGGCTGTCAGCTTTTACTCTACAACAGAACTAATCCAATCCACCTCTCCCCAGAAACCAGTGCAGCTACTGTGGAAACATTTGCGGCTCCAAACTTCCCAGATTGTCCTGACAAAACAAGTATTTTCAGAACCTGACTGCTAGGTTAGTTAACATAGTTAAATTTATATCCCCGCATTTCAAAAGTGTTTCTATTTTTAGTATATTGGCATTTTTTAATCTCTGCTAGTGGGTTTTGAAACATAATGTCTCATTTGAATATATTAGCATATCAGTACCACAAGGTCATTTCAGTATGCAGGAGAAGAAAGCAGTTTTACATGCTGTTATTTTCCAAGAAATCTGGGAGAAGCAAGAGAGTAAATAGCCTACTATTGTGTTAAAAAGACCCCCAAACAAAACCACAAAAGAAACACCAAAGCAAAACTAACAAAAAAAACCCCAGAAACAGTTTAAACAATTCATTTGGTATCAAAATGCATTGATGCACCTGTGTCATGGATAGCTCTGGTATTAAAAGTTCTTTTGCTTTTATGGATACTAAAAACACCCAGTATTTTTTTCACACATGAACATCACAAAAGTTCTATGATGACAAATACAACAAAATTAAAAGGACTCACAGTATTTTATTAATTGTTGCTAAGCAACTCTACATTTGTAGACCATTACATTTCTGGTCAGAATGAGTAGCAGAGCAGTCAAAAAACCCAAAACAAAAGGAGCAGCCTGTTCAATACCTGTGCTGAGCTGAGAGTGCAGCAATGGTTACTGGCATGGACTTGCTTTGACAATCCTTGCACTCACGAAAATCTTTCAACCAACAGTGGTACCATTACAGAGTTAATTACAGTCTCCTGTCTTTGCCAACTCAAAAACAGTCTACCAGAGATGAGCAATCCAAGAGAGACTATTTTTTCATTAAAAGAGCCTATTAAATATTTATCTGCAGTAAATTGTCAGATTTGAAAATTTCAAAAATTATACACTGCATATAATCATATTGTAATCCAAAACAGAAACTCATGATGGTATTTTATATTACAGCTATCCAATAAATTCCAGAAATTCAGTGGAAAGATAACAACTAGAGGCATCATGGCATTAAGTCTGAATTTGTTTTGTTCATCAGGGAAACACTAGCTTTAAAATTTGCCAAGAAATTTGGTTTTGAACTTGCTTGCTCTCATTGTGCATCTAGATCCATGTCTATAGTTTGGATCCATCCACCCAAAGTATGCTTGAGAACACACAAATCTGAACAGGAAATGAATCAGTAGAATATAGAAAGGTCATCATCAAATTATAATTCTTTTTGATGTTATCAAATTCCTTCATCTTTCATTTGCTTTCATTATTCTTCAAAGAGACTTTAAAAATTACTCCTCCCTTTTTGATCAGTACAGCAATCAGAAAGTCCACAAGTTAATATTTTCCACTAATGTATTGAGAAATTAAGGTGAAAATTAATTTAGGAAGCATAAGGGTTTTCTTAAATTATAGGATATTTCAGAGGGTACTTACACTGCTTCTTGAACTTCTGAATTTTCAGATTGAAAATCTGAGCAAAAAAGCTTCTATTTGCACTTTATAAGGCATTCATGGCTCCAATTAAGACGTAGTAAAGGCTACAGGAATTTGCGAAAGCATCCGAGGAAATGATTTGAGGATTCAAATGAGGTTTTCTTTCACTTTTTGGTTGTGGTGGAAAAATAATATATTTGTAACTATAGGGAAATAGAAACACCTATGTATGCTTTGGCCATTTAAAGCACAAAGCCTAACATTTCAATTTTTTTTAACTGTTTTTTATTCCTCCATATCACCAGATGTGCCCTACTCCTTTTGACAATGAGAAAATTTGCTTTCCAGACTTCTGTCCACACAGATGTCCTCTAAAGTGTGTTAGATGGAGGGGATTACTCCCTCTCCTTGCTCTACTGGTCGTGTTCCTGTTCACACAGCCCAAGTGGTCACTGCCCAACTTGCTGCTGATGCCTTAAGTTTTAGCTTTCATAATTTTCAGATTCTGTGCTGCCTAGGGCTGTAGTTCTCAGTTCTTCCCATATTAAGTGTTAGTCAGCTCTCTTCACAGAGTAGGGAGACAAAAAAACAAATCCTTTTCCTGCTGGAGACCAAGGACCCTGGTTACAAGTTTTCAGGCCCAAGAGCAAAAACAATGATGGGCTGATAAGAGAAAACAAGAAGGATGGGACTTCACAACCAGAAGCTGTAATTGGGCAATTAAACCCCAATATGCAAATGGAGACCACAACTTATAAAAGTGTAAGACTTCATGACAAGTTGTCTATTTTGTGATCATTTTAATTCCACCTTGGGTGCAGCCCTGGGCCAGGCTCTTGTCCTGCCCAAGGTACCCTTAAAGGCCTTTCAATAAATATCTACTTTATTCTCTAGCTCCGTCTAGTCTCTGTTCCAGGTCAGCCTCCCCAAGGCATCACTGCCAGGGCACTTTCCTTGCCCACATCCCACTTGCTGCCCAGCAGGACCCCCGTGGCCTTTTCCACAGGGCTGCTCCCTGGCACTGCCAACCCTGCCCTGCTGGCAGGGGCTCCTCCTTCCTGGGCCAGGACTTGGCCCACATCCCTGCTGAGTTCCACATGGTCCCCATCAGACCACTGCTCCCACCTGTCTGGGTGTGAGGGACAGGGCAGGGTCAGGAGAGGGGGACAATGGGACAGGGCAGGGGAAAACCTGGAATAAAACCAAAATAACCCAAACACTGGGGGATAACAGGAACAAACCATAACTCATCAAAACTTATCAAGAACCCACCACTACAGCCCTGCTCTAGAGCAGATGAGCTGCTCCCCCCAGATGTGTGTCACCTGCACACCTGCTGAGCCACATCCACTCCTCTGCTTAAAAACTTGCACAGGATGGGGCCTAGGACTGTGAACTGCTTGTCTTATTGGCACCCAGGCAGAACACAACCCCCTCCTCCTCATCTGCTTGTCCACCTATCCAGACTGCAACATCCCAACTAGAAGAGAAGGATGCCATGTGTGACTGAGCCCAAAAAATCCCAGCAGCAATTTTTTTAAGCTGGTGGCTTGGCCATCTGAGCACTGAGAAACACTATGGGTTCACAATTGTTAATTATTTCTTTTTCTTTTCTTTCTACCTGCTCTAAATAGTTTTATGCTCATGTATACAGCAATTATTTTTCTCTCACAAGGAAGAAAAATTAACATCTAAATTACTTCAAAAAGCTAATAACCTGTAAAGCTGAGCTACTCTGACTGCAGCAAATTAGTAGAAACAAAACACCATAGGATATGAATTGGACTTATTTTTAAAGAAGAGTATTTAATTGAACCAGGTTGAATATACAAAGACTGCCTTTTATCTGACAGTGTGCATGACTCTATATCTATTGATATTTAGAAAAAACCTTCTCTTGTTACTATTTTTGTAATGAAGTGAATTATCTCAGCAAAGTATACCCAGTTATCAACTCATATTCCAGATCCAAAAAGAGGTTACTTAAAAACCTTTAATTAAGGAAAAGAAGGCAATTCACAAAGATTTCAATTGTCATTTTCATATCAGCAACTTTTACTTAGCAAAAGAGATTGTTTTTGTCAAAAGCTAACAGAATCCACAAGTCCAGAAGCAAAGTGTTGGCAGCAATTATTTCAGCAGGGAATTACTGACAACGTTACATAAAATTTTCTCAAGGGAAATGCAAACTCATGCTACATTACTTTAAAGTGAGTTTTAATGTCTTTCTTAGAAATAGAGTTTAGGAGTTTAAGTATGGAACATTTACATCATTACCAACACATGCAGTTGTTACTATAACTATATACAAAGAACAAAAACAGACAGGGTGTTGCAATTGATTTAAAATACATCAGCAAAGTTTTTCAATTACACCAAGCTCTGTGGTGCAGCTGACACACTGGAGAGAAGGGGTGCCATCCACAGGGACTTTGAAAGGCTTTTCAAAGAGGTGGGACCACACAAACCTCATGAAGTTCAACAAGGCCAAGAAAAGGTCCTGCACCTGGGTCAGGGCAATCCCTAGCACAAACAGGCTGGGATGGATTTCAAATGAGAGAATGGATTGAGAACACCCCTTGGGAGTGTTGAAGTTTTGGGTTGACAGAAAGTTCAACATAACCTGGCAGTGTGTGTTTGCAGCCCACAAAGCCAATTGTGTTCTGGGCTGCATCCAAAGCAGCATGGCATTTAATTAATTTTTTAAAATTTTTTTTAAACTGAAAGGACACAGAAAGGAAAGTACATTATCACAACTCTAGAAAATGCAAACAAATTCAAATAATTGTTGCAAATAAACCATTCTCTGAGCACAGCCTCGATACCAGAAAGTTTCAAGTCATCTTAAAATGTGCAGTTGAAGTGCAGTTGAAATTATAAAATAGACCTCTGCTCTCATTTATCTATATATATAATCTATATGTATAATGATACCATGAACACATGATCTGTCCTAGCGTGTAGGACTATTGTCATACAATTTCAGCACAGCGTTTACTCCCAAAGTTTATACCCCTCTTACTTTCTCTGAATTGGGAATTATTAATTCCTGTGATGTTACTCATCACAACCTCTCCAAGTGTTTTATAAGCATCATTGGACAGATGGGAAGGCTGAGACAGGATTGTGGAGCAGCTTTCACAAGGCGATGCAGCAAGACTCCAGTAAAACCAAGAACAAATATCATGGTCTTACCACAGATATACAAATATTACATCCTTCATCATTCCTCCCACCTTAGGTTTAAAATCAAAGACTCTACTAGAGATTAATGTTTACCCTCACAATATATACATATTTTATAGTCTATATATTAAAGATTTTAAGTTTATCCTACCTTTTGGGTTTGTTCTGAATTAAATATTATAGAAAATATTGCCCGTTTTAATCTTATAGCCTGGAAAATTAGCTCTGGGACCAGAGACTGAAACCTACAAACTGATGGAAAATACAAGTTCTTATGACAGATCAGAGGCAGTCACAGGTGATTTTTCAGCAGCCTGACATAGCTGGAAGAATACTGGATCAAAGACAGACAAAGAACAATATCTAACCCTGAGATACAGTGTTGTTTTGCAGAATGTCTTTCCAGATGTCTGACAGCCTCTAACCCTGCTTGTGCAAGGACATACAGGGGGTGTGCAGAACAAAATGCAGTGTGTGTGTGTGTGTATTTCATTTTCTGTGTACATACTTTCTGGTTTCTGTGTACACTCTCTCCCTGGCATTTGTTTGTGGCTCATGGTAACCACATCTCTAAGGAAAGCAAGGACAGGTGTCCCTGGAATTTCTGCATAGAAGCACTTCACAGACCTCTGTAGTTTTACCACTGAGCTCCCTTAGGTTGATATAATCCCTAAACTCGAACCCCACCAGCAAGCATCACTTGTGTATGCATCTTTTTAGCTTTTCCTGGGGAATTTATCCCATCACTGATATTTCGACATTTAAAATAGCTTCCCTAAGAATTCAGAGCAGTAGCTACTTCAAATAATTTTATCACTGTCTCCACTGCCTCTTAAGATCTATTCATCTTTTTTGCAAGCATGCTTTTCCTGTAGCTTCTAGATAGTAGGGCAGACTACCTATTTTTCCAGTAACTCTATACAGGGATGAGAGACATGGTAATAAGTTGATTAATATTAATCTGGTTTACTCCTGAGGAAAATGAGAAAATTGGGAGTTTTAGAAACTTCTTTCAAATTAAGTTTTACTCTTATGGGTCATTAGTTACCAAATATTTCTGTACTTTCAGCTCTTTATACACATTATTTTGAAAGCAAGTTATAAAACTCTGCCATATAACCCAGAGTTAGCAGCCAGTCCGTGACAAATACTTTTGGTATCATTTCATGAAGGTCAGTTCACCAAATGTGCATGTGTCTCTCTGCTTGATGCCCCAGCCATCCAATTTTCAATATATATGAGTGTATTCAATCAAGCCTGATTAGCTTCTTCCTTTTGGTTCAAGTTTCTTAACTGAAGTGCCCATAAATTCTGCTGATATAAACAGGCATAGATTCTAGTAAGATAAATTCAATTTCCCTCCATCTAGAAATACATTAAAACAAAATATAATGAACAAAGAAGTGAGAGGAATATGGGGAAATAAAACTAAAAATACGGCTCTCCATGAATCTGAAATTAAATTAAATTTTCAGGGACAAATTGGGACTTGCCTTATGGTAAGCACAAAGCAGATCAAGGTTATAGAAGCCATTAGTCCCCCACAGAGACCTCCTCTTTCCTTTATTGCAGTGAGGCCTTTGCTGTGTGATATCTCAAAGACACAGCATGAAAACTTGAACTAAAGATTAGTTTTCTAACTCAGCCACAAGTGCATATTTATATATTCTTAAGTGGGCAAGTATCTCAGTGCCTTTCATCAGTCCTGAGGGCGGAGACACGCCCTGTTTAGAACCAAGCCACTGCCCTTGAGCTGAGAAAAAGTTTTCAATATATTTAAGATAAAGGACTATAAATCTATAAATATATTTAAGATTAAGATTAATGACTGACTGCATACCTGGGAGGTCTAAAACATAACATTGCTTACATGTTTAATTCTTGCTCTGTAAATATTCTGCTGCAGTACAATAAATAATTTCCAATTGCACTGGACCCTAAAGTGATTGAAATATTTATATGGTGGCAGAGTTAGAGGAATTATTCCATAGTGAAAGATTTAATTATCTTGAGAAAGGTTCCCAAAACTGAATGGTTTGAAAAATTACCTTTTAAAATCCATTTTAGAGATACTATTAAAGTCTTGATTAAAGAAAAGACAAAGATTATTGTGACAAGTTAAAGCCCCCACCAAGATGTGGATTTTTTAGATATAAATATTGTGCAATGAGTAATTGTAAAGCTAAGACAAATTACACTTCCTTCTTCATAGAAGATTCTAGTGCATGAGCAGATTGAGCATATTTGCATGTTTAATATAATCTCCTCTGCTCCTCACTTCAATGGATTCTGATATGGCCATTATTTACTATCTCCACAAACTACATTTAACCTCCCCCAGCTCAGAAAAGTCACGAAAATACTATCATCTTTTTGAGCTCTCTGAATTTCTACATGTTCATTTGACTTTCCTGACATCTCCCACATGTATGAATTATTTCAATTTTTCTAAACAATTTTTAGCAGAATGATGAAAAGGAATGTGAGAGAAAAGTAGTATAATGTCCCAAAGACTGTTAAGTATTTCTAGGATTGTACTAAACTACAGTCACATATATTCTTTCCTAGCTTATTGGAAATCAAGAAAACAGATATACAGTGTGCACACCAAAGTATCCTAAAGTGCCCAAAGCACAATTCAGAATAATATGTGTAGAAGCCAAAATGTCCTTTATAGTTAAGACATAGATTCAAATCAGATACAAGTTATTTTGATAATACTTTAATGACTTTTATAGAGATTCCTATTACCTGGTTAGTTACCACTGGTTATTACAAGAAAACTCACATAGCATTCTAAGTGGCAATTCTGTCCCAGTTTTAAGCTGGATTTGTCAGCAATGCAACACATGGGACACTATTTTCTGAGAGAGCATGATCCAGAGAATTGTCACAGTAGAAACAGAAAAAAAAAGTTTTGAATAGAAATAACAAGGTACACACCTGTGGGTGGTGTTTACCTTAATGTGCATGATACCCTGCATAGCTTCACAGCCGCACTTTAAAGATAGCATCACTTAGAATTTAGTACCTTAATAATTAACATATACACAAATTCTTGCAAGATATCAAAAATCTATTGTGCATAGGTGGATAAGGGAAACCTTTCTCAAATACAAATAAGCACACCTTCAGTGCTGAAAACCAAGAAAAGCAGCGAAATACAAATTGGACTGCAGGATCCTGCTCTCTCTGCACTGTTTTTGCCCAGAGAGTTTTGATGTTAAGCAGGTTTCACACACATCCACTTGTCAGAGAGTCACTGTGGGCAGATGTTCCCTGTTGTACAGGTTTACACGAGGTATTAAGATCAAAGACTGCCAACAGGAATGGTCTTTCCCACCAGATCCTCTCTACAAACATGAAGAAGGCAGATAAGAGCCATCTGTTATTTTGCCAGTACAGATGCTAGTTTGTTTTGTGAGACCTTTGCTGCATATCCACTTCAACTGGGATAAACTTCACTTTCTTTGCACTGGGAACAAGGAGCAGTGTGTACATTCTGAAAGGCAGCTAACAGCCCATTAATGGAACTATAACTTCTTATAGTGAAACAGAATGGCAGGAAGTACAGCTCCAAAACAATACTAAAAATAAGAACCAGTCAAAAAAACGAGAGTTGGCAAAAACGTGTGTCACTTTTGCCAAGAATTTGATTAAATATTTGCTTGAAAACTTGGTTTGTTAAATTTTGAATATAGCCTGATTAGCAAGAATATTCAGGGAATCTCTCAGCTACATGGATATTCTTTTTATTTCTGTTTTCCCTTGTTCCTCTTTCCATTATCCTTTCTTAAAATTATTTTTGCAATAAAAGTCTTACAGTTCCTCTGTTCCTTGTTATATACTAACCCAATCATCCTCTCAAGTTTAACCAAGGTTTCAGCTTTGAGTCTTGGCTTTCTGTTAGGAATTGTATCCCATTTTAATGTCACATGTTTTTATCTCCCTAGTCAGAACTGGGGAGATAAAAACCCAAAAGGAAAACAACTTTATTGTTCTATAGAAGCAGAACAATCTGTTCATCCCTAATCTCTCAAATTGATGTTATTGTTTGGTCTTGGTAGTAAAACTGGGATAAATGCTAATATTCTAATACGAGCCTAAAATATGTATATGTATTTGCATGAAAAATGTATGAATTTTTTTTGCCTGTAGCCTAAGACAACTAACACAATTTTAAGTATACTTTCTTAATATCAGTCTAATAATTTTCAGTTGTTTTGTTTCCATACTACTAGAATAATGCAAGCTCTTCTAAATACAACATTATGAAGTACAGCAAAAGCATCTCGCCTCATACTGGCAAAAACTTACCAATAGGCACATTCCTTATTAAAGGCCCACTAGCCATTTGAAGAACGGGCAGGAAGGTCAGGAGCACCACATCACATCAAGATGCACATCTCTCTAGGAAGAGTTTTTCTCTAGGAGGCACATGTCAGTTCTGAGCCTCAACTCTGCTCTCTCTTTATGTACCATGTAAATTCCCCTGAAATATGGCTGCAGCTTTACTTTGCTCTCAGGGGCAGCAGACACATTGGAGTGCAAATAGAGTGCACATGTAACACTACATTGAGATTCAGAGACTAAAGTTTCATTTCTGCCTTGACTTTCAAAGCAGAAAAAAAAAAATCCCTCCCCTAAAACTTAAAGTGCCCTGCACCTTCTGTCTCCTTTCTTGCATAGTTTCATAGCCCACCAGTCAGAAACTCTCCTGCTAGTTGATTGTGAGACTAATCAGCATTCCAGCCTTGTTACCTGCCAGGTATGTACAGAGGATCCTTTATCTGAGCCAAAACTTCTATTTCTTTCTTTCTGGTTTCATTACTGCACCATAGATCAATCTCACAGATTAAGAAATCTTCATGAGACTTTGATTTCACACATTATGAGGCATTTACTTTTAAATTGCTATTAGTACCATTTCAAAATAACTCTCTTCTGACAGCATATTTAATAATTACAGAAATCTTGGTAGAACACAGATTTTTGTTATGTCAACTAGAGAAAATTATTGCACATACCCAAGACCATTATGTGCCACACCACCTCTCCTTAGGTCTAACCAACCAAAGGATCAATACGTAACCACAAAACACCAAAGCCAGCACATCAGTACTCTAAAAGACACTCTATTAAGTAGCATATTTTCACTTTCTGGTTGGACAGACAGACTCTGCAAGTTTTTCCCTTGGTAGAGCTGCTCCACGTTAGCTATGAATCCTGCACTCTATAAAACACTGTCACATGATGCAAATCCTCTTCTATTCCAGATGCAGAAGCACAAGCTAAACTTTTGATGAAAATTAAATAATGAAACGGGAATCATGCATATTCCAATCATTACATTATTTTAATTTTCCTGCAGCATTCACAATGAAAATAATGCAGTAACATTTTGAAAGTATTGTGAAAGACCCATTGTCACATTTCTATACACTTGTGACTTGGTAACTTTTAAAAAATGCATCTCTTCTGCCTGTTGTCAAAGTACTGAAAATAATTAGCTGATAATGACTAGATGTGGCAACTCCAGGACTTCAAACGTATGACATTTCCATTAAACCATCTATAAATACAATCATTAAAAGTAATTACTTCTATTACTTCTGAGTGATTGTCACTTAGCACATGTGAGTCAGACTTGAGAAATACAGAAAGATCTTGTTTCTACAAATGCCTGGTCCAAAAACATTTTAAATGGTGTTCTCCAACATAATTAAAATGCAAAGACGAGGATATTTGTTATTCCAGTTGATATATCAGGTGGCTAGTAAACTTTAAAAACCAATAAAAGCACCAGTTGCAGAGTATTCCTTTCTGAAAGGGAAGTAAAAAAAAGAAAAAGAAAGGGAACTGGGAAACCTTTCAGATGTTTGTATTTCTCTGTGCAATCACAGCTCTCCAACAACCCTGTCCACACTCACAGTCCTTTGGGGATTGCATTTATTGAGCTATCAGATCTGCCCTGCTGCCAGCCTGCTGAGAAATTCTCAAAGAGAAGTGCATTGATTAATTTTGCTGCCTTGCAGAGATTATCTGGTACATATCTTAGTCCAGAAAAAGAAGAAAAGAATGTCAAATTGAGCACTACCATCATCAACCTGATATTTAGGTTAGAGGGTAGTCTTTAAACTAACAAATTTAGTCCAATACTGTGAAGAAATATAGGAAAATACAAATACAAACCATCCATATGACAAAGGTCTTTGTTATTAAGGATGCCTCATCCTAACAGGAAAATGGAAGAACCTCTCCCCTTGTCATTTCCTTTGTTTTTCTCAGCCCAGATACACCACTGAGTACCCATTTACTAAAGAAACAGCAGGCACAGGGGCAGACTGGCTAAATGATACTTCTGCAGTAACAAACTCCTTCCCACACATCAGCACACACTTACTGTAGTAATTAATGGTCAGTGAGGTTCAGCAGTCAGGAGAATATATGTGAAAATTATAAAAAGGACTAAGCTTTAACTTCTACACTTCCTCCCTTTTGGGTAATATCTGCACCTATACTTTTCATTTCTAAGTAGGAGAGAAAATAGCTTTTTGCCTTCAGAAAGTCCTGCACAGGTACAACGGAAGCTGATATCCTGTTCAGTTACATTTGCTGAATGAGAAGGCTTTTGTGGTGATGGTGCCTCCTTTTCTTCTTCTCACTAAAGAGAAAAGATTATTTGCTGAAGTCAAGAGAGGGCTTTAGTGATGAATTCAAGAAACAGAACACTGAGTAATTTCAGAAACAAAGACAGACTTATCATACCAGAAAAAGTGCAGTTTTAATTTTTGATGGAAAACTAAGCAAACATTTCCATTTCCTGAAGAAAGATGACAGTAGTAGATATGATGAGTGAGGACTAAGGAAGTAATAGTCTAAAATAAATCTGGACTATGATCCAAGTCCTTCTCCAGAACTAAACATTTAATATGTTGTATTCAGTCATTCACGCAACTGCTATTCTCTTTTCCAGATACAGGGAAATGCAATTGTGCTTCTCTAATATTTTAGCACATTCTAAAAATTTCTTCTTTTTAATCCATCCTAGGTTTATGGATTAGAATTTATGTAGTTCTATAATATTATTTCATGCTATGAGTATGCTGAGATGTGGAATTGTATATGCTGAGAGGACTAGGTAAACTGAGATGATCAAAGACAATGTATCCTCACTTAGGTTTCAGTCTCTACTGCAAGTCCTTCCATGTGTTTACTTGATAATTCCTGGGCCACCCCTGGGGATGAAGTATCTCATTTCCACAGCAGGATTGGCAGCTGTACAATTGGTGTTGCAAACAACATTTAGATCAACAATTCTCTAGAAGTGATTAGACTGAAGTACAGACATGCCTTACAGTAATTCTGAATCTTTTTGTTACATCCTCTAACACTAGAAGACAATCTGACAGAAACCTAAGGAGTCAGGAAACAGATGATATGTGACCCCTGATCAGTGTTTGCTGGGCATATGAGAGTCCTATAAAAAGATTATGTTAGCATTGCTGAAAAGCTTTCTGAGAGAGGAAAAAAAGAAATTGTAGCTAAGCTGTATTATATTTCCAGTGACATCCAAACATGCACAAAACAGAGCATGACCAATTTATGTTCATCACCAGAAACCACAGAAGAAATAAATCAGCCTTAAACACATCTTTGTACAAGCAGACTGCTTGATGTAGTTTTGTTAAAATTATATACAAAAAAGCTTGCTGAGAATTTATCTTTTTGTAGATGTTCAGACAGCTATATAATATATAAAATATATGCGTTATTAAATATACATGAAATATGAGTCTATGAGTACACAACAAATTCTGAACAAAAAAGTGCAAACAGCCCACAGAATGTAAGTCCTGATTTCTCTGTATTTGTCTTCTGGGTTATGCTGCAAAACCTTCCCTCTTCATATTTACCAAGAAATCTCTGGCCATTTTTACAAATATTCAAAACCCACTCAAACGTCAAGGGCTAAGTGCTCCCACTATTTATAGAGTGCATTTCAAGAATGCATTCAGTGAAGCAATTTGTGACTTACTTGGGTAAATTACTAGTGTTTGCCTATTTGTACTTTTTTCCTTGGTCTTTTTTTGTTTGTTTGTTTAAGTGGTGTTGAACTTACTGTCTGCTTTAGGAACTTTCACCAGGTGGAAAAATTAAGAACATGCTAATTAAGAGAAAATGACCTCAGGAAGAGCAAATATAAAGTGTACACATACTTCATAAAACTAACGCCATTTGAAAATCTCATCCAATATGTGATTCCTTCAAGTAACCATGGTTTGTTTGAATGTTTTTTGAGGAGCGAAAGATTAAAGATTGCTTACTTTTTTTTTTCATCACAGACTATACAAGATGCAATCTTATTCTTACATGGAAATAAACCAAAGATTCCAAGAAGTCTTCCAGCAAGGTCATATCTCTCAGTGCTGCCTAGCCTAATATAAAGGAACAGTGAAAAAATGAAGCTGCTCTTCAAGCTCTAATACTGATCTGCTGTATATTGGCAAAAAGTGATTTCATTATATTGCTGTGTCTTTTTACCTCTTTGACTTTATACAGATTACAAATTTCTTTAAGTGGGCCTTGTTTCTTCCTGTATCTAATACACGGGTTTGGATAAAGATTTCATGCACTTCTGCAATGTCAGAAATAAACACAAACATAAGAAATAATAAATTTGGTGAGCATACTTACATTTAACTCTACACTGAGGGCCTTTAGGCACTTATAAAGGTACAGCCATCAGAATGACTTTTAAACCCAGATCAGGTCTACTTACAAGCACCAGTACTTTACACCACAAGAATATCTGTTAAAGTTAATGGAATTTCTGACAAGAAAACACAATGGTCATATGAAAAGTAGGACTTTGTCCTATTAGATTATCAGCAGAACCAGAATTCTAAACTCTTTATGCATTTAGATATTTTGGGGTTTTTTTATTTCTTCCCAGGATGAATTAATTATTAATAATGAATCTGTATGAATAAGCTGTTCTAGGTCAGCCTAATAAGATACATCAAAATGGCTTGTTAAATATTAAAAAAGCACTCAAAGCTCTATTCATTCCAGGGCTATACATATACAGACTATCTGGTTTTGTTGTTATTTTTATTTTTAAGAGCTGCTAGTGCCCTTTTCCAGTTACTCTAGCAAGATATTTATACACCATATTAAATATCTAGAAACTAGAACTAAAATCTCAAGTATCCTGAAACAGAAATAAAGACTGAAGGAAAAAGACTAATTCTATTGAAGCCAAATGTGCATTGCTTTCTACTATAAACAGAGAGGAAAATAAGCCTACCTGTTTGTTTCACAGTGCTCAGGTCTGGAGAATGTTTAAGTTTGCTGAGGACTGAATTTTCAAAGATTTTTTGACAAGTAACACTCCATAGCTGTGGCATGTCACCTTCTCTACCCCCCACATACACACACATCTGTTGTTCAACAAACTCCAAAGAAATAGGTCCCTGTATCATACAAATCCTTACCCTACTCAGAATCTTCATAGACTGCTGTGTTACCTTCTGCACTGGGGAACTAAATATTTTAGATAGAGATTATTCTCAGTTCCAATCAAATGGTGCTGAATCACTGGCTTCCCTCAGTACTCTGAATAGAAGGGAACAGAGAATGCCATCTTCCCTAAGGAGAGAAGGATCACAACAGTGACACATTTTTTTGTACAGTTTAGCAGCCAGCAAAGACTTTTCTGGCATGGTATCAGAATTAAAGGAATAATCTTATACTGTTTTCAAGAAGGCAATACAAAATGTTAATCATTGTCAGCTCCTAGAAGATGTCGTTATGCAACACAGACACAATATCTGCCAAACTTAATAAAATGGTTGAATATCCTGTCAAATCCTGAATTATCTAAAGCACAGAATGCCTGGAGTTGGAAGAAATCTCACAGATCATCAAATTCCAGCACAGTAGTCGTGTTCACAGTAAAATGATTTCTCTGTGGCTTTTCCTGCTGCTAGAATTCTGGAAAAGTTACAAATTACGGCCAATTATTATTCTGTTGCGCTTCCAAATTCATGTACTTTAAGCAGTATAGCCATGGGCTCACACAAAAGCAAACTTACAGCAGATGACTGTTCTTTCACTGCCCTAGCATATCGTTAAAAAGGAAAAGCAAAAAAAATCTTTTAAGTGTTGGAAGAATTTTTTTCTGGAAGCCAGAGCTCAAGATATTGATATTTTTCTATATCCTGCCTAAACCCTGAAATCAGATTTGATGCTCAGACCTTCCCTATTGCATAGATCTTCTCCTGCTCATCCCTTTTACATAGGGTAAACCTTCACAAATATGTGCAAGGCAGGCATTAGAAAAGGAAAACAAAAAAAAGTCCAACAAGTCCTATAGTTTATATGAATTTATATGATTTCACTCTGCTTCTCTTTAACCACCTTTTTCACTCTTGCCCCCAAAAGATGGAAAGGAGGAGGAAAGTCTTTCCCATAAGTCCTGAAAACATGACATTTTTTCAACTGTTTAATTAAAATTTAAAATCAGAACTTTTGAAAGCTCCAGCCAGTGAAAAAACTTAAGAAGCCATTTTAAATGAAGATCAAATTTCTGTTCAAAAGTTTGCAACAAACTCGAGTAAGGAGAGCTGTAGTGAGGTTGCCAGGCTGACAGATGAAAACATACCCTGACAATTTGTCCTGGCCATGACAGACAGCTTGGTGCTTCTCAAGTTTGGTGTTTAAAAATTCAGTAATCTCCTGCCAAAGCAAGAGAGGAGATGGAGTTTCAATTTATACCAAAGCTGTGAAAATAATGTTGAAAGTTTCAGGATCAGTGGTAGGGAAAATCCATGGCACAAGTTAAAAAATCACCCTCCTCAGTTTCTGGCTCCCCCCGTAGCTGCTGGGAGGAGCATTGCCTCCATTATTACAGCATCTGATTTCTTTTGTCCCACTCAATGTGTCCCCAGCTTCCTTTCAATATTCAAGGTCTATCATTTTTCAGTACTACTACACAGGACATGACCTATAATGTCCTAAGCACTTTTCAAATGGAAACTGGAGAAAAACATTTTTCCTGGGGAGGGGGTGGGGGGAAGTGCCTTTTCTTAACTCCTTTATATATAGTTCTGATTTTCCAGAAATCATCTTCACTTCCACAGAATCTAATCCTAGGAAAACCAACACACAAGAACAGAAAAAAACCCCACCAAACCCTATTTGGAACACTGTAGCATGTCAAGAACACGTTTTGAAGACAGCACTGCACAGTGGCCAAGGGCTTCCCTATTTTCCATTCCACAGGCTTGGACCACATCTGCACTGAGATTCTACACGAATATTTGCAGAAATCCTCTTCCCCTTCTCAGTTTTATTCAATGAAGCCTTTTATGTATTTCTCCTGAAGAACACAAATTAAATTATATACTGGAACATTAGAGCATTTGGTTTCACATTACCAACATGTTATCTGAGTGATAAATAGAATGGAATGTCAAGACACCTTGAAGGCCTGTAAGTGTGCTTGGACAGTCACTTAGCTACATCTTTCCCCTAAAAAAAGAATATTTACTTGAAATTGCAATGTTTGTAAGAAATTTTTAAAATTAATTTTGTATGTTTAGTGTATTTTCAATCTTTTTCTTATTTACATTCCTCTTTCCTTTTTTCTATTCCTTTTCAACAACTGTCAGTTCTTCTCCAGTCCTACCTACATTTTTCACTCTTTCCCTCACGTGTACATCATTTACTCTAATGAAACATACACATTTTCTTCTTTTTACCAAAATTGTTAAATTGGAATTCCAAAAATGTTTAAAAGAATATAGGATTGCTTTTGGTGGTTAGGGACACATAACACCAGCCATAAAGCATATCTAAATCAATACACTTCCACATATCAGAACAGCATGTGGCAGTACAGCATTATGAAATTTATAATTGCATCACATCCGTGATTTCCCAGTAGCTCTGCCTCTATAATAACTAATTTTAAGCTAGAAGTCCCACTGGTGATCTACAAAAGAAAAGGAGAAAATGGGACATTTCACTGAGGAATGCTAAGCTGATGCTGCAAGGACTATGCTCCACATTGTAGAGTGATTTATTGTACTTTTTTGTTACAAAAAAATGAAATTAATGACTTAATGAACATTTATAATCTGACCTTTGCAGATAATTTTAAGGGTTTTATTGTCATTTTTTCCCTATCATTTACAAAAAATAACCTTAGTCTGATACACAGAACAGAACAAGGAACAGAAGATAGTAAAATATTATAAATATAAGAAAATAAAATACCTTATTTAAATAATAATAAATAAAAGAATAAATAAATAAATAAAATAATATATATTTAAAGATAAATAGTTTTCTGACAGCATGGGACGTCTAAATATGAACCTAACACTAAAGCACAGCATGCTTTAGTTTTTAAGGTTTCCTCAGGATTCAGTCTGAAATGCACATGGAGAACAAAAGGACCCATAAGAAATTCCTGCCATAAATAAGCACCACATTTCCTTTCCCCAAGAGGGAAAGGTACAGTCATTTAAAAGGTAAATGTGCAGTCATAAAAAGAAAGTTGGGATAATTTCTGGCAGCTATAGGAATAAAAAAAAAAACCATGGTTAAACATTCCATTCTGAATAATAACATTAAATTAGTTAGAGGAAAAACCTTTCAACATTATTTGGTTATAGACAAATTGTTCACAGTGGTATTGTATCCTGTCACACCTGCCTGCCTAGTATAAAACACATGAAATATATTCCATTGCAATCGTATAACGAGTCATACTTTGTGTCTATATATTAAAAGTAAAAGAATAATCATGTGTGACTATCCTTCAGGGAAAAAACAAATTTTAAAAAACCCACAGCTCATGTCTGGTGTCCCCCTGCCCTGTGAAAGCCACCCTGTCACAGCCAGCACAGCACACTGGCAGCCAGGGAAAGCCTGTGACTGCCTGGGGACACCCTGTGCCTCCCCACCCCGAGGACCCTGCAGCGGTATCTGCTGGCCTCCTCTGGTCCTCGTTATAATTTTGTGGGTATTCAAAGGCACGTCAGTCCAAGGCTCCCATCTGGGAACAGGCACAGACGCATGATCCAGTTTTGTTTGATGTAATTCAGGCACTGGCAGGAAAGCTGGAGCACCAGCAGCTGTCCTGATGGTGGCACCTCTTACTCACGGGGCAGCCTTTGCTCTCAAACTCCAGAAAAACTGGTAGGCAGAAATTTTGGCACAAAGCCTGTGGGCCTCAGGAGCCAATGTTCCTAGGTCCATTCACTCTATGGTACAAATTGAAATATAAAAGCTCCTGAGCTGGTTTTGGCTGGGGCAGGGTTGATTTAATTCACAGTGGCAGATGTGGAGCTGAGTTTTAGATTTGTGCTGAACACAGAGCTGATAATACAGAATGTTTTTGTTGTTGCTGAGCAGGTCTTGCACAGAGTTGAGGCTTGTTCTGCTTTTTGCACTGCCATACTGATGAGGAGCCTGGGAGGAGACACAGCTGGGACAGACTGACCAAAGGGATATTCCAGTCCAAGTGACATCCTGCTCTGCAGATAAAGTGAGGGGAACAACACTGTGTGCCAGAATTCAGCATGGGCTCCTAATGTCCTTGTCACAGGACCATTCATTCCCTAAAAACAGACAGCTTTTTCCCCCTGCTGAATGTTTAGCACAAATGTTCCACCACTACTTTTAAAGTACGAGTCACTGCAGAACCTCAGTTTTGCTAAAAGCCCAAGGGTGCACTTATCACCTAGAGCACAACTATCACATTCTACAAGGGAAACCAAAGAAACGCAATTCTATAGACTGAGGAGAAGAAAGAAATTAAACCAGCTCCATTATGGGGAAAAACACAGGTTAAATTTTGTTATAGGAGCTTATGAAATTACTCATACACTCCCATTACTAAGAGGAACCAGGTTTGCTTTCATGTCAAGACATTATATAAAAAAGCTCCTATTCTTGGAATATTTCCCTTCCATATATTTATGTATCTATTAAAAGCATCACTAATTATTGGCCATTAAGAATGAGCTAATTAGATCTTGCACTGTGTGAAAGAGATACAATGTATGTAACTCATGTTCTAATAAAAAAAATTGCAAACAAATGAAAATACAGAGTTGCAAGAAAAATTAAAGAGCTGACTATAAAACCAACTATACTTTGGTTACCTTGGATGACAAGCTAAATTTATAAACTTACAAAGAATATAAATACCAACAACAAAAATTAAACCAAGGCAAATCTATCATATTTGACTTTTGCAAATGTAGCAGCTGAACAACCTGCAGGGAAACACCTCAATTACATAAGTTATTTAACAAATACCTTGTTTTACCTCCCTTGGGATTGCATTTAAATCACCGAGTTATAATTACAGAATTAATAAAAAATAATAATCTACCAATTACTGTTGGTTTACTTTGTTAAAATTTATAGTTGAGGTTTAAAAGGCTAAAATTATTCTAATAGAATAAGACTGCCTGGAGTAAAATATTTTTAATTGATAAATAAAGTGTTTTGATACAAACCCCACTGTATTTGTAGAACTAAATTTCACCAGGCACCTTGGGAAAGATGTTATGTAGACATGGAAGCCACAAGTGGATTTTTGTTTTAGTTTTGATAAACATCTCTTTCCAGTTCCATTTTTAAGAGTAACAACTTTTATATGAGTACTTGAAGTAGTCTCTTGTGAGTCACCTTGTGTCCTAGCCAGCATTCATGCTGTGTTAGAAATCATCTTTGCACTGTTTTGGAGGACAAGAGAAATTTTTAAAGCTCACCATGTTCTGCTTTGACTACAATACATTCTTCAGATTGGTACAAATGCCAAAAAACCATCTTTGATATGGTCCCCGTTTGCTGATGAGTTATTTATCCTTCCCATGTAAAAAGTTGCAGCTAATAAGGAATCTGCAAGTGGAGACAGATCAGTGCTCTGAGGGGTATCAACTCGCCTTTTGGCTCAGGGCCAAAAGAGAAGCAAGGTTCAGGCTCCAGTCCTTCAGATATTTTACAAAAACCTGCCCCATTAGGAACTCCATCTAACAATTCTTTCCTGTTCAACATTTTCTTACAAGCAGATTTTAATTAATTATTGATTTTTAATGCAACCTTAATGTCTGAACCCTCATGGACATAATTAGCACTTCTATAAGGAAAATGAAACTCAATAAATAAATGTAGTAATAGAAAATCATTGCTTCCCTATGTACAGAACCTAAGCTATTAATGCTTTCACACTGATCCCTGAGCTTATAGTGAGTTGCATGACTACATTTTTTTCCAAACTACACAGATAAATCTTAAAATGCCAAGCATTTCATAAGGCAGCTATGTATTAAAAAACAATCTTATCTGAAAAGACACATTTATTTCTCATATTCTATAAGTCATATTACAATTGGATATTGAACATGTAACTTAATAGAGGATAACTTAGAAGCATAATTATGGATATTCCAAAACATGCAGGCCTGTAAACCAACAGTTTAGCTCAAACACATAAAGGCAAAACAAATAGCTGTTAAACACCAAACCAAACAGTAGTCATGCAGTAGTATGCAAAAGTTTTCACAGGTCAAGAATAAAGGAATAACAGCACAGTTTTGTAATCAATTCTATACATGCTTGTACATATAGATGTATACATTAGGTTTTCTTTCTGACAACAGTAAAAACACATGCCTCTACTTCAAAGAGCTTCTGGTGGGAAGAGCATTGTTTCTATGCTACAGGTCTAGAAAAGGAATGCAATGATAAGTACAATCCATCACATGAAATGAACACAGTTTGTCTTTTCAAAACTAATGAAGAGTGCTCACAGTCAGGGAGAAACCTCCAAAACATTGTTCTCCTAATTTCAGAAAATTATGAAGGTAAATACATTATCTCCACTAAAGATTTTTTTTTAATTAACATTAATTTGCTGTTCAAAATAGTACAGCACTTTAAAGGTCAATCATCTGCTGAGATGCAAGGAAAGAAAGTCCAAATAAGGAGAAAAATGGTACCAAATCTGAAGGACACATAGCAAAGATTTTTCTGATGAAATTTATCTATTCATCCATTGAATATCTACAAAGTTTATCTTCACCAGAAGGTGAGGGAAGATGTTGAGAATTACTTCTATTCTGATATTTAACTAACCAAAGATTGATTAATCTGATAGTGATTATCTGAGGACTGATCAGAGGAAATCCCATGGTTCCCATCCTATGAGGTTTCTCAGTAATAGCCACACCAAGGTTTTGATTTTACCACGACAAAACATAGGAGCTGAATTTAATAGTACTTATTTTACTGCAATTAGTAATATGTTTGACTATTTTTGTTAGCAATTGTGCTGAAAAAATCACACCAAGTCAAGCTAAGCTATGAATTAATTAAGGTTTTTGGTACAGAATACATGCCTCAAGGCTTGCAGTTCCAAATGTCACTGTATTCATTTTATTAGAAACACTTTTTCAGAGGAATAAATCTGTTTTCAGCATGCACGATTGATGTCAGTGTTATACAAAGGTAAATACTTCTGTTGTGAACATCTGATAAAGAAACACATTAGTAAAACACGAGACGTCACTGCCATTGTACCATCTGTCAGGTAGAGTGTAATTATGGCAACATCACTCTTTTCAAACCGTTGGATAAAAAGAGTGGATCTGGCAAAGATGGTGAAATAAAGGCAGCTTCAGTCTGTAATCATTAAGTCACTGACAGTTTTGAAATTCATTCATGCCTGTTTCTACAACTACAACATTGTGCCAGTTACAAGCAACAGCTTTTTAAATTATAATGGAATTTATACCAGGTAACCTCAGAACTGTAAGTGATGGTCATAAGTGAAAACTTTTAAAGTCTCTTTCTGTCAAAAAGCTCTATATGGAGGAAAAATAAGGTTCAAATATCACCACTATCTCCCCCTCTATGCGACAAACAAATTATCATCAGCCATGATCCATACAACATGTGCAGGAACAAATCTGCACTTTAATGTATATGCATATGTGTGCCTAGATATAGTCAAATACAAATAGATATGCAAATGCTTAGCTGAACAAACATAGATAAACAAGTGACTCATTCAAAAATATATATGCAAAGACATCATCACATAACTCCAAAATCTGATGTGCTATTCACCTGGTATGTCACTTTGTTGATAACTCTAAATTTAATTATTAACCAGAAAAAATAAATATAGGAAATAATATGTTCTCATATTAATTTTTCACTATTAGGGACTGAGCATATGCTTGAAAATATAAATGTCACTTTAATCAAAAGTGAAAAAAATGCTGTTCTTGAAAATTTTTAATCATCAGTTAAGGATGAATTATGGAGATACAAATAGTATCCACTGTACAGGGAAATAATGCCTGGGAATTTGAGAGACAGAGAACTTAGCTATAAACTAAGCCCTCCTCTTTAAATAATCACCTTCATTACATTTGTATGTGAACGGAACTGAACCATGTATTCCAGTAGGCTGAACTGGAAGTATCAAATCTCAATACATTTTAGATTCCAGAAAGTTACCTTCTTCATTTATTTTGGCTACAATCCTTTTAGAGGATGGTTCAAGTTGCAAACAAGAGCATTTGAAACCAATTATTTGACCTGGACATATTTTTACAGATTACTTTTCTCCCTATGTACTACTCCTTGTAGTACAAGGAGTACTGTAGTCCTTGTGCCTGTATACATATAATAATTATGAGCTAATTCTGTCTATTGATAGCTAATAAGTGCAAAAACTCATCTTTTGCTTGTAGAAATAAAACACACATATATAAAGTCTGTAAAATAGACAAATATATAAAAGGCACTGAAATACTCACATTAACTGTGAGTGGACACCTTTAATCCCTTCCTCAGGGATTAAAGTGCAAGATATTAAGTGCATTCCTGAGTCACATCCCCACCAAACTACAAACATCATCAAAGATTACCCTGTTCAGGCACAACTGCACGTGCCCTGTGTGAAAGTAAATTGGGACAGACTTAGCTCCAAAATTCAGCCTTAAACAGGGGAATCAGTGCTATTGGAAGCAATTGCTTTATTATTTTTCAGGATTCCGGTTTAAATGCTGTAAATTGAACATCTTGTCCTATCAGATATTTCACAAGGCAACAGGTGCATCCTACAAGAGTAAAGACAGCTCTGCTGAAGGGTTTTGCTGTCAGGCTTTTCTTTTTTTGCAGTGAGGATTTTTTTTGGTGTTTTTTTAATCATTGTTTTGGTTTGGTTTTTTGTTGTTTGGGAGGGTTGTGGGTTTTTTTTCTGTTTCGGTTTTTGGAAGAGAATTGCTTCAGGTGATAGAAAATAGCAGCATATGAGCTTTATTTAGCTTTCATGCACTCTATTATCTAGGAAAAATCCATATTGCTTAATTAGTTATAATTTAAAAAGTTACTAAAGCAACTTGAAAGCTCCTAGGAGAGTGTTATGCACTTCTAATCAAAAAAGCTACCACCTATTAATTTTCAACGTTTTTTTGTAATTTCACAAGACTCTACATAAATCAGTGAAAGATAAACAAATACTTCAGAATGGCCAGTGAACACTGCGTACATACCGCAAGCTTTCTTATGAGAGACAAGATTTATTCTCTGCATTCAGAGTGGCCCATCACTCCTAATTTTGAATCAAAATTTGATTCAGCCTCATATCATTGGATTGAAATAACTGGAGCCTGGACATAATTAAATCTCAGTGAAACAAGCAGTGCAATTCAACACATTTGCTGAAGGTTCTCCACATGCAAGAGGTCACCATTGGTTTTTTTGTTGTTGTTTGAACAGCTTCCCACTGCAAACTCTGGTTTTGAATGACTTTTTTTTTCTTTTAGAGAGTATTTAGGCATAAAATTCCCTAATGATATGATTTAAAAAAAGGTCTTGAAAATATTGTAAACTCAACTTTCCACAGGAAAAAAAAATTAAATGTTTCCTATAAAGTATTATTTTTGTTATTTATCAATGGAAGTCTGGTCTCACACCTTTACTTTGGACTTGTACTATGCCATCATACAATATACCAAAATGTTCTAAATAATCTTCATATCACACATTGTATGAGAGCTAACTATTAAGAAAAACTGAAACCAAGAAGAGACAAGTGACTCTGCACCAGATCCATCTGCAGTAGATTGCTGAATGAACAGCTTGGAGAGGCACCTATGACAAGAATTTCATTTGTTAAACTTGGACTTCAAGGGGTTTCAGTTTAAATTTACTGCAACCACGTACAAGAAAATCAGGTCCCATCAAGAGCATTCCAACTTCAGCTTCTTTGGTGCAATCTCTGCAATGTCTCTGCAGATACATCTTTGAATTTGATAGTAGCATGCGTAGCTTTATGCTGGATCTGTAACTTCAGTATCCAGGCTCATTACCAATCTCCTGAGCCATCCATTCTTCCTCAGTTGTGAAAATGTAATAAATTGCTTTTTTTCCCTAGTGTATTTAGCACTCATGAAAACTGACAGATTGACAGCTGGGAGGTTGAAGTATTCTGTTTAAATCACAGAGAAAAGGAAAGAAGCAGCAAAGACAGACCAAGGAACCAAAACTGAATTAACCCTTTGGTTAAGTAGCCAGCTGAAGACAGACTGGCAAAGACTCAAAGGAACAAAAAATCAGTGGCCTATGACTACAGAGATATTACTTGGTGATGGCAGATATTAAATTAAATAAACACCCCACATTCCAGCATACAATTATATTTGCATACTCATGTGCTCAGCAAAATATCTGGCCAGTTTACAGTAAAATTATGAAGAAAATCTTAACCCATCAGACATTTGACACATCAGCTCATTCAGAAAGTAAAACTTACCAGTGGCACTGTAAGTGCAGTGTACTTACCCTGCAGAATAAGTTGAATGGCTAGAATATAAAGGAAAAATAAATACTACTGGGAAATTTTCACATTTTACCCATTTTTGTGGTTTTTAAAGCAGCTTTCAGCCAATCTAAGACCTACTGTCTACAAATTCAATATTCAGCCATCACACGGCTCATTAAAAAAATTGGATTTTGTAGAATATTTACAAGCCTATCTCTTCTGCTAATATCTATTTGTCAAAATTAATGAAAAAATCTTGCCTCAGCTTTCAGCACCAAGATGTAGTAATGAATCTACCTGTTTATCTTCTAATGGGGAAAAAAGAGAAAATCTAAGCAGAGAAAGCATTTTCTTTAATAAATTGTCTGCCAAATTTAAGGGTTTTCAACAAATTTGTTTGGACACAAGCTGAAAACAAGTAGATGAGTGAAACTTTTCTACATTAGCAAAGGACTCTTGTGATTGAAGCATTAGAAGCAAATCCTCTGAGATCTAGCTCTAGTGGTCTATTTTATATGCTATGGCCAAATAATATTTCCACTGTGGAAGAGAATGAGCCTGAAAATTTGCTAACAACATCACAGCCAGTCCCATTAATGTACCTGACTCATCAGAGGTGTCCTGAGAACAGGATGTAGTCACCAAAAATGCAAGGTCCTGTGCCAGCAAGGACACAGGCACAGAATATGCCTCAAGTGATTTCTCAGCCTGGGAGTTGGAGCTGCCTAATCTAGTCCAACTAAAAAAAGGACCCCAGGACCTATAAGGTCCTCTATAAGACACCTCAGGAAAGTTAATGCTACATCAACACAAAGATCTGAAGACACCTCCAATGCTTGGACTTAGAGTTGTGGCCAGATTTATTTATTACCAAATAGACACCCCCGGACAGACCTTTAGTCAGTGCTGTTCTACCACAGGGCCTCAGAACAAATCTAACTTTGAATGGCTACAGAAGGATGTAGAAATGTCACTGAAAAGAAATTTTTTAAGATACTCCAAAAACAAACTCCATGACAGTGACAATGTTAGCAAATCAAACAACATTTTTTAGACAACAGGCTGGTAAATTAGCCATCAGCTTTAAGAACAGCAACATGTGTCACTGAGTCTGAAAAATACATGGTTTTCCACAGTCCGTATACACATCCTTAACAGCAGAAATATGCAAAGGGCTATTGAGATTTAGAGAATAGTTTTGAAGTCATTTTCATCTTTATTTCAACTGTAAAATCACAATTGTGATCATATTTACTTATCAAAAAGTATGATCAAATTTATAAGAACCATGAGGTGTTATTCCCTGAAATAATATAAAGGTAATATTCAAAACTGCAATTCCCAACTTGAAGCTATAATTACAGCAAAGCAGAGAATATGTATCTATGTCTATATATCTATCTCTACTTTTAAATAGACCACAAGCAAATTTTCAGGTTCAGTAGAAGATGCTGAGAAGATCTCTTAAACAAAAAATTAAAAAATAAGAATTTCTTTCCCCAGAAGGAATTTGACCTGTAAAGGTACATCACAGAATTGTCAACACAGGAGACCAGGAGAATATTTTTCATATTCTCCATCTCCTCTCATACTGTGAATAGGCTCAACCACTTGTTCCACACCAGCAGGCATCACTCATGTTCTGCAGGAGCACAGATTTCACTGACAAAAGGCCTTCTCTTGAGAATGAGCCTTTGGGTACTGATGTGCACACCCACTTAATGTAACAATACAGTGCATGGGTCACTGATGGCACTTGTCTCCCACTGCTGCTTCTTTATCCCTCCCCTTCCATGAATATGTAACATAAGAATATGTTCAAAAATTGTCCAAAAGTGTTTTTTATATTAAGTTTGACAGAAAATGACAAAAGAAGGCTTTGTGCTAGTTTGGTATCAGCGAAGGACGACAAACCCAAGAGGTCGATTTTAGCAAGACACAAGTAACTATGAATGAAATGAACTCAAAGCAGCAGGGATTGAAAGGGCAATCTAACTGTCCCACAGAATTTAACTCCTTTTTCTCATTCTGCATTGCTTGAGCCACAACCCTACAGCAGCAAAGTCCAGTGGCTTTAACTGGCCCCAACGTTTGGACAGTTCCAGGGATGAGTCGTGACCATGAGCAACAAGGAATCCTCACCCAGCTCTGGTGCCTCCTTAGCAAGGAGCACAGCTCCTGCTTTGCTGTGCAGTGCTTCCCCTGGGAGCTGCACACATGTGCCAGGCTCCTCCGCTCTGGGACATGCTGCCTGCACGGATGATTTCCAGCAGACAGATGTTTCTTCCCTTCTGTTGTATTTTAATTTCTCAAGTGGGTGGTAAAAGCAGATGTTACCACATATGTATATATAAGGTCTCTTTCTCACATTATTCTGAAAGAAACAGGGTATTATACTGCCATCTTGGTACAATCTGCAGATTTCATCAATATAAGTTTACTCACGTGACTATGCATTCAACCACATATATCTCTTTAAACACATATGGCAATGGTACATCCATATATAATATGATAATGTATAAATATGCTTGCATAGGCCAACATATATAGTTTTCTAGACTGAACCAAGTACAAAGCTTAAACTGCTACCTGTTTCAGAGTATTTAGCATTCTAGGTGGCATAATCAATTTTATACATACATAATCCATGTGGAAAAAATCAGACATCTCTGCAATAGATGATGGAGAAACTTATCTAGTATCACCTGTTTTCTCTTTCTCCTACAATGCCATTTATTTTATGCATTCAAGGAAAGCTCAGGGAAACGTGAATGACAAGTAGGTGCTGAAGACTGACCACAGAGAACACCTTTGACAGCAAAGGCTTCAGTACAGTGATATTTTATATTCCAGCACATTCACTGCAGTCACTGGGATTGCCCCCTGCAATGTTATCAAAGCTCAATCTAACAAATGAATCCTCTAATTTCCTTCATGCCTCTTTCTCCTTCAGTAACTAAGAATTAGAGCTACCAAAATGTAGTGGGAGCAGAATGCAAGAGCAGGGGGATGTGTCACACGTGTCCTTCCCATGGCAGGTGCAGCCTCTCCTTGCACTGCGAGGACAACACATCTGGAAATGTGTCACTAAATTCCTTCCAAGTCTACCTTCTCCCTTTGTGTGGCACTTCAGCTGACAAATGAACCAACCAAGAATGCAACACCCACCACAGCATAGAAAAGATAGAGTGCAAAAAACCCTATTAAGTGGATCTGTATTAATGAAACATTTTTTTAGAGTTCTCTACCAAAAATCTCCATAAATTACTGCACCAGTCTCAAGAAAAGAGCAAAAGAAATTTGTTAAGTGATAGCCTAATTTTTTTTCATTAATAACCAAATTTTTAATTAATAGCCTATATTTTATAAAGCTTAGATATAAGCTTTTTAAAACATGGGATATTAATTAAAAAATTAAAAAATACTTTGTATGCTGGCTGGATATGGTCCTGGGCTTTAGAATGATTTTTTTTAAATTAATATAAGCTCATATCAAATCTGCCTTTATTACTAAGAAACATTAGAAATTATTAACAGACATTTGAATATGTAATCAATAGTTGCATAAGAGCAGTGATAAAGCATTGTGCTTATAGTATCTTCTTAAGCTTAAGGGTTTTTGTTGTTGTTTGTTCTTTAGAGTTCATGATAAAATGCAGCAATTGTGATTTACTAAACGTCAGCTTAAAGCATTGCTCAGGGTTTGTTGTTGTTTGTCATTTAGAGTTTAGAAAATCTTCTGTAAAGAAGAAAATAAAAATCACTTGAAGTGCTTTAAAAACAAAAGAAAATTCAGGTGGAATGCCTGGTAGCTACAAATGAAAATTACATATAACTCAAAGCTGGCATTTGTATTATTTCTGTTGTTGTACTGAAAATAATATACTTTTTTTTTTAAAGAGATAGAAAAATTAATAAAGTTGAGTCCTATAATTTTGTCAGTAGCATATGCTGAAAAGGGAGAAAGACCAAGGTCACTAATTGCCAATGAGTACTTAATTTGTAGGAGAAGGCAGTAAAACACTGCTGGCTGCATATGTCAAATGTGCATAAAGAAAGAAAATGTAAAAGCAATGCATACATTTAAAAGGGTAGGCAAAGACACATTTTTTCAGACTTTTAAGTATCATTTGTCATGGTGGTAAGGAACCTGATGTGGCATTTAGCAACATTTTACAGAGAATATTCCAATCTGAGTTTACCTACCTGAATGACCAGAGCACTGCTATTGTCACATTGAAAACATTTCTATTGATTCATGAGGTCATCCAAGTTTGTTTTCTCTAATCATAAAAAGAATATTGCAAAGGGATTGCAGTAAGGTTTACTGTCATCAACTAATCTCACAGCTTGATCAACACCATTATTTTGGAAATGGAAAAAATACTTCAGTGGGAGAAACACAATAACTGAGATTTCCACTCCTAAGCCCCAGCAACAGACTGAGAGATAAGAGACTAAGGGTTAACTGCCTCTCTAACCTTTCTATAAAGAACACTTCATCACCATGGATAAACAATGTATTTTCAGTCAAAACAGACTTGTTTAGTCTATTGCAATGATTTTTTTGTTGCTTAAAAATAATATTTTTTAATGTTATTTAAAAAACATATTTAGACATTTCCCCCTATATCTTGATATTTAAAATTTTTCAGAGACATTACTTAGTTCCCTTACATACATTCTTACATACGAGGATGAGTGTACTCAGCACTGGTGAGACCACACCTTGAGTATTGTGTCCAGTTCTGGGCCCCTCAGTTTAGGGGTTGAGTTGCTTGAATGTGTCCAGAGGAGGGCAATCAAGCTGGTGAAAGGCTTGGAAAACAAGCCATATGAAGAACGTCTGAGGGAGCTGGGGTTGTTTAGCCTGGAGAAAA
>JBBMKD010000217.1:10006427-10035660 GCA_037834095.1 Argya squamiceps
ATTAAGGGTTAGGGCTGGGTTGGACTTGATGATCTTGAAGGTCTCTTCCAACCTACACATTCTGTGATTCTGTGAATTTTACATCCAATATCATTCAGAATTTCTCAGAAACAAGTCAGAACTTGCTGAAGTTGTTTCTAACAGAAAGCTGAATGTTCAAGGGATTAGAATATGATAAAGTCATAAAGTTTTGTTCTATCCCAAGGAGCCATGAATAAAGGTAAGAAATAGAAAGTAACTTTACAAGTTCTCTCTACCAAGTTTCCTGTCATCAATCAGTTAGGAAAAGATGCTAAATCTCTTTTATGAGTAGATTCTTTCCCATAATAACGAAGATCCTGGCTTTTACTACTCCAGATAGAGATAATTCATTTGACCATAATAGGGTTTAAGGTTTACTTTTGGTTGCTGTAGAATTTCCATGATAATAAAGAATAAACTTGTCATGTGTTTGTAGAATATTAATTTTACATCAACAACAAGACGATCTACCTTCTCAGCACTTGTGCACACACACAAATTTGGCATTCCACAATCTGGGAAGGACTTTGCTTGCAGAGTATAAAGTGCATATGCACAGCTATCAGCATTGGAAGCAGATTCATTAATGTTTAAGGCTTTGATATTTTTATTTGTTCAAGAATTGGAAGTTGCAACATTGAACTATGTAGTAAGTATGATGCTTTTGAAGGGACCATTAAGACCATCAGGAGACTCTCCAATCATGAAGCAAATAAAACAAATATTTTTTTAACATGTTCTTCATTATACATCCCATAACAAAGCTACCTTACAACACATGTGATACTAGCACAAACTAACAGAAGAGTTGAACCAAAAATCACTTCACAACTTTTCATTGCAATGATTTCTGTGTCTATTTTTATGTATCTATAGAACCTGCACCACTCAAGTGACTGGTAGGCCTTGAATCCATAGAATAATTTCCATGTTTATCAGGGGGCTTAGCAAAGAATTTATTCCTTTCTTCTACACAGTAGAAATCTGCAAATATCTCCAGTCTCAACTGGCTTTCACAATTCAGTTGCCCACGTATCTGACCAATATTGCCTGCAAAAACGATTATGTGAGTGGCTGTTCTGATTGTCTGAGGGAGCACTCCCCCTACGTTCCTTTATTTCATTCTGAAAGAGCTGTGCAAATCAGCAACCCAGAGCTCACACAAGAAGCAGAGCACATGGCAACACCTTTACATCAGCCATGAACATCTGCATCTTGTTTTCAATGGTGAACTGTCCTAGATTTTATTAACAAATGCTTACACTTTTTCTTCACACGTGTAAAAATTCACTTTACTGATGTTCTGATTTGAAAACACCCTGTTTTTTCTCTGTATTCGTTATACTGCAGGGGAAAAAATTATGATCAGTACCTTTTTGTGTATTTTTAGCAATCATGTAAAATTAATAAGATTATTATTGATTTTAAATGGATTCTGTGGCATTACGTAGCTGAGGTTTTATCTATTTGGGTAATTTTCCACACTAAGGTAATCTCCCACTTTATTATCCCATGTATTAAAATAAGCATCCCAGAAATCCAGCAGAAACCTCAGAGCACTCACACGAATATAAAAGTGATAGAATATTTTCAGGGCAATGTAAAAATCAAAAACTATTTCTGGTTCTGCTACAACCCAGTATCTCCATCTCCCTTTCCAGTCTCTCCTTTTATGTCTCCTGTCTATTTAGTCCATAACTTTATCTGTCATTATGAGCATCATCAATGATCTGAGTGTAAGTTTTGCTTTAACCACAATAGATGATATCAATAAAGATTATATTGTTCAAACCAGAAGACAGCTTTACACGAATAGATACCATCTCTATTTATTATTCTTTTGTACTTAATACTACTGAAACTGTGCAGAAAAATATCACATGGTCACAAAAATGGTTAAAATATTTCCTAGTGTTTCTAGGTGAAAAGACCTGAAGCTTGAAGCAGTTCCCACATTCCTAGGATTATTTTATTCAGAAGTAGTACTTGGCTGGGCATTTTGTTCCATGTGGGTTCTGTTTACTCCTTTCTGATTTTTAGAGAACAAGATGATTCAGGAAACATTAATTTACCAAACTAAGCTAAGTTCACCTGACCTATCTGAACTGCATGTAGCTGTTTGTTGCAGTAATTAAATACATTGTTTAGGATTGAGTTTAAAGGATTCCTGAAAAGTAGTCTAAAACTAATGATAATTTTAAAGCAAAAAATAATAATAAATATTTCAGAGATCCCTTTGTACGAGAGACTTTCCTAAGTGCTTTAAACAATGCTTGGTGTTGTGCCAGACTGCTACTAATTTTCTACACACAAAACTCACCTTAAAAATCAGATAGTCGATAAGTTCTTTAGGAAAAAAAGAAGGATAAGCTAATTAACTAAGACCACTGAAATTTTCATGATTACAGCATGAGAGGAAAGAGGTGTAGATGGCGTGCATGTTAATAATTTTCCTGAAAATTATTGGTCAGGAGGGAAGGAGACAGACATAGATATGGACAGACATGGCACAACCCAAACCTGAAATTCTCAGATCCTAATCCTGCTTATATGATTTTGTAAGCATTCCCACTGCACTGGCAGTACTGGATTTTTAATTTTTTATTCCTATCTTGGTAAAAGAATGAATTAAGTCTAATCTATTCTATACACAAGTTGTTTTCAGAGTAAAATTTATATTTTTTGCTCATCTATTTAATTAATCAGAATACGTGAAATAATGCATCAAAGAATTATTAAGAAAAAGTTTTTTCCTAAGCAGCAATAAACAAAATAAGCCCATAAATCCATGCCCTGTTCTTCTGAATCTCACTGAAGGCTCTGGTTTGCACTATTTTATGATCCATTTTTGAAGAGTACTTTGACTCATTCACTGTATTGCTAAACATTACATAGAAACATTGAGTAAGATATAGGAGCATTTAACCCATAAATTGTAGTGAAAACATCACACATTTTAATTGTGGCAGGTTGTTAACTGACAGGCCCTATCTTCTGTGGAATTAGGCAGCTCTGCGAAAGGAACCTTTATTCATTTTCCTACGTTAGCTGTAGGAAAGTAGCATTTTCCTTAGGTTTGCCCTGGGAGACCTACCATACAAGAAGAAACACCCCTTTTGTTAGAATCAGACATAATTCAGACAAAGTAGCCTGAGAAATGAATCTAGTAAATTGAAACAAAGGATTTAATTTTGGCTATAATATTCATTAGTATAGAGTTTCAATGTAATATTCATTAATTCCTCGCCCGAAGACAGTTCCTTGAATTTCAGAACCTCAGACTAAATTTTAAGAGAGAGTTCATGTACATTGTGCAACCCCTCAGTTTTATGAGCTCTCCATGTTGCTAATAACTGAATAAGACTGAGTATGTAGGGATCTTGTCCTTCTGCAAACACAATCATCTACCCTCTCTTAAAAATCCAATTACTGACAAAGAAAAGTCAATCTGTTGTAAATGCAGCATGGCATGTTCTGTTTGAAACTTTTCTTCTAATAACAAATTTTCTTCCTTAACTTTACTAGTACTATTTCAGCAACAAATATATGTTATTAGAACACATTTTTCTTTCACATTTGGCACATATTTATTATTGAAACTAATATATTATTGAAATTAATATATTAAAAACCACAATGAAAATAAGACTAACTTACATTTAAAACTATTCTCATTGTTATATCACTCCTTTCCTTATCTTCCCTTATATCCTAGAAGGACAATGTGTATATTCTCTCACTTAGAGGTTCCTTACCGTTTTGCAGCATTAATAATGTGCCTTAAGGAACATTTTGTTCTCATCGGGGACATGGCCAAAATATTTTTCCATTCCCACGTGATGACCCACATAAAGAAGGTGGGTGGTGCATTTTCAAGACACTTCCTGACAGGGAATTTTCACAATGAGAAATATCAGCCTTTGGAATCATCTCAGCATAGTGACCTTGGACACTTGAGATTTGGCTAGACAGAGTGCTGGGACATCTTGTCTAGACCCTAATTTTGCCAGGAAAAGGTTGGAGCAGCTGATCCTTGAGGCCTCTTCCAGCCTGGTACACTATCATTGAAAATGAAGAGGGAGAAAAAGAGCCAAAGCACTTCAAAGATTTTAGAAAAAGTACAGACATCACAAAGATGTCACAAAAAAGACATCATAATCAGACCTGATGAGAGCTGTTATGATTTTCTTTAGGTTCGTCCCAGAGGTGCAGACACCGTGACCATTTTACACAGCTGTGCAGTAGATCCCAGCTCCACAAAAGGCTGATGCTGCTGTTTGTCTAAGCCTTACAGACAGTGCCTACTCTGTGGAAAGCTGAAACCTTGTTGCCTCTGTTTGCTGTGAATGTCACCGTCCTTCAGATATAGGCAGGAGTGAAACCAAGTGGTGCCAGCAGCAGCCTGGATAATGCACACTTTAGGGCAGTCACACAGTTTATCAATACGGAAAAAAAAAAAGGAAAGGAAAAGTCACTGCTTTGGTGAAGCATGACCTCTCCCACATTTAAACCAGATCTGGAAGTTATGGAAATGACAGATAAAAACATCAGGAAAGAGGCCAAGAAATGGGGTAACAGCAATTCTCTGTCATAGCCAGTTCCGTCACCAAAGTTTCCAGAACACAAGCAGTCCATCAGGAATCACATCAAAGTGTCCATTGGGCTGCTCTGGCCTCAAGTTCCAGATGCAGAATGAAAATTTACTGAAGCACAGGGAGTATAAATGTTTTACACAATAGCACTTTGTAAGGATCTCTACCAATTCACACCAAATGAAAGTCCTACAAAAAACAATATCTATATCATCTGTATATCAAGCTAATTTTTCCAGTAATACAATCATGTTTTTTCTTCTAACCTCTTTTCCCAATTGAAATCACCTGACCTAACTTGAATCCTGTTATATGCCAGTGCAGCTCTTAGCAATGCACTTTCTATGGAGTATTTCCTAATTGAAAGAGCTTGAGTCCAGGTCCATAAATTCCTTGTGTACCACTGCATATAGTAATCTTATGGTGTTCCTATATAGCATAAATAAATTCAGGAAAACCTGAAGTTCTTCTACAATATTCTCCCTGTGTTTCCAGACATGTTCTTATTTTTGATAAACCCATGCAGAATTGCTTTATATAGTGAAAGAGAAGTTATAATTACAAATTGGTTTGACCTAATATACAACAGAAGCATTACAACAGTAATTGACTGCTTACCAGTGCCCTGAAATTGCTAATTGACTGGTGAGGCACTAATTTTTAACTCATTAGGTAGGAAATTCTTGGCTAGGAAATGACCCTGAATAAATATTAGCCTTCATTCGGAAAAGGTCAGATATTTTGGGTTTTCATCATTACATTCTAACTGCTTATTTATAAACCATTGCATTTCAAAGGAAGGTTATTCTTAATGCACTATCTCACAAAAATATTTACTACAGTATCACAATTCTCAAATATAAAAAGGAAAGAATATTCCATACTCTTTTAAGTGGGAGCAGCATGACTTCACATTATTTCTCAGACTAGCACAAAAATCACTGGATCACTGGATGTCTTTCACTCAAAATCAAAGGGAAGAGCTTTCACACTAGGTCCATTCTTGCTTTCAAACCATAACCAGACAAACTCTCTGCTGCTTTAATTCCACTGGCTTCAAATAACAGGCAGTGGTGAACTCTACCCCAAACAAAAAGGGATAATTAAAAGTGTTTTCAAACTTCCTAATCAGCAAGTCAAATGAAAAAAAAATTCAATATAATTCTGGTTTTACAGTTTTTAGGCAGAGCACATTCAATCTGTGTAGACATAGAAGGAAAAGAGGTCAAATCCCCTCACTCTATATCAGCTCTGAAAAACATCAGATTTCCAATGAAACATGGACTTTCCCTGATCAGCCTCTAGCAGCACAGGGAATAAGCTGTTCAAATCATCAACATCACAAGAGCAAATCTTGGTACTTCCTTCTCCTTTTTACATGCCCGAAGAAGTACATTTACACATTATTTCCTTCAGCAGGAGAAACTGCTACAAAAATTACTCAAAGATTTCCCACTCCCTTTATCAAAATTATGGGATAATCTAGCAAATATTTTCAGTCAGCTACTTGCCTGCCTTAGAAAATAAATTGGTCTCACCATTTAGGTGTGCAGCACAGGATTGTACCAAACTGTTGAGAAAAGCATATGAGGGCTTTTTCAACAGAAGACACAAAACAGAATGGAGGAATTAGAAGCAGTATGAAGCTTTATCATGGAGATTCTTGAGAAAAGTATCACCTATGGCAACCAATTACTAGTTAGACTCATCTGTTTTCCATTAACATCATTCATAGCATCAGTAGTGAAAGGCCTCCTTCTGCCAACCAAAAGACACTGCTTGTTTAAATCCAAGATTTTACCTGGTGTTATACAGGACACTCACTCCTCATTGAGGCATATTCTTTCAAACAGTATAAAATGTTTCAATTACCACACAGGACATCCAGACCAATTTTTTATCTGGCTATTTACAAACAATCATGCAAAAAAAGTTTGGTTTTTTTCCCCCCAGGATATGCTTAGAGTCTTAAAACCAAATTCCTTGGCCTAACTACAAGAGGGAGCTTTACCCACATACAGTTCTAGAAGAGAAATATCTGCCAAAGTTATGTAGAAATTTAAATTGTCATATCAAGGATGGCAAAAGGAAAATAAACAGCACTCATGCATTAAACCTACCTTTTTGTAGGTCTCCTGTGCTGGGATAAACACACTCTCTAAATCACTGAGACACAACCTTTGATCTCCCTTTAGGTGCAGGACAATTCAATTTAGCTGCTGGAGGGTTTGCAGTTGTGTTAGCTGAGATCCTCCTTCAGAGATTACTCTAGAGGGGAAAAAAAGACAAACAGCCATCACCATCCCTTCAGAGGATTTCAGATGGTTCATATAATTTACAGGTAGTGCTTAATCTCACTGCCCTAATGAAATTTTAAGTATCTCGACTTTGGGGTTTTCCCAAATCTTCTGATTTAGCAAGCTGGGTGCAGTTGGTTTAATACTTCCATCCCACAGCCCAGACCCCACACTATCCTACTCTCCAGAGTTGCTATGAGTGCATTTCAGCATCAAACTACCAGGCCATGCCTTTTTGTACCAAACTGTGAATATCCCAGTCTCCAAAATTCTTCCCCTGGGAGTCATAAAGGCAAAACTTCATTTCAAGCAGAAGTTTGTGTGTGAAATCTGCGCGGGAAACCTGTGGAGCCAGCAGCCAGCAGGCACTTCCCAGGGCTGGCACGTGGTGAAATAAGACTTGTCCAAACATGGAGCTTCAGAGAGCAGGAGAGACAGAGAGGGGGAGAGAGGAGGCTATGCTATGACCCCACAGGAGCACACTGCCCATCACCTGTGTCCCAGCAAGAGCACAGAAGCTGGTGCCAGGCATAACTCTCTCTGACTCAGATTGTCCTCAGGCTCTGTCCCTTCAACATCTCCTGAAGTTTACTGCTGGGACTGACTGGGGATTTCTCACAATGAAAATCTAACATTGTCCAGGGTTCCTTGGCACATCCCCTAGCTGGATGCTGTGCCAAGAAATACACAGTCAGAAGGCTATGGGTTTTTTTTTTTAATAGGCAGAAATAATGATCGCTCTTAGAAACCTGAGAAAAGTTAATTACATGTTTCTGGGTTGTACCTTACAGTATTAGTAAGCAGTAGAAATTCTGAGTGATATGAAATTTGAAGAAATTTTTTCTCATGTTCCTCAGCAATTTTACAAGCTTTTTTTTTATGCTTTAGAGTGTGAGTTTTATTCTATTATCTAATCCATGTCTACTAATTAACCAAATTGCTTTAAACAGTGAAATTTGATCTAAAATCTTTTGTTCATTTGCAACCAAGTAAAGTTTGATAAGAACAGACAGTTTGGCAGTGCCTGTAAATCCTTGTGGAGCAAGAAAATTAACATCTTGGCACTCAGCTCTGTAATGATGTGCCTGATTTCATGGAAAAAGGACAACAAATTCATTTCCACACCTCAGTAATGCTTCTCTTTTGCTTTAGCCTAATTAACTCATTGAAGGATGAAAGTTGAACTTTTTTTAGGCATACCTGGTTCCTAGAATGTTCAATAAGGTGGAAAAATGATAAATCTGAAGCTTTGTGATAAGAATACTTCAAGGCAAAAAGCATTTGTATGCTAAGAATAAATTCATTGCAGTCTATTTTGTAGCTGAAGAGTCAACAAAATCCTGAGCTAGGAGTACTTTAAGGGTTATTTTATATGCGTGACTAATTCAGCATTGATAATTTGCATGAGCTGTAGCCTGCTGCTTATTGCAGCTCATACTTTCAGAAGAGTTTCATAAGAAAGGGAGAGGAACATCCCAGGCAAAGCTGTGAAAGGCCTTCTAATGTTTGTTCTCCTTGTTGGTTGCTCTGATGCAGGGATGCCCACCACTGTTAAGTAAAATAAAGGGAAAATTATGTTGCTTGCGATACTATTCTGTGTATTTATTCTCTTCCAAGAGTATATTACAGCAATATTTAACTCTTCCCAGGCATCTTTGGATAATATGAGTCCTGCATATGTTTTTGTGCATTTTTTTCCTTTCTATATCCCCTCTCTTACTGGTGAGATACACTGGGATAAGGTTTTGCTATCAAGTAGGCGATAAAACACCATCCAATAGTTTTAGCTGTATGTAGTTTTCTTTCCTAAAATAGTATTCTTGAAATGAAAAGCATGGTATTTACTATTTTCACTTTTGAATCTTCACTGAGTGCAAGATATGAACAGAGATATTTAACACATTCCATCTAATCCACTCAAAATTTCTAAAGTTGTGCTGTTAATGTTTCAAAGGAACTCACTGACTTCTCACACAAATTACCATAACCTTTTTTCTTAAGTTCTTCCTTTTTAATTTCAAATATGGAAAAATGAACATTTCTATGTCTGGAGGAACCTGATATGTGCAGAGCCATAGTGAAGAAAAAAAACCAAAACAACAAAACCCTGAAAAACTCTAAATGGTTTGCTGATTTATTTTAAAAATACCTAAATGGGGAAATCATATTCCCAGTTGTTGCAGGTATGTTGAGTTTTAGTCAAATAAAGGTTTGTTCGGTGAAAAGTAAATTACCATCTCTTGGGAAAATACCCAACAGATCATAAAAACATGAAAAAAAAAATCCTTCTGTTTAAACAGCCAGAGAACACCTGACAACACACCTTACCACCTGGGACACTCTGAACTTTGTTTTGAACCGAATTAAGAAAAAGTTACAAGTCTAGGAGCTAAGTTCTTAAACTTACTTGTGTGTATTTGAATAGTATTTTCTCAATTGCATACTAAAATTACATTTTAAATGTTTTTAATTTCATTGAGAGACAGAGGTTCCCCTAATGGCCTGCAGGTGAAATCAACACAAATAGATTACAAAAAGCTGTGCAAAGAACATCACTCAGGAGCAACTTGACCTGAGAAGCCTGCCTGGAAATCTTGTTCATGTACTACAGAATGTTAAAGGAGGCAAGTTCCCTGAATTAAAAGAAAATATGATCATAAAATTTGGGAAATTGGGACAAAATATTAAAATATCCCACATGAGTATTGTGGAAATGTAATGTCTAATTATAATTAAATTTTGGAAATACTTCCTTGAACCTCATCCCCACTAGCTGGGTCTTGTTTTGATTAATTTCTAAATGTTTGAAGCAACACGTTCCATTCCTGAAGTCCTTAGAGTTTCATATCATAGCTATAATATGCCATTTTCAGAGGTGGTTAATTTTAAATGTTAATTTCTTTTCAAGAGTTACTTTCAAAATCAGATCACACATTTATGTATCTAAGTTTTAAGTACCTAACCTTAGATACCCAATTTCGAATATTCAGGAATTAATCTTCACATGAATGAAATTAAATTCACATTTTGTGGCTAGAATCAATTACTCTTTAACATCTTTAAAACGCTGGCATGCTAATACAGTGAAAACTAGAAAGAAAAATAATCCAGAAGAATCTATTTGAAAGGAAGGCTGCCTTTGACCAAGCCAGAGAGACTGCATTATAGTTATGGGCACTTTATTTCTGTAACACCAGAGGTAGCACCAACCTACAGGCAAGTTCATTAATCTCCCCAGCTCCAAGGAAATGGAATGTCATGCACTGCAATGTATTCTTTATTGCTATTCCTGCATAGCTTTTCCATTAGGTTCTTTGTTAAAGATAAAACTGAGAAAAGTTTAGATGGGATTTTAAGAATCTCAAAGCTATAGGCTCAAGAATATTCTTTCCTCAAGATCATCCACAATCTGTCCATCTCTACAATTTATAGGGCAAGAATGTAAAACGTGGTCACTGTAAAAGTTTTACACTATCTCCTTATATATCAGTGCAGAGATAAAATGAGTATGTGTATATATCTTATAATGACAACAACAAACCCCTAAATTAAGACAAAATAATAAATCTGCTTTATAAGACTTGCTTAAAAATGTTAATATGCCAATATTTAGTGACAGATACAATATACTGAATATTTAATCAATTTCCTAATTAATTCTAAGCTGTCTCCCAGATTCATAGTTGTCATTAATTTGGATTCCTGGTCACTAGAAGTCAGAAAATCAGTAAAAATAATATCACAGATGATCTCTTTGAGGCAGAAAAAGTCCCTAAATTTAAACAAGTTCATGCATTTAAAACAAGAATGTATCAGTATTGACAGAAACACAAACACAGACCCATGCATTCTCAAGTCAAAAATCTTTAAAAGTGTGATTATTTAATTACACTTGACTTAATAACTGCAACCTCAACCCAATAAAATTCTAATAGTTAAGATGCTTGACAGCAGCAGTTTTAGTATGAAAATGCTTATTATTTTACATAGAACCACAGAAGAACAATCAGATTTCATATGGTAGATGTAGAATATATTCCTCTGGTATTCTCTACTGTACAATGGGGGCATGTCCACAATACAAATATTAGAAATATCTTCCATAAAAAAGAAATCACCTGCAGTACTATTATTTGTGTTCTCAGCCATGTTTTTCTTCATGTTTACAAAGAACCTGAGATTCTGCCTTGAATCTCAGTTTTCTTACTGAATATTTCAAGTCTTCACTTTGTTCTTCAAAGGGAAACCCACCTGACACTGCACCTCTTACATCCACACACACTTTCATGCCAGCACAGTTTTCCAGCTCTCCTTCCAGTACTCGTGAAGCATCACAGAAGAGCTGAAGAGTAGGCATTACTTAGCACGAAGCTTGGGCTGTTTTGTCAATAGGCTTCATTGAATTTTACCAAGATAAACCAGCATCTCATAAGGAAACAGCAATGCAGAAATGTCAAGTGACTTTACCAACCTCATACAGTAAATACTGGGAGAGGCAAGGACACAACACTTCTGATCATCAGCCACATTGTCTCAGCACTGAATCCCATTGCAGGTTGCTTATTAGCTGTGGTGTTTTTGTTAAAATTTGTGAAATTAATCTGGGACAGGTATCAACAAGTTCCATGACACTCATGGATTTTCCTAAGTAATTACTGAGTCTTTCACTTTCCACTGCCCTTCAGTCTGCAAAAGGTTCAATATGGGTTACTTCAGTCTAAGTTTCTCTTTTTCTAAATGGTGAAATGCCTGCAGTTTTCATAAAAAGTAATATAAACCTTCAGGCCCAGAAAATGCAACATAAAGGCTAAAATAAGCAGTCTGGCTTGGATGACATGACTACAAATGAAGTTGAAAAACCACTGCAGGAATTGTCCTTCTGAGAACAAGTTATGGAAATTGCTCATAAAAGTAGAGTTATCAGGACAAATTAAAATTCTGAGTGATTCTTGGCTTGCATGCAACTTCTGTAGTGTTTATTTCACATTGACTAACATAGGTCAGAAAAAACCAACTTATGCTTTGCAGCTAAACTTATATCTACCTTAATATCTAAACTTATATCTACCAGCAATTCTTGCCAGGGTTAATATTAATGAGGATTTGGGAGGAGCTTGGGTTTGTTAGGTGTGGGTTTCTTTCCTAAACCTCTGTCAGGAAGAAGATTGGCTTCCTTAAAGACAGGCATTTTACAACAACCTTATTTACTTTCAAATTTGTCTTTTCATTGATTTTGTCAAATCATCAGTTAAAAAAATCATTAATCAGAAATTGGGTTGCTTAAGGAGAAAATCTACATTTGCCCAAAGTCCAAAACACACGTGACAATATGTGATCAAGAGCACAAACCTCAACATTAGTTTCATAATTTCTGTCCATATAACTCTAGCAGTAAGAATTTAGGTTTCTGAACACCTATACCTTGCAGATATATTTGCTGCAATTTTAAAGTTTCCTTTGTTATTTCATACAGAATCTCCAGAAGGCTCTTGCTAAGACAATTGAATAATTCTTTGAGTATAAGAACTGAAGGAAGATCCTAATAATTTATAATACAATCAGTGACCATAAGGTAAATCAATAGTTTATTTCAGAAAATAGACTTTCATGCGCCTGATGCTATGTCAAATTTTTTAAAGCTTCAACCTGATGAATTCCAGCTTTATGTGGATAGTGTTACACCTATAAACTTGCCAGGCTCAGTCATTATCTACTGATATAAAGCACATACACCAGATTTAGGAAAGTATTTTTTGATAAACATCATCCATTGATACATAATTGAGGCATACTTTGCTTCTCCAAGGGATAAGATACATGAATTAATTACTTGCAAAATTACATATATTACATAAAGATTTTGTTTGAACTGGATAATATATGCTTGGGTTTTTTTTAAATCAGAAATGTATAAAATAGATGCTTTGACAATTTTATTGTAGCATGCTTTACCAATTTATGGTTTAGGGGGAAGAAGAGGAGTTAGAAAGGGAAAAAAATATTTCTCAATATAAAATGTAGGATTATCATCAACAGAGGAAGAAATCACAAAAAAAATTAGCAATGACAGTATGCTAGTAAACATCTGATCTTAACTGTATGACTTTTCAGTTCTATGCAGCTGTAAATAACACACCACTGAGAAGCTCTTGGACTAAGAGAGGTGCATGACCATGTTTCAGAGATGTTGTTTCAGTCAAAAAGTTGCACCAACTAAAAGGTAATTTTCCATGTATATTCCAGTGATAATAAATAGAGAGATTCAGACATCCTTTAGGAGAGACACTGTTTTAGTAGGAAGATGAACGTACTTATACATGAAACACGCACGGATCTATTCTTGCCTTAGGTATTCAACTCTGTTCCTATGTTCATAATCACTTGTGGTTGGAGATTATGCTGATCACATTCCCCTGATCCCAGTTCCAAGGAAAAAATCTCTCTCAAAAGATCTATAAATTCCTAAAAAATGAATGCTCACTGAGACCAATGCTTATAAAATTAATGAAATTGTGTCACTGCCTTCAAGGACTTCACTTAAATAATTTCTGTTTGGAAAAACAGTTTGTCTAATATCATCCTCCAGAGTATCCTGTAACCATAATGAATTCAAAAAATACAGTTTTTTTAGATATACACAACAATCTTATTACAATGAAAAATTCACAGTGTATTATTCATTTCCTAACACATTTTGGATAATAAGCAGGATATCAAGTGACATCTGTTACTAATGTCATAATAAATGAAAAATCTTGGCCTAGTTTAAGTTATTTGTATAAAATCTAGTTTATTTACTATGAAGCAACACAAAAGTAACACTAGACTGTGAACTTACACACCTGTGCCCCCCCCCATAAAACAAAAATATCTAGGAGCTTTATGAAAGTGTTTTCCAAGGATTTTCAACAACAGACTAAATGGTAAGTCTCTTAGTAAATTTTTCAGGTCCTGGAGAGCTGTTATATTGGCATCCCATGGATCATATTGTTCATTTTAATGATGTAAAATGCTGGCATTGACTTTCACATAAATGGTCTCCATGAATTTGAATTGTGGGATTGAGGCCTACTACTATAGATTGGTAAATTAATTTTCCCCTAATGCTACAAATGCCATCCTATTTATCATTACAAAATAAATCCAATATTTCAGTCGTTAAGAATTCCACACTGGAAACAGCTGGAGTTTTTAGATTTAAACCAGGGAATAAATTCACTGGCAAAGGTCTATAAAACAAGGTCCTAAGTCTCTGAAGGATGTTAGAACCAATCAATCAGTTCTTTATTAAGGAAAGAGTATTTATGGAAACTTCAAGACTTCAAACTAGCTGTAGCCCAAAGAAAAAGGATTCCTCTCTCCCCGCTCCCTCTTTTTTTTTTTTTTAATTTTAATTTCTCAAGGCTTAGACTGTTCCAAAATAAGAAGTAATTTCTGCTGTGTTTTCAAGGAATGGAAAGATAGCAGAGCTCTAATGCTTAAAAATAGATTGCCCTGCTAATCCCACATCATACCCAGGTTATTGTGCTTGTTAATCTTATTCACTACCAAGGAAGGATTTCCTGTCTATGGATTTTAACATGTGATATAATCTCAGATTACAGCTCTTTTACTATGTACAGGGGGAGATAAAACTGGGGAATATGGATGGGGATGGGTTAAAGAAGTGAACTTTAAGATAAAATAAATTTCTTTTAGAAAGATGCAGAGTGAACAGGAGTCAAGTTCTTAGGTAATGGGAAGCATACTGAAGTGTGTTTTAATAAAACATGAAACAGATCTCCTAGAAATTCTTGTGTGCATCTATGCTTTTATATTTAAAATCCATGCATATTAAGAGAATATTTTAACAGTGCATTTCAGATCTTCAAGATATTGACAGTGTAAGTGTGGAATATCCACCACAGGTACAGACATCTAAAGGAGAGTTTCAATACCAGATGTTTTTTAATTTAAAACAATCGTTATTAACTGTTCCTATTATTTTTTTTTATTTATAGACATTTGCAAAAACTCAGTTAATAGTAATTCATGCTTTATTTGTTATCCACTTATATTGAAATAGTTTCTCTATGAACAACTCAAGCAAATACTATTATCACGTTGGAGTGTGTCAGGTGTGCTGAGTCAGGCAGACCTTTTACATTGAGGGAATTTTGTGGATGTTCTGAGATACCCTATTTGAGGGCAGGCAAAGGGCAGCCCTCATCCCCACAGTATTTTATATTTTCCAGGAATTCAACAAGCTGTATTCACCGGCATCTGGCAGCTCCCTTCTTGTTTAGTGCAACACTAAACACTACTTTCTGATTTTAATTTATATCTACTCATTATATTGCTAATGAAAGGTATAATTAAAATAATTTTAATGAGAACTATGTCCTCAATTTAGCATTCAAGCTTCCAGCCTGCTGGAGCCAGAGGTTTTCTGCCAATATTACTCAGGAAACAACACAGTATGAAATATTGTACTTTAATTCTTTCTGCATGACTATGAGGTAATAACCTTGGTTCACATTGCATGGAAATCAGAGATCCTTTTTACAAACTTTGGAGATGCCTGACCAACAGCACAGATTAAACCATCACTGCAATAATTCCATTGTCACAGAAAAGAATTCAAATCAGAATACTTGTATCAGCTACAATATTAATATTACCAAATTATGCATACTGTGAACTACTTATTTTTATTTTAAAAATATTCATAAAGAAGAAAAATAAAAGAAGCATAAAAAATGCTTACAATAGAAGGAGACATCCTAAAAGCGTAAAGGAAATTTTTGTAGTTAATCATCACAATAAAAGTAAGTTATTTGATATAACTCCTGAATATTAAATGTTCATAATGGGAGTATTGTTGACATTTCAGGCAAAATCTCTTTTCATTCAATGTTTTTCCATTAATATGTTATCTTTCAACAGAAATTTTTCAAGGCATATACTTCTAAGTACAGATCTATTCCTTATGAACAATAATATATTTATAGAAATAATAGCACCTATTTAATTTTTCACGTAGACCAGAGGTTTGTTTCTTTTTAAGTGAAATAAAAAAATAAAGGAAAAAATCAATAACAGAAACGTCACTGAAATTTTCAATCTGCCATAATTACAGAGAACTGAATTATCAAAAGTTGGAGTTCTAAAAATCTGGACCCAGAATCATCCAGCCTATTATTTTCAATCACAAATAGAGCTGTGTTCTACATGTGTCCGTGCTTAACCAGGTGATGCCATGTGGTGGACAGCCTCCAACAGCTGATGGCGAACAAAGTCTGAGCAGCACCTTGGGGTGGGCGTGAAAGCCCAAGAATGGGATGCAGGAGAGCACCAGGCTCTGGCACAGCCTGAGAGCCCTGGCAGCAGGAACAGGAAATCCCATAATCTGCTTCTTGACTTTTTTTTAAATTTTTCTTTTTTTTTACCAATTTCTATGTCCAGTTACTGCAAAAACGGTATAAAATCCATTGAACAAAGATTGGGAGTGTCATCCCCACCTTCTTGGCCCTGCAGTGACCACATTCCTCTCTAGAACTGTACTTGCCTGCTCTCTGACAAGAAGGAATATCTGCCTTTCCCTTGAGACACACTCAGTTCCATATTTTACTGTAGACACACACAAACCCACTCTTCAAAATTAGATTGAGAATGTACTCTTTAACTGGGCACATTCTACAGGAGCTGTTTGTCAGATTACAGCTGAGCAAAATATCCATCCATAACAAACACCTTTAATTGCTAACTAACATTCTTATGGAAGTCAGGCACACTTTTAAAGTTAGCCCAAACTCATGAATTAAAAAACTCATTCATACCTTGACAATTCTGAGAGGTGATATTGCCTAAGTACCTGTCAGCTTCTTCAGGTTAAAAATATCTGAACTAATTACAGATACACAGAACCATCCTAAAAAACCCCAAAACCTATACACCAGCTATAAACAACACATTTGCTATATATATAATTTTACATAGCTGCCTATTTTTTATTAATTTTAATCCATTTCTAGGTATTAGTCATTAGAGAGCAAAGTACCATAATATATGCACATTCTCTTTTAACAAAAGCTGATATTACACATTGCAGAAGGACAAAAAAGAGAGTGTTCTGTTAAAGTATCATTATTTTGCACAGAGTAGAAATTGTAGATATATATTTCAAGAAATCTCCTTAACCACTACAATGTAACTGCATCACCTGCTGAAAGTAACTCCATTTTAACTCCTAGTGCCACTAAGCTTTGTTTTATGACCAAAATTGTTCCAGTGACATGTAAAAATAACCTATATCCATAATTTCACTATGAGGCTCAGTAGATTAATTTGTTCAGTATACTTGTTTTTCGTGGAAGTAGCTGGCCTAGTTATGCAAAACAGAAACCCCACATCAATTCTTGTGTGGCATTTATAGCAGTTAAAGAGAAATGGAAGAAATTCTATTTCCCCCCCAATTCAGGCTATGTTCAAGTTTCTATGGAAACCTTGAACACCTCTACAGAGATAAGCAGCAAAGGGTAAAACCATTCCCCCTGTTTTTCACCACTTTCTCTTTTCTCTCTTTGATCCATGTGCAAGTGTTTTATGTATAATTCACTTTCTGCTGTCCCTTATTTCTCTTTTCACTCTTCATATATTAGAGGGAAATCTGGGGAAGATTCCCTCATTATTTGCTTCCCATTGGGTATCCAGATGATTTTGAAATGCAATGACTAAAATTTGAACGTTTTCATGTGTCTGGTCTGTATGCTTTTATACAATCATTTATCTCATACAATCATTTAAGTCACCTGAGCAGAGAAATCCACTAGAAACTCTTAGAAAAGTGCTTAGGACTGGCCACTATAGCTTTGATGACCCTGTGAGATTTTCCTCAATGGCTGCTTCCAAACTCTGGGTTATGCTCCCGTAATATCTCAGTGATCCTACCAAACCCAGCCCAAAATGGATATAAATGACACACAAAGAGGTCCCTAAAGAGCCTTTGAAGAGTTACATTTATTTCTCTTGAAATGAAAGACTGCAAACTATGTGAGCTAAGCATAAAGACATTATATACTGAAATGCAGTTTTATCTGTAGACCTCAGATGACTGAGGAAACAGACTAGAAAACAGCACAAATGCAATTTGCATTTTGTCATCTAGATTTTCTTTAGGCTTCTCTCAACCCAGGTGCAGCTTAGCTCTGCCCACACACATAAAGCACTGGAAATTACAGTTGCATCAGAGCCAGTTGGGGAATGATTTGGGAAAAATTCTACTTATTGAAGGTAAAGAGTACAACTTGCCACATGAGGTGCTATAAGGGCCAACAAATTTAGGGTCTAAAGATCATTCTAGAGCACTCTGATGAAGGTTTCTATAGACCAAAGCATTCTTCTCTGACTGACAATATTTTTTGTGAGAGCGATCCTCATCACACAAGAAAAACGTAATGTTGACTTCATACAAATTTAAAATGGTTGAACTAAAATCTTAGAGCTTCAATAAATCCTACAAACATAATTTGGTAGGGTAACCTGGATAGAGATAAGAAATACAATGGGAAATCATCCAAGCTCACTATAACATGTAAATAATATTTACATATTATACATAATGGCCTAATGGATACATAATGGCCGAATTCTAAAAGGCCTAAAAATAAAGTGACATTAAAAAAACCCCTGTAAGTTAAAAATTGGTCAAATTTTGTGGAGAAGCTCTTATTCTAAGAGCAAGGTTCTTCACCAGATAGTCAACTATTTTTCTATTTTTATTATTATTGCAAAAGTTTAAGTTTTTTTATTATTACACTTCTGTAGTTTGATAAACTCATCCCACTCCTTCAAAACATTTTCTTGGTAGCAGTCATGTAAATACAGGCTGCATTAGCCCTGTTAGTCCTCCATTACACCAAATATTTTAGCAACAGTACCTGTAAGGAACAGGCACACAAGGCCATTTCTGTCACAGTCCATTTTCATCTAAGAATGTGTCTAAATATTTTTTAAAATTTGTACGGCTTTTTGAATGTGATATTCAAAGCATGGTTCCATCAAGAAATTAGGGTGGTATTGGAGCACATGGATGCCAAGTTTTCATGCTCATTTAATACCACTGTAATTTTAATTTCTCACAATCAGCACAACAGCTTGTCTCACTTATTCTGCTGGCATATCTCAAAAGGAAGTAGACTTTTTCCAGACAATATTTTTTTATCTATTGTATTATAGATATTGATCTTGAAGGTATAGTTCACAAACTGTCAGTGATGTATCAATTAAAACAAAATTAATAGATAGCTTCAATGCCAATTTGACAAACTGTGAGCCGAACAACATTTCCCTGTGATATTACACAAATCTTATACAGAGGAAATAGTTGATAAAGATATATTTTACAAATGCTTGGAAAAAATTGAGGCAGATCTTGAAAAGCTCTTGATTAAGCAAATAAGTGACATTGCATTTCTAGAGGTACAAATGCTCAATTAACAATAACTGGCTTGCTGTTTGCACATCAAATCCATGTTTTGTCACGCAAATTCCAGAGCCTTCCTTATGGCACATTAGTATTTTCCAGTGGCTCACCTCTTCCCTGAGGCTTTAGGAAGGAAATAACCACTGAAAAGCTTTACACTGCAAAGCTTTTCTTTTTTCATTCTGACGAGGGTGATGTGTCTCTTCTGATGAATTATTCACAGCCTCGTGTGACTAAGCGTGCAGCTGATCTGAAGTGCCATTTATGTAAGAAGTGTGGTACTAACAAAATGGCTGCATATTTTCTCCTGAGCTACTTAATTAGAAATGTTGAAAGCATTCTTTTTGCAGATGCAGCTTATTTCTTTGTGATCAAACACAGTTAAAGGATTTGGTACTTCCCTTTGACGCTGTAAATTAGACAAATTTTTTCCACGGAAAGTCTTTTAAAAATTATCACAGTACTTCTAGTCCACATGTAAATCAGGAAATCTGTGTGGAAATAAAGCATTAAAGCCATCCATTTGAATGATAGAGCTACTATGAAATGCATAAAAATGCAAGTCATATTGATGTCATTGCCTCTAAACATTTGATATATTAAAAAAATGTTTAGTTGTATAAAACTTTAGGAAATAGAAAGCAAAACCTATTGGACTGAAGTCGTTAAAGTTGAAGTAATTCCTTAGAAGTGCCCCTGTGGTAAGAAACCACCAACAACACAAAAATTTTTAAATTATGAAATCTTGAATATTTAGAGGGTAGATTTTTCACTTTTTCAATATTTCTAGATCTGATTTCCTTTCCTGGGAGAGGTTGAGCAACCTGTCCCCACAAAGGTCTGCAAGATGCTTATGTATAAACTTTTTTGCCTTTCTAGGGGAGTATTCAGTTACATTATGTGTGGTGCATCAAAACAGAACATGTACGGGTGACAGGAGTTCCTCTATGATCTGCTGTGATCTGAAAGGAAACTTCCAAGGGGGCCAGAACTGTCCTTCCACATTAATTTCATAAATTCTTTTCTAATCTAAGGACTATGCACTCAATTCTAATTGTGTATTTCATAATTTTTCACTTCTGTTTTTAAATTAATTTGGAGTTATTTACATACCAGTTAACATTACAGAGGTGCCTTGGAAGCTTCAGTGGTACCTCTTTTACAGGCCACACCGACATCAGCATTGACAGTGTTGCTGAATGTTTAGTAAATCCTGACAAGGAAAATTCCTTACAAGAACAAAGAAAAGCATGGCAGTGAAGCACTTCTACCTCCTGAGTCCTCTGTTAAAGAGCACAGACACTGAAGAGATTTTAAATACTGATATTATCTTGGGTTATGATTATTACACAGCAGAAATATTTTGAATAACTGAGCTCATGATTACTTGTAGGCATCCTTGAAGAAGGAACAATATTAATTATGTTGAAGTTTACTAAAATCCAAGCAGAAAAGGCAAAGAAAATGTGAACTGATGGATCCATTTTACAGTTACAGTAATTAAGATATTCAGATATTCTTGGGCAATATAGAAATTGAGCAGAAGAGGAAACTTTTCTGGTTTCAGCTAAGTGTCTTATCCACAGGATTATCTCTGCTCTGCAAAAGGGAAGGTTTTACAGATCTATCTATCTATCTCTATTTCAAAGCAATGTTTCCAACTAATGAGATAACTTCATTAAATACTATGAAGCACCTTATTTGCTATATATAAAGTATATGCTAGGTCACAAGCATTTGTATGAAATTGGACATGAAAACAGCTAATTCCTTTCATTTTTTCAATACCCTATTGCATGGATCCCATTATTTTATTTTATTATTTGCTTTGGTAAATATTAGTGATTTATCCTTTGATCTTCCTCCTCACTGAATTTGTTTAAAGCTGTGAAGTGAAAAAACAGTCACTTCCAACTTTAAGGTCTTTACTAGTCATAGACAAAATTGAATGCTGCAATTATGTTTTGGCAAATTAAAACACATTAAACAAGCCCTGTTCCCTCCAGTCTGAACTCACTACATGTAATACAATGACACACACTAGTTTCCCCACCAGGGAGTTAACATGATGAGTTCCTGCAGGCCAGCACCACTTGTCACTTCTCATGGCTTTCCCTTGCACAAAATTGTTTCCAGTTTTCTCCAGATGACACAACACAGTGTAAAGCTGAAGGAAGTCAGCACTTGTCATCACAAGGGGTTTTAAGCCATTTAATTAAAAAGGGCAAAAATGTGCAAATACCATGACAGACTCCCATTTTTCTGCTTTCTGTCAAAACAGAAACAACCCAGTCTGGGAGAGTGTAGAACTTGGTCTAACGATGCACACAACATATTGAAAATTGCCTTTAAATGAGAAATACATTCCTCTCCTATTCTGCTGTTACTGAGCAATAGTAAACAGTGGCCATTTTCACATAGGTTTATCATTAATTCATTAAGACTGCATGACCCTAATCTGAGGCTGCATAATCACTGAGATAATTCATATAACACACAAAATATTGATGAAGCATAGCACTGAACAGCTACTTAACTTCCAAGCCTCTGGATCAGTGTATTAACATGAGATGACATAATAAGTAAAACAGTTACTGAGACTATGCACGGGCACATTTACCGTACTAGGCTTTGGGTTGAATCTTATGGGTTAAGCCACCTAAAAAATGGTTTGAAAGATTACACATATATGCATGTATATGACTTTTTTAGATTGCTATAAAATGCATCATTTTAAATAGCATGAAGTGACTGATGTAAAATAATTAGTAGTAGAGGAATTATTCTTGTGTATGCAGAAAGACATGATACCACTATTAGGCTAACATATGTGGGCACTGGGAAAGGCAACTAATGTGAAAACAAGACTCTTATACACTTCCAGGATTTTCAATTACATATAGTCATTGCTTTAGTTTGCCACTGAAATAACTTCACTCCTTTAGATTCAATACATTACCACATTTGCAAAGTGCAACAGAAATATTCTGACAAGCTCTATGTTCATTTCTTTCCTTGAATCACTCACTGCTAGACCTGAGCATGATGCTTTTTCTCCTTAGCAGGCTGTGAGACCATAAGCCAAAATGAAAACCTTTATCTCTCTTGGAGAATGTATCAATTAAAAAAGCATTTACATCAAGAAGGTTCCAAGTTATGAAAAATTATTTTTGCTAATTTCCTGTGCAACGTGCAAGACTAAAGACAGTATTTTTCTCTATTTTTTTAGCCCTTTATTTACAGTCAAACACTATTCATTCTTTTTGAAATTCTCTATGTTCTGTCCCAGGACATGCCAAAGACTCATCAACACCCCCAGGAGGAAGGCCTCTACTTCTTCAGCAACAGAGCCTGGACTATGGAGTAAATTTCTGTTACATCAGCCCTCTTGTTAGAAGGTAGAAGTAAGCTGAGGTACAGACTTGTTTATCACAGCACGAAAAGGGCCCTGGTTTATTCCTCTTTACAGCTCAGCCATCCTGACTCCAACCATTCCCTGACTCCGGCTGCAGCAGCTCCTGCTGGAGGTTTCCCTTGCAGCCTCTGGCTGCTGGTTATTTCCTGCTGAACTCTGACTGCAGATTCTGACTGCAGCTTTTACCCAGCCAGACTGTGACTGCAGGTTCCAACAACAGGCTACAACTGCACACCCACACTGACCTCACAGCAGTGACTCTCTCCCCGGGGTCCTTCTTCATGATTCTCATGTTCCCTCTTCCTCAAGGTTCCTCCTCCTTCACGATGCCCCCTCACCAGCTGACCCCCTCCCTTTTATCACACTTGTCTTTATTGGATACAGCTGTGACTCACGGGGGTGAGGCTGTATTGGTAATTAACACAGCTGTGACTCATCAGGGTGAGGCTGTGTTGGGTAATTAACACAGCTGGTGCTGATCAAGGGCCAGGTCACCTGTATTCCCTTCTACAAAATTTTCCAGGACCTCAGTGCACTGCATGTTTTTTACTTTCCTACCTCAAATACCATTCCTATTTTTATTTTGTCTCACCTGAAGAAAGTGCCAAGTAATAAAGCCCAATACCACTGGAACAGCTTCTCTAATACCCTAAAGTTTGAAATTTCTCAGGCTTTCTGCTGAAGAGAAGGTGAAAGAAGTGTAAAGCCCTACAGCTTTCTGGACATCACACAGACAAAGATGCTGACAGCAAGTTGTAGAAACCCATATGGAAAAGAACATTTTGAATATTGAAAAGATACAAGTGGCATAAAGTGTCTCAGGATGCACTGTGAATTTTGTTACTTTGCCACATATCTAATTCATACCTTCTTCCCCAGCTTGAGAAAAATATTCTGAAACAATTCCCATTTGTTACATCCAATTAACAACACCAGAGCATTTTGACACCATCAGCTTTGCAAACACCATTAGTGACATGACTGAGAGAATGGCATGACATTTTTCTCTGGTAAGAGAATATTTTCTCCATTGAACAACCAACTGAGTAAATATTTCAAAATAGTCTCTGTGCATGAATTTTCAGCAGGAAGGAAACAACATTCATGATTTAGAAAAAGCCCAAGGAATTCAGAACTTGGTCAAGAACATACAACTGAAATGAATATTGCAGGAACAGGATAGGTAATTAAGAAATCCCAGAGTAAGAATGTAACATCATTGTCTTTCATCACTTAGCCCACCACACACTTAACCTTGGACCTCTCCACCCTGCTACTTCCTTTCACAGAATTGAGAATGAGGATGGCTGACAGCTCACTGAGCTCTCCATCCCTTGCTGTGGAACTTGCATTGTGCAAGTTCACTTGAGCCGTGAACAAAATTTTTAAAAAAATCTATTTGTTTATGTGAAGTTTCTCCATACTTATAGTTAGAGGCACAAGTTGTAGTTAGGAGTGTAGGTTACAATGAATAATGAATAGCTGTCCAAACCAGCTCACATCAAAATGCTGGATCTTACTATTCTTCAGGTTTAATATAGCAGTTTCTGGGGTTTTGGTTTTATGGTTATGCAGTTTCTTGAATCAATACACCATATATCTAGACAGTCACTTGCAGCCTACATTTCATTTAATATTTTATTGTTCCACCTGGAAAGCCTAGCTGCTTCAGCTAAAAGCAAAAGTTGTTAGTGTATGATCTTTTGTGTCATCACAGAAACAATTCTGCCCAGTTGGACACAAAAAATCCCTTTGTCATTATCTTGTCCAGTGGGTACCATGGTGTAGCCAGGCTTTGCAAGCTCATTATAAGAATTAATTCCAGTAAAGTCTTGAGAAAAAAACATTATATGGTCAAAATGTATCCAGCAGGACAGTATCACCATCAGGAGAACAAAAAGTGGCAGACAACTTTAATAAAACAGAACAAAAAATCTCTACTTCAGATTTATTTGAAAATGGTCTAATGGTGAAATTTTTAATCCATAAAAAGGACAAAGAAAAAAGCAAGGCCATGTACATACTTTAAGTTAAGAGCTTTAGCATTGTTTCTGTATTTGTAAAAATATTTTCTAAATTTTTTGTTTTCTTTTGAAAAATCCCACTAAATATGCCATACATGATGAGTCAGAAGAGATCAAGAATGAATTATTTCCTTAAGACAAACTACATATATGGCTGTACCTGGCATTTCACATGGTGAATGGACTTTGAATGGATAACATGGATGTCTTTGCTGTTAAAAAAAAAATTGAAGTCAAAGCCAAGAAAACCTCTGCTTGTAAGTAGCAGTTATTTGCTGTAGCGTCTGTAGCATTTTGAACAATGGCTTCAGCCTGATGTACCATTATTCAGCAGCAATGAAGCTTAAAACATTGTGAAGTGTCCTTGTACTTTGGGTGTGAAAAGAACAGGATGCTAAAGAAGCTATGTAAATCTCTAAAATACCACCATAAAGATTCAGAAGTTGTAAAGATGGCTGTACATGCCTTTAAAAATTACAGAGCCCCTTTATATACTGCAGGACTAGTCTTGTGTCAATTTGTTTCCTTTAAGAAAATAAGTCCAAATATAAATTACGTATCAGCACCTTGGTTTTGCTAATTTTGTATTTCAGGTGCACCTTGTCCAAAAGTTTTGGAAATGTTAATTGTATCCACTCTAAATACTGTAATTTATAGTGGCAAGACACTGTATGTGTAATATATGTAATATGTAATTTATAGTGACAAAACAGAAATTGCTCTCAGTCAATCAAAAATATCCTGGTATGACTCCATTTCTTATAAGGGGGTGTACCGTGATTTAATAGTTTATTTCAAGCACACACAGTACAGATCTGAGAAATAAATTATGAATTATATCTTAATTTACAATATTACTCAAAACACTCAATACCTTAAGATATAATTAAATATCAGAAACATGGCCAGACTGCAGGAAAATGACTTTTAAAATAAAGAAACAATATCATTCCTGAAACAAGATAAATTTGATGTTGCAGTTTGCTTTGCTTTCAGCTGTAAATGAAAGAGGAATTGAAACAAATATTTTCATAAATGTACAATACACATTTTAAAGAAATACTGTGCTCAGATACACATAGAAACATCTTATTTTATGGAAAGAAAATTTGTGTTGCATAGATGTGTGCTGACTATTTTCCTGGTTAATGCAGTAAATATTTAGGCAGCTAGAAAGAAAACTATTTTTCTCATTTTCTTTTTAAATAGGAAGCCTGATAATGACAGAGAAATACAAAACATGTTATCAGCTTTCAGTTCAAGCCTCAGGGTGATTAGGACCTATTGTTATAGTGGCTTAAAACTTAATTTTTGTGCAAGTCACAAGTTTCAGATGAAGCCCAGTGAGAGACTAGAGGAAGGCTATAAACAGAATACAATCCTCATCTTGAGTACTTCAAGTCTAAAATTATTATTTGTTTTCCATTTGATCTCTTGAGAATCTGGGTGGTCTGACTAATTAAAGGGAATGAGGTATCTTGACACAGTTATTGAGGCCGTCACTCCTCAAAGGAAGGTTTTGCTGGTTATGATGCAATTTACAGTCCAATACGTTAAGGATATCAAAATTGCTTTTATCACTGCTTCATCTTACAGTGGGAGCTCAATTTTTGTTGGGCTGGATTACCTGCCCTGATTGCCTAAACTACCTCTGACCAAGCACAGGCAGAAATCGACACCCCAAAGAGATCACAAAAAACAAATATGTAAAACCTAAATTAAACAATTTTATTCCAAATGAAAGCTGACCTTCAAATATAATCTAGTTATGAAAAATTCATATGAACTGTGGCTAGTTCGGCTCCCTTGTCCCCTTTGATTCTTTCTTAACAAAGGGTTAGGCAACCAAAAAACTTTTGTCTAAAAATTCCTTCAGCCACCTAATCCTCTTGCCTTTTTACAAGAAAAAAAGGTCCCTTCCAGAGACTATAAATTATTTCTGACCTAACAAGATACCTCCCTGTACCTCAGAGCACTTCTCTCATAAATAATGTGGGATGTTTTATGTCGAATCCTGGACTGTTCAAAAACATAAGGGAACACTTAAACCTGTGTGTTGACTTCCACAGTACTGCCAAATTTTTGAAGACTTGCATCAGTGCAACAATTAAAGGACACGGTGGAGCTAAAAAACCCTTGGAGATCACTCCAGTAGAAGAGTTCTCAAAGCTCTGAAATCTCATGAACTCACCTGAAAGTGAGATATCCCAGTGCCAATCTCAGCTCAAATTCCTCCAACTTGTCATTCCTTGCCCTCAGGTGAGGTCAGGGCAGCTCCAAATGCTGCTGCAGGGCTGCTGTGGAGCCCTGTCTGTTCTCAGACAGGTCCCTGGGAGCAGTCCCCACACCCTGGTCTACCCTGGTCCCCTGACTGGGCTCAGCAGGTCGTTCACGGCTAATGGGGGCTGCTGTTGCCACACTATGCACTCCCAGGGAGCAGAAAGAGGTTGTAAACTCATTTTTCAGCTCAGTTTTAATACATCAATGACCTGATAAGTTTAAAACCATATAGTAGCAAGCTGCACTCTGGAGAGCTCACCTTGAATGGGAAACATCCCTCCAGCCAAGCACACACACAAAGTAACAACTTGCTATTGCTGGAAAGGAAGTCTCAGCACTGCTGTTATCTCTGCATTTGCCAGTGGAAGTTTTTTTTTTTTTTTTTTACCTGAGACTAGGAGTAGTCAAGGAAAAAATAATATATTTCTTTTAAGTGAAATTTAAAATGTCATTTCTTTTTCTGTTAGCTATCTCTGCTAACTTTAGTTCTTTCCAGCAACCTGAGCTTGGAACCTGGGGGTATGGTTTGTTTCTAAAAGCAAAGATGCTTTCCTTGGCAGGTAAGTTTTTCAAGTTCTTACAGCTTTATTTCAAACAAATTCTTAGTTTCCTAGATACATATTAATGTTGTCAGAATGCTCTTTCTGTTACAGAGAGAGAATTGCAAATACAGCTGCCTATAAATTACAACAGCAGGTGACAGATTTCACAAGTTGGCCATAACCAAAATGTTAAATTTTGTTGTTTTTCTAGCCCAATCAGATAAACATAATCTTCTTCTTTAGAAATTGTGATTATTTGATGTGTCATGTCCAATAAACTTTTAAGGGAAAAGCCATGAGAGTTGCAGTTGCCCGTGTGTTAATTCCCACAGATCCAACCAGGGGATACATTCAGATTAGACTCAGGCTGTAGGAGGGTGACTAAAATTATTCACAGTTTACAAACTGGTTAATAGACACTTCAGTTAAATCCATAGCACTGATATATCAATTAATCAAAGTAAAAACCACTTGCAGATGCCGTCCAAAACAGTGATTAAAGCCTTTTTTTCCTGTTTTGTTTGTTGGTGTGTGTTTGGTTTTCTAAGCAGATTTCATTTTGATGGGGCCTTTAGAAATAAACCTCATGAAAAACACGTGTGACTACAGCAGAATAGTACAGATAGGGTGATGACATTCTGACAAAAAGTATTTTATGAATGCTTCAGATTAGATAACTAAATGTCTGTATATAACCTGGAATTTTGATGGATTAAAGTTCCAGTCTGAGAAAAGAATATACATTTGGAAGCACATTGAGCCTTTCCTAAGGACAGCAAATATGACATAGAAGAAGAAATGAAAAAGCCTGCAGAGACTAAAAATATTTATAATGAAATATCAGTTATCCCATTTTTAGGGTAATTAGGTCAAATGAACTAGAGGAAGATGCTGATATTGAAATTTTAGATGTGCCTGTTATATGTGTTCAAGGAAGAGGTAAATAGAGTCACAGGAAGAAAGGTTTCTGGTTAAGGCTCCATACTTAGCTCAAAATGGTGTGGAAAAAGAGTGCACTGCTGCAGTAATTAAGCATCCTCCAATGTAGCTCCTTTGTGGGTAAAACAGCCTCCCAAAATAAGCTTAAAAAATGTTTTCCTCTCCAAAGGAAAGCTACATGAAAACACTAAAATTTCTAGAAATTAAACCCAGGGATTAAATCTTTGCAAGGTGGTGGATACAATTGAAAGGTACTGTTGTGGAAATCTGGAATAAATGCATGCAGGTAAGACTTGAGAAAGGTCAAAATAAACCCAGGAGGATTCTTTTTTTCATGTAGCTGAAAACTCTTCCCTTCTTACTTCACCATATGGAAGTTTATTCAGTAGAGCAGACTAAGTGCAAGTCTAATTGCTAAAGGATTAAAGAGAAAAATATAGAAATCTCAAGAAACAGACAATTAATAAGAATTTCAGTACACGTTGCTCTATCTTTTCTGAGGAAGCAGTAAGTCAGAACTAGGTTTTATTCAAAGAGTATTTTTTTTAAAACTGCATCACTATTTTTTTTAGCTCTGATGTCATTTTAGCTCTGATTCACAGAATGTTAACTCTTTTATAAATTTCCATTCCTTGATAAATTTTTCAAAACTGTATTTTT
>JBBMKD010000217.1:10035760-10206027 GCA_037834095.1 Argya squamiceps
TTTTAGCTCTGATTCACAGAATGTTAACTCTTTTATAAATTTCCATTCCTTGATAAATTTTTCAAAACTGTATTTTTGTATATCCATTAGTAAGTTAAGCTGTTGTTCAAATTGTGAAGTACCCTACTTACACCGAAAATGGGTAAGATTTTTAGATAAGGCAAGTGGCGTAAGCAGTCAGGTGCTCTGGCTTATCATTTCACTTGCAAAACACATGTATTTTGGAGTCAGATTACTTAAATTAACACAACTGAAAGCTCAAAATTTTCTATTCTAATCAAAGATCTTGAAACTTTGAATTAACTGCCTGCAAACCTTGGCAATTTCACCAACCCTGAACCAGAGGTCCATTAATTTAGTGAAGAATGTTATTTCTCTACCCTTATACACTGCAAAACCTAGCTCATTAGAGAAGCCTTTATTCAGGGAGAAAAAAGACCAGGCAAGAAAAAGCAAATAGTGCTTGCCTAGCAGAAATGTGAAAATTAACGCTAATCCAAGCATAAAATATCCACACAATGGCAAACACAATTTTTCCCCCTTTCAATTTGCATCCCACTTTGCAGGTCAGGAATCAGAGAGAGCCAGTCCCAGCACCGTACCACAAAACATAACCTGTCCCATAAATCAAAACTCTTCTCCTAAACAGTGACAAAAAGCTTCCTCCACATTACCTGTGTCAATGCTGCCTATACATTACTGATGGCTTCTAGTTGCTCCCTTGCACCATGGAAATCTGTCACAACAATCATCAGGAAAAGAGACTTTTCAGAGGAACCAGACATCTCTGATGTCCCTGGGATCCCTGCATCTTCTCCCTCCTCCCTCCAAGTAAGGAGACAAGGAAGGGGAACAGTAGGCTTTTTCACTTCTCTCTCTTAATTTCAATTTATCCTAATATATTGTTAGGATTATCACAAAAAGTCTATTTTAATTTATGACAAACCTGTCTTAAAATGCAGGACTATGGCTTACTTAAGAATCAGAAGAATGCAATACAGTATTACAGTGAAAACAGGACCTCAAAATCCATACAGAGTTCACAGCCTTGAGCCATTCACAAATCTCGCTTTAATAGAAACAACTGCTTTTGAAACTCTCAAATGCTTCCTTTCTCTGGGAGATTTAAGCTCATTTAGAAAACTAAGTTAGTACCAGACATCACCTTTTACAATATGCATCATACCCCACACCTTTGAGTGCTGAAAAGACACACAGAGGACCCCTCTTGTACACATCAGTCATCTCCTGTTTCTATAGGGAAACAAACCAAAAGCCATTATTCTGCTGAACCTGTGTAGGGTGTTCAGTGCATGATGAATCTCTGAATAATTTCTTTGGAAGATGGAATAATTTCTTCTAGCACTGATTAAAAGTGAACCAGTCCACTTGGGACTGATACAAATGAGGACCAGGGATTGATTCTGTTTTGCCAAGTTTTTCTTGTACTCATCACCAGAAAAGGTTTGCTAAAAAAAACCTAATGACATCTTAAAATCTGTGAATTACTAATCATTGATTTAGAGGTGTTTCATTTACTGCTCTCAGAGGTTCATGAATGGTTACATGAGGAGTGAAGGTGTTACCACATTGCAAAATTTCCACAGAGTTCCTTTCACTTGGAACTTCGCTACTTACACTGAATAAATTCACTTCATAAAAGCTGAGAAAGGAATACAAAACAATTTCGATCTTGCAAATAGTTCCCCAACATTGAAAGAAATGGAGAATTCCATCCAGCTTGCATGGTGTTTGGAGGAGAACTTATGTAGTAATTAGAAATTTTACAGAATATGGAAGCAAGAAAGAATGGGGAAAAATTCAGAGAACTAAATGAACATTTTAAAAATAACAAGGACTGACAGCAAAATAAAAGGAAAGCATTTAGTCCATCTTAGTTATGAAAACTTAAAACCAATCTGAAAAGTGACAGAATAGTGAAGCACTAGCCTCAGGGTGTGAGAAAAACTTTCAAAGATTAAGTTGTTTGCTTTGCAACAGGTTTCAACACTGAGTTTGCAGTGCTGGCACTGGATTACCAAAGCCCTGCTTGCCTGGGGTGCTCAGCACCAATCCTACTGTGGCCACTTGCTACAGCTCTCACTGGAACGGAGCAAGAACTGCTCCTTACTGGGGAAGGTCTGCACTGGCCATGGCATGACTCAGTGAACCAATGCCAGGCACTGGGATTACTGCTGCTCATGGGCTACATCCACAATTTCTTCATTTGCATGAAGGGTTATGGAATGAATCTCAGCATCTCAGTCACCAGCATGAAGAAACTCCTTTGGCAAGCACCACGTCTTTATCGTCCATTCCAACCTAACCAGCTCTGCTTTCTACAAATATTTATCACAAATCAATCCTAGAGCAAATGCATTTTCCAATTTCAATTTCTTCAAGTTCACTCTCAAAATAGGGATTTAATCAAAAGAATAATATTATAAATCCTCTAAAGGCAAGAAATTTTTGAACTTCACTGCACCATATGAGTAAAATTAATTTCCTACTATTGATCTTTTAAGAGCTCTTTCTATAATGCTACAAATTATATGTTAATAGAAAGTTCAAATGTCCATTATATGTCTGGAAGAATTGTGATAATAAAGATGAATATGAGGAAAATGGTCTAAAAGCACTTATCTAGAAGCCTGGTCAATTCAATTTTGAGAGGTGTGGTTTTTTCCTAATCTTCAGCAATAAACGACTGAAAAAATAAAAGAAAAATCAAATAACAGCAATTAAATAATTCTAGAAGAAATAATAATAATAATAATAATAAGCTTGTTTCCTGAGATTTCTTGCCACAAATTTTGGGAAAGGTCACTGTCAAATTCAAACCCTCATACTAACTCTCACTAAAGACAAACTGTATGACTGGCATCTACTCCCCAGTTCCTTTTTTAGCTCTGGGTCTGTACAGTCATATTATACCCAGACAAAATACACAATTTGCTCTATTTAGGGTACTTATTCATGAGCATGTTCAGCCAGATAAGAAAAAAATTCGTATATGAATGTAGGTAAGGAAGTTTAAGTACTTTCTTTGGGGGGCCAGGGAAAGGTGAAGAAGAGGGAAGAGTAAAATAAATTTGAGAACTTCAAAATAAATTTTAAAGGCACTACATTTTAATCCTTGAAACCACAGTTTTTCAGATTTCACTGAAGTTCCTACTGTTCTCCCTTCCAGTACTTGGTAGCACTTAGCCTTGAGCTCTAAATAATTAAATACCTGAGATTTTGCACGAGAAATTAGTTTTACCTGTATTTGCTACTAGCTTTCTATGCAAATAATTGTATTTGATCTTTTTTTTAGAGAGTGTCTATACAGATAATCAGGAAAAATTTAAGTGAGATACCTACAAAAGAGAGAAAAATTATCTTCATCAATCTGCCAGAGAAGGGAAATTGGAATTGTTACAGCTTAAAATTTTATGCAGGTTTTATTAGACTCTGTAGAAGCTTCTCAATAAAAGATTGCTTTCCATCTACGATGGCTGGAGACACAGTCCAGAAGGTGAAGCTATCATTTAGCTCTTATTGGCATTTTACATATTCAGGCTGTCCTTTGCTGTTTGGTTACAGAGTCAGATGGGAGTGTGTGCATAAATGAGCAGTCTGGGAAAGCAAAGCTGCATTCTCTCTACAGTCCCTGAAGGGTATATTGTGTCAGGAGGATTCAGAAGAGAGCTCTGGTCAGCCTCCATTTGCTCCATAATATTTGAGCCACGTGGAGTGAAAACGTATCTCCAGTCAGCCAGCAACTGAAAAGCAATTTCTAATTGTTATTATAACTTCCTTCAAACACCTGATGAAACATTGCTTTTATTGCTAATCATATCCCCAGTGATATCATGTTTGCAATGTATAGAAAGTTAAGCATGGTTAAGAACACTGAGAATCATGCACTGCCTTTAAAATCTTTGCACTATCTTAATTTCTAGTCACTTTCCAATATTCAGATTAAATCATACCTTTACCAGCTTTAGTTCAATTATTACAATTATGTATGCAAAGGGGAGGCTGTTTATTTCAAATTTGACTCTACAATATCAAGTATCATTTTATCAAAATCAGCTAGTTCATTAAATCTTTATCTTGGAATTTTCCATCAATTGAGCCCATAATGTTTTAGTCTTCCCCTTAAACACTTAAGATCTGGATATCCTTTAGCAGTGAACATTTACTGCTTTACAGATGGACAATGGCTAATACAAGCATCCTGTAAATGCATTATTACTCATGGATATGAGCTTAGCTTTTTAATTGGTGTACCTCTCCTCTCCCATCTGCCTGCATGCCTTTGCTTTTTCCACACAGATAGAACAACAGTTTTCATTTCATTATATATTTTCTTGTTGTACTGACATTTTCCCATGCCATCCTCTAAAAATAGGAATGAACAATAACAGTCTCTTTACTGGCTTTTGGACACCTCATTTATTCAAAGCCTAATTTGCTGCAGTTTGTTGAAGTCCATGAAAATAAGACATTTTGTTAAAGCTAATCAAGTGCCCATCTGCTTCCTGCTTCAAGAATAATTTATTCTTCTTAGCTAGATAAACTTCTTGTTTATTTCTTAAACCTTCAGATTAACAAATTAATTGCATAATTGCTGAACTTCTACAGGGCTTAATTCTGCCAGAGAAATGAGAGACTCACTAGGAATGAGTTTATATATTTCAGAGACTTTCAGGCCTCATGCAGGGACCTGTAGAAACTGACAAGTTTAATTTTAACAAACTAAGTAATTAATTAGGATGGCTTTGCAGGTTGCTGTTACACTGTTCTGTTCTAATTTAGCTGACACTTCCCAATGGTCAATATGTCCTGTATTTCAGAATTCAAAGAGGTAGGACAAGCTCCCTCCTATTACCAGAGATCTCTTCTATGGACCTGGTGTCACAATTACTGATTTCCATGAAAACACAAAGAAAAGGACAGAAATGGCTCGAAGCAAACAGAATACAAGAGAAAATGTTCTGACATTTAATAGTGTCTCCAGCCATTCCCATATAAATCAGTACCTTCACTATATTATCTGTGCATTATTAAAGATCGTCCTTTAAAATCGTTGGTTTTTTCAAGTATTTCAGTGAATAATTTTAGAGGTTGATTACTTTGATGGGGAAATAAATCCTTTATCTCTGGATGGTGAAGGTTGGGTTTTACAAGATATTGATAATATTCAACTTTTTTCACATTTTAAAAAAATTATAGGGCCCATTAATTTTCCATTTCTCTGACCAGAGCTTTATATCATGAAAATAAATATATGCATTGAATGTAAGTATTAATAAATATATCTGTTAAATATAAGATGTTAATAGCCAAAGGCTATTTCAAAGGAAAGCACATTTCACAGTGACCATACCTTAAATAAGATTTTATTTCAGTTGATTTGGTTTTTTAAGTTTAAACATTTTTTAATCTTAATGTTTAATGCATGAAACAAGTGTGAATAGTACATTTTGATTTTGATATTTTCACTTCTGCTCCTCCTTTAACCTGGAGATACTAATTGGATATGATTCTTAGAAACAGAAGAAAAATCTAGAGGAACCACTGAGGTTTCCAATATTTCAGGTAGTCATGGCAAAAAGAAGCAAGTGACAGATAAAAGAGAAAGGTTTGGAAACCTCAGAACAAATTTAAACTTCCTGCTTTTCCTCTGTTTTTTTCGCCCAGCCACAGCTCTTTCAGAGACCTCATGATTAGACATTCAGGCTGCTGCACCATTCACTAGCTAGGTACAACATTTACATTTAATTTTCCCTTATCAGAATCAGACTAAATAATTACTTCTGTGTGTCTGGTTCTGGTTGCAAGGAACTTGGTCTCGCTGTAAGCTGGCTGATGTAACTGCCTGTGCACTGGGGTCCTGTGGGGAGGTTTTAGAAAGCCTTTCCTAAGTGATTTAGAAGGCCCAGTTTGTGAACTAAGAATTTTAACTGGTATTCATGTAAATATTTTTCTTCCTGGAAATTAAACGCTGAAAGGAAGAATGGAAGAGTTTGGGGGTTTTCATTCAATCATCACTCAATTTGTGAGTACTGAGATCATGGAATAAAATGTTCCATCTTCTCTTTGGGGTAGAATTCTAAACATCCCTAATCAAGAGTCTTTGTAATTTCTTATTCAAGATACTATTCTACAAGGACTTAACTACATGCTGTACTTCATAAGATAAAGAGACTCCAGTAAAGACACTGATTAATAGAGAGCTAAAGTCTGAGGGAAAATCCTGGAATGGAAGAAAATGAACACTAGGCTGATATTAAGACTCTTTCATACCCAACTTCAATGTATATGTTTATATAAGACTTTTTAATTAAATATTCAGTATTTAACCTGAGAGCTGCATATGAATGCTGGAAATCCACCAAACATCACCTCGATGTCCTTGAAAACCCATTCCTCAAAAATATGGAGAATGAACTTAGAGCAAAGGGAGATTTTCTGTGGAGTATTTAGCAGCTCTGTAGCACCAGTGATACTGGGCAAAGGTGTAGATATCTCCAACCAATAACAAATGGTTTGTTCTGCCAGTAGCTGGAGGAATGTAAAGAAAGGAACTATACAAACCATTCCTCTGCAGCACTCCATTGAGAACAAGAAAAAGTTACTGAAGAGAGTAGAAAAGTGTTTAGAGAGTTTCTGACGTTCAATTCTCTTCAGAAATCAGTAGTGAACATTTCTGCAGACATTTGTGGCAGATCCTACTTGTTTGCCAGTGAAAGAATTCATCAATACTAAATATAACTCAGCACAATGACACTCATTTTAGCTAATTCTGAAAACAATCCTAGTCTGTATCTACATTCATAACTTAGAAAGAAATTCTTAAAAAAACCAAGTCCTTTATATGACAAAGAGTGAAAAATATATATACTACACAACCATCTGCACCATAAATGTAGACAGAAAAAAAAACTGGAAGGGATTTTTAAATAGGCATTTTTAAAATTTAACAGTGTCTGATTTGCAAAGCCATATAAAAAGGTTAGAAATAATGAGTGCCTTACAATAAAATCATGCAGATTATGTGGCACAGACCGTCCTGTTACAAGTTTTACTAGCAGCTGACCATTATTTTTCTGCAGAAACAGCCATGTATTCAATACACCTCCTTGTCAGATAAAATGTGTTGCTAGGCTGTATAGCAGGGCAACGAATAAACAAAACAAAAAAAAATTAGCAGATACCTGGCTTCAAAAGAATAGCTCTGTGGGATACAAAGAAGCCAAACATGGAGATGAAATGAATTGGAACTGAATCTATTTGCATTACAGATTGAACACGGTGGGAAGGTGAGCAACACTTCACTGAACAATAGTGAAATAAGTTAAATATCCCAGCGATGGTTTTATGTTCCACAAATGAGCTTTCGCTGTTAACACTTCAGGTATACTTTTTTCACCAAAACTTGTAAAAAAATAAAATCTTGGTTTGCATCTGTTTTCCAGTCATAGCATAGTTTTAAGTATGACAAAGTGCTGTAGCAAAGTTGAAAGATCCTATGGCTTTTCAATTACAGAATTCCTTTGAAATTTTTTGAACAGATCCAGTGTTGTGCTCTCAGTTTCTCTAATAAATATCTTCTTTTCAAAGCCTATGCACAAGGAGAGTCAATTCACACTTGAACAAAGGAAGACCTAACAAGAAGTCTGAAAAGGTCCAATTTGTTTAAATGTTATGTCATTTGCACAGACTTAGAAGAATAAAAAATAGTATTTTATCTTAAGAATGAATGGTAATGTATTTTATCTTAAGAATGAATGGTAATGCTCATCTTACAAGTGATCAGAACTTTAGGGCCATCTGGGAGACGGAAATTGTTGGAAATTTAACATTGGATTCAACATGTGCAGGTGAAATGTGAACTTCACCTTTCCTCAGAAGATATATGGAGGACATTTTTCATCTTTCATCATGAATGCAATCTCTGTAGAACCTAAATGCCGTAAGAGCAGGAGTAAAGTAAATAACTTTACTTCTGTAAGAGAGAAATTTCCCTGAAGGAAGAATCTGATGAATAAGGATGCCATTTGTTTACAGGCTTATCAGGAGAAAACTAAATCTGGAGAAACCAACTGTCCCCTGATATTTTGAGTATTTCATGTTTGACATCATTCCTGGTACAGCACCACCTACCTCATTTGGCATCTATAAATGTGAGAAAATGTACAAAAAGAACCATTCTAATTTGGAGTACAGGAAACAAAATGAAGGAATAAAATCCAGAGTCCTTTATCTACACTGATGGACTAACCATGCAACTAATATCTCAAAAATGGAGCACACATTTGGTTCCACGGGAAAAAGCTTTCTGGGAAATTCAATCAGTCTGCAAACCCAGGATTTTCATGGGAGTGGGCTGTGCCAAGTCACCTCGGACATATGGTAATTAAAATCCATGGTATTTCCAAATTTCAGTATCACACATGAAAAGAAACAAAACAGCTATTTCATAGAGATTTATAGATCCAAAAATCAAGCCAGAAAAATAATGGATTTTACATGAAACTGACATGGGAGAATGATGAAGTCTTAATGGACAAATAAAAGAAGTTTAATTAATTCAAATGCTGTTACAATGTGCACTCAGCTAAGGAAGTATTTGAAATTTTATGAGCTCTTAAATAGAACTAAGTTTTACTCTAATGCCCAGTAGAAGCTGTCCCTCACCCTCTGAAAATTTAATACTTTGTAATGAAGGACAAAGTTTCTCATGAGGCCAGTCAAAGTATGGGAAATGACCTGCTTAGGAAATTAGGAATCACCTGCCTTGGGTGCAATGCAAATTCACTGACCATAGTTTCCCTGGCCAATATGTCAAAGTAAAGGTCTTATGAACAAAAATCAATTACTAGAAGACATAACTTCAAAACAAAGATACTCCACTTGATTTACTGCTTCCTCTTAGAGGGAAGGATCAAAGTGTTGACAACCATAAAATAACACACAGCATAACCTGAAAGTTGCTCAGGTGCCCTGCTGGGAGGTGACATATACACATGTTGTGTTCCATATAGCCAGTAAAAAAAACCTGAACCACTCATGAGACTGATAAAAATGACATGATTGTTTATGACAATTTCAAAATTTCCATTAATTAGAGAAAATATTACATTTGCATTACACATTACAGTTTTTTCACTGCATGGTGTATGTCCAACTCAGTAGTCCTTATGTGCTTTACAATTCATCCTGATATGGAAGAAAATGAACACTAGGCTGATATTAAGACTCTTTTGCCAGAAACCCCAACCTCAATGTACATGTTTATATAAGACTTTTAAATTAAATATTCAATATCTAACCTGAGAGCTGCATATGAATGCTGGAAATCCATCAAACATCGCCTCAATGTCCTGAAAGCCCATGCCTCAAAAATAGAGAGAGAGAACTTAGAGCAAAGGGAGATTTTCTGTATTTAACAGTGCTGTAGCACCACTGATTTTGGGCAAAGGTGAAAATATCTGCAACCAGTAACAAATGGTTTGTACTACCAGTAGCTGGAGGAACATAAAGAAAGGAACTACACAAACCCTTCCTCTGCAGCACTTCACCAAGAACAGAAGAAGATACTGAAAAGAGTAGAAAAGTGTTTAGAGAGTTTCTGACATTCAGTTGTCTTCAGAAATGAGTAATGAACATTCCTGCAGACTTTTCATGCTGCAGTATAATATCCCAGAAGATTGGTTTGCTATAATTAAACATGGTGTATTTAATGTACTGCTGAATGTGAGGGATAGGAAGGGTGCACTCTTTAGAGCTGCTGAAACACGAAGCATCCAAGGTCAGATGTTGACATGTAAATTCTGAGGAGTAGAAATGCTGGTGGAAAATGCATTATTTTCAGCAGGGGCACAACAGCTGAAATTATCCATGTTGTCTTTTAAAAAATTATTTTACTTATTTATGATGTGGAATTTCCAAGTCCATCATCATTAAGCTTCCGTTTGCACAGCATTCTGCTCAATGTTCCTAGATCTTTTTAATGCAGCTCTATATTGGCCTGAAACAAAGTTCTACAGGTATGTCCAATTTCTTTCAATTATCTACAGTATGATGCCAGATTTGTTATGTGCCACCTCATTCCATTCACTGCTATTTACTGTCCTCCAGCTGTCAGCATCAATGTTTATTTTCTACCTGCTTGCTGCCAAGTTGCATTTCTAGAGTTGTTATGCATCTACATTTCAGCCACACTGCTCTTTTCATCATTATTTGTAGCACCATCTATAAACACGAAATCCAACCTTCAAATGTCATGCAGTTAACCACAAAAGGGTACCCAAATCACCAAATGCAGGATTCTCCACCCATCTCTTCAAACAGATATTTGATTTAGTTTGAAGTATCATGCAAATAATATCCAAGCACACACTGAAATTAACATGCAAAAGAAAACATTTAGTCTGTTCCCTCAACCAGGCTACAGCAGTAAACATGATTGTCACCAACAGTATGTTGTTTTGTCCCTCTCTTTCCTCAAAGAGAGTTGAACTTGTAGTATTCCCAAAATAAACAACCACTCAACAAGCTACTGTCATAATATTTACTTCTTTAACACTTTAAAACATCAGCATGGCATGCTTAGGATACTGAAAGCAATTCAGAACATTAAACAAAGACAAATCACCACTTCTTTCTAGCAAAAACCAAAAAATAATAATCTGTTAACAAAAACATAATTCCCAGGTGTTCTGTTCCAAATTGCACTCAGACAACAGAGGTGAGAAAGTCTCACAGAGCGCAAATTTTGCTTCCTGTCTGTTTCACCAAGGTTTGACATTTATCACAGATTAATTAAACATTAAAACCATCAAAGTAGCCCAGGCCTTGAGCCTAATTCAAAAATAGACAAGTTTACTCTAAAATACCCTTGCACTGGTGCATTGCACAGTTGCCAGCCTGGGGGCACTGGGTTGGAGAACACAACAGGATAGAGTTACAGGTAAGCATTTCTTACAGGAACTGGCAGCATGGAAAAAAGCAGACACAGTTCTGGACAAGGCCTCTTTCATGCGTGATATCAATTCAAATGATATCACAATCAACTCAAACTCTTTCACAATTGAAGGAAATCTTTTTCATTCCTTAATACTTGTCAACTTTTATTAAGACATTATTTCCATCAGCAGTGCTTGAATTGCCTGTGTCTGACACATTAATATATCTGTAAAGGTCAGAGCAACACCAAGCCCAGAGCAGGCCGGGCTAGCAAGGGGGATTTATTGTACACAGGAACACAAAAAACACAAACAGACTGTTTTATTTTGGAGCGCCTGACAACAGGGAAGAGTACAGCAGCTTCTCCACAAGTTTTGGGAACAGAATTCCTTACCAAAACAATTATTCATTAACTTCAATTCATATTTAAAGAGGTTGTGTCTATTTGACCCCAGGGCCACATTGCTTCAGGAGTCTGATACCCAGGCAGCTTGGGAATACCTTTGAGAACTGATGTAATAAAGGACAGAAAAAAAAAAAGACTGAAAAATGCAATATGAAAATAATGCTCAAGGACCAAAGAAAATGAATCAGTGCATTTTTTTGTCTTAATCTTCTATTAGAACTATCATCTCACTGTTTTGATATCACACACCTTTTAACACTAATATTACAGATTCTATAACTCTGGAGAAAGGAATACATATTTGAGTCAGAGCTAAAATTAAACTACACCTACTTTATTTTCTTCCCTGCTTTCAGATCTTCCTTATTATCCCCATAGTAAAAATTTCTTCCAAACATAAGATTGCTAGTTTGGGGCATCCAGTATGGTAGGATTTTTTCTGACACAATATATCAATAATAATCTGTTATTGAAGCAGATTTAAACTATCTCTGTTGACTTTAATTTGAAGATGATCCTGTTAGACTAATTTCATCTTGGAAAAGCTGTGACATTCTCACAGCAAAGCTTGCGATCAACAGCTTAATGTGGCCAATAGCCACATGAAGGGAAAATTCAAAATATTCCAATGTGCTGCTAGCACTCCTGAAAGCACTGTGGACAGTTTACTGATTACGCATCTGGAGGACTGCTCCTGTGAGGGAATACTACTGCTAGGTTCTATGAAAATTAATGTTCTAAAGCCTTTATAGGCCAAAGGATAAGGTAAACTACAGAAACATCATGAGAAGTTTATTATATTCATCTTAACAAATACACTTATTTGTACTCTTAAGGAATATAATAGAGGTTTTATAGCACTTCTGTAATTTTGGCATTTCTCCCCCCTAGAGCACCTGTTAAAGTTTTAATTGTCTAATTTGGAAGTTATATTGATTAGTAGTTGCTGTCATGCTTTTGTGAAAAGACAAGTTTGCCTGATTGTAATCCAGTAATGAGTGCAAGTGATGATTTTACACACAATACACATGGCTTCAATCCTGAAACAACACTGTCAGTGTACAGGGACCACTCACTTTAAACTTCAAAAATTCACATGAGCAAATGTTTAATACTATGCTACAGTAGTTTAGAGAGCACAGTTTTATCAACCTTGAGGCAATGTTTAATCCTATGTTCTAATTAGGACCTTAACCCCAACAATTTGAGAATAATGGAGGACACAGAGTTCTGCAAGGTGCTGTCAACGTCCCCACACCAGATGACAGTAAATTTTCTCCATTGCAGTCTTTGGCAGATTGTAAAACAGGGATAGATGGTGCTTATGCAGCACTTAAATTTTCAGTCACAGATATCAAAGTATTTATATACCTGCCACAAAATGTGATTGCAAAGAGAAGAAAAAAGGAAGTAGGAAAAGTTGATAGACATTAATACATAACATGAAGATTATCAGAGAATAGATTTTATTTGATGGATATGGTAGTGTTTTAGATTTGGAAACTGAGCGCACTGTATTATCATGAAGTATAAGCTGAAAGATATATACTCAGATTTGTCTCATGTTTGACTCAAAAAAAGGAACAGTTTCTCATGCAGAAATACGAGTTATCAATTTTGTTGTTATTTGAGTGTTTCTTAGGATTATTAATGTTGTCTTTTATTATGTGTTTTTTATCTGAACTAAAATATGTTTTGACTGAATCAACAGGTTCATCATATGCTTTTCTTGGACAATCTTTTAGTATTCATAATTTCTCTTTAGGAGTGGACATCGCTGATCATTAACTATTGGGGGATCTTTATATAGAGAAGCACTTTGCTTAGACAAAGTGATTCTTAAAATGCCCAAAACAATGCATCACCTTTAGGGCAACTGCATTTGTTATCAGAAGAGGGACTGAGCCAGGAGAGGGAAAAAAGTAGGAAGGAACCACTCAGGAAAGTCTCAACCTTTACACATTTCTGACTTTTCTGTGACTTCAGTAGACTTACAAACCAGCTGAAATTTCAGCTGAGTGCTGAAATTCCTCCCTAAGGCCCCATAAAGGTTGGCCAATACGTCCTCAAATTTAATAGCAGATATCATCTCCTGTCACTGAGCAACCGAGCTATTGCCCCACACATTCGTTCAGGTCTCCTCAAAAAAAAAGTAAAAAAAACCCAAATCCAAAAAACAGTAATAGAAAAAAAAGTATCTTTTATACTACAAGAGCGTCCTCCTAAAGAAAAAATAAGGAACAAGACCTGAACTTGCCAAGATGATGATTTATCTTGTATAGAAGCTAGAATTCCATGGGGAAAATAAAGATTTCCTGTAGTACATTATATAAATTAAATAATACTTTAAACACCAACCATCACCACCCAAAACCAAAGAAACAAAGCAAGTTTTGTAATTTGATTGGTCTCTCAAGTGTACAAAACAGAATGGTTTCAGTCTATAGGGTATGACAAATAAGACATCTTTCCAAACATTACATGCTCCTTAGTAATTACACACATTTTTTTCATTAATCCTTCTTTTGACTTCTATGTTCACTACCAAAATTTTCCAAGCTTGAGGGTTTGAGTGCAATCTTTCCATTTGGGAACAAATGTCTCGATGAGGGTGAACATTCCTCAATTATCTGTCCAAGCTACAAAAAATGACAATTTGAAGACAAGACTGATTTTTCAAGACTGTGGTGGCAAGACTGAAATGAAGAATTTGAGGTCAGTCTCCCACATTTCCTTTTCCCCTGGAAGTTATCCCATTAAAGAAAAAGTAGAATATTAAAGTAAAAAGGGCAATACTTTTAGTAGAGTGGCCTTACCCCAAGTTCACCTCCACTACTGTAATAGCTCATATTACATTTCACACCTTTCTGCTATGCAGGTTCAGTCTTTGTACAGTTGTGTGCTCTATTTCAGAGTGTCAGAGGGCTGGCTCTGCACTGCACTGTGAGGGGATGTGTGCCATGTCCACTTCCAGGGATAGAAACTGAAGCCTTGAGCAGATACCTCAGTGAATCACATTACATGAAAGGGCTTATTCAAAATTTGAATATTCTAAAAAATTCAGCATCTATTTAGGCAAAAGACCAGAGTGAATTTGCAGATTCTGAAGCTGTAGAGAAACTAAAGGAAGACTCTGATGTTCTGAGATAACTGAACTCAGTGAAGGTATCAGGTATTTAAATGTATAGAGCTCATTATATCTGAAGAGACCATAACAGATTAATCTAGACCTTGTTTGTATAGAAAGAAAAAATCTACAAGTCACTCCATCCAATAGGAACAGAGACCATAAGCATGCTAATTTATATGTAAATTAAAGACGAATCTATTTTGGGGGGGGGGGTCCCCCCTGAAAGATGTATGTGTACTTCTATATAATAGACCTGACTACCTGACTTTGAAGAGGTTTGAAACTCCTCTGTTACCAGCCTCCAGTGCTCTGATATTAACTGTGGAAAATCCAACAGTCACAAATATTTGCATGTGCACAACTCTATACCTCTCTGCAAGTGAATTTCTCCTGTAGAACTCAGCCCATACATTTTCTTCCACACAAAAATCAGATCTATAACTTCATAAAGATTTTTCCATTTCCTGTTCTCACAACAGATGACATGAGAAATTAGTTCCATGGCAGATGAGCACCTTGGCAGCACTTTGATTTGTCACAATAAATAAGACTCCTGTAGAGCCTATATATATTGAGTAGATGTCAGTACTGACAAAAAGAGTTAAAGAGCTCCCTCCAGAACAGTAGAGGGTATTTGCATGTTTGGACACTTTTTTGCCAGTACAGAGGTTTTTTTCAAGCTTCTAAATGGGGATTTGAATAATTTTCTGGCAGAAGAGTTTAAGTCATTACATTGTTGATTTAAAAAACTATTTTAATGAGGAATGATGAACAAATATTGGGGTGTATATGTTGACTTTAACGTGCTTAGGATTGCATTGGAATGACTGGGAAAAATATACCTTCCATCCACACAAAGTTGAACTTCTTCCCCTCATCCTGACCTATCTCTTTCCCAGTGTGGCATGTGGGTTATTTTTTAATTTTTATTTATTCACACGCGTTTGTATGTCCTACAACTTTTTTTTTTTTTGAAGTGAAAGAATTTTGGAATCCTTTGTCATCCTGACAAAGACTGCACCTGCAGGAGTTAACAGATCACTACAATCTGCCATCAAAAGCACTTTTCAAGAACTGAAAGGGAATACCCGATAAGTATAGCTCTGAAATTCCCAATACTTGTTTTTCTGAATTATAGACCTCTTTGAATTTGTCATTAAACTACTTCCAGGAGACAGTTGCCCTCCTGTCTCATCTAATTATAAAAAAAGGGTTTGGTGGCCTGCACAACAGGAGCAAACCCACAGGGACAATGTGCTGTGCATGCTAGTGTCCATAGTGGCTTAATTCAAGTTGCTGTGCACTGAAACTACAGGAATGCCTCATGCAAACTCCTACTTTGTTTGAGGAGCAAGCAACAATGTAGAAGAAATCAATAAAAAAGTGCAAAATTTGGTAGCCAAGTGCAGGAATGTGTGAGGACTTTTTTCTCATTGCTAGAAATTTCACTACAGACTAAGAAGCAGAAACATTACCTGAACCTGCTTTGAAGAGAAAGAGTTGCCTAATTGACTGAAGTCCTGGTAAATAAGTGCTTTCTGCAAATACTGTAGTCTGTCTGCATCTGTTGGGCAAGCCCTGCTGTGCCCTGATGGGAAATAGGAGTCAGATTGGAAACCACCTGCAGTGAAAGAATTAATTGTAGGTGATTCTGTGTGCTGAGCAGAGATCACACACTGCTGGCCTTCCTATGTCATCATTTTCTGTAGGGGGGTGGAACAAAAAGCAGAAAACAATGATTTCTGGTAGCATTTGTATTATAGTAAGACAGACTGAGGCTGTGTAGGGATATTTCTTACATGTGTTCAGCTGCATTAATGATAATTTTAAACTGCAGTACTCAGAGAAAATGGACAAGGGCAAGAGAAATAAAAGTCCTTTGGTTCATGGATAAAACAAGTGTTTACAGGAACCCATTTGATCAAGGATGAGTTTAAGAGAGGATTAAGACAACTCAAGAACTGGATGGGGAACAATCCATTCAATAGTAGGTTGTGAAAAGGCAAGAATACAGTTTATTCTGCACAGAATGAGGATTTTCAAGAGAAAAAATGCAATCATATTATTAAGACAGCATGGAAAACATTCACAAGGGTCAAATTAAGATTGCACTGATGCAGTCTAATGTTTCAATGTTTATTCACACAAACATCATACTATTTTTATAATGGAAAAGTGAACCAAAGAGGAGTGCATAGAATAATTGTCTCACTTTTGTTGTGATGTGTATTTATCACTGTGAATTGTTATGCATGGCTTACTATTCCAAGGGAGGACTATTTCTCTAATATAACTTTTCTTAAATATATAGGTGAGAGACACCTTTAGCAGATGTTCTAACTATTCTTATGAGTCAAAGAAGTTGTTAGAACATGAGCTGGGACTAGAGAGGGGATAGTTCATTCCAATATTATATACTGCAAAAAGCAGTCATTCCTCCCCCAATATACTCACAGTTCCCCAAAATTACAGAAATTTGATTAGTTTTCACTTTTTGGTAATATTTATAGTTTCTCTTCTCTTTTTCTTATCTCTTTATTTGATAGTGAAGGGGAGAAATGGAGAATGATCCAAGAAACATAAATTATTTAAGTAAAAATTGTTTTGCTGCAAGTTTTCAAAATAAAGTGAAACATTTTTTACAATAAAACAGTCCATAAATATTTATCATCTGAAAAACATAAAAAAGCTTGACCAGTTCAAGTTATAACTGGTTTTCTTAAATAATGGTGCACAACAAACTTGTCAAGTAACAGAGAACACTGTATTATTTATCACTCAGATGCTTTCACAGCTGGGGATAGCCAGGCAATGAGTAGTAGCAAAAATGGAGCTGTCAGGAATAAGTAGTGCCAGACCAGCCTGATTTCCTTTAAAACTCTCTACTGGTCTAGAGACCTTGTGAATGGGGAAGAAGTAGAAGACTCAGAGCTTGTGACTTTTATCTGGTATGTCCCAGAGGTCACTTTCATGAAGGAGTTGGGTAAACTTGGACTAGATTAGAGCAGTGGGTTGCACAAAGTGTGCAAGAGGCTCTGAAAGGGAGTACAAGAACACGTGTCATCTACACCCATGTGGATGGGACAGTTGCAAAAGGAAAAGTTCAGGCGAGATAACCAAAATTGGTCTTAGTAAGGACAAAGCTCTGATTCTGCCTCTTGAAAAGTTTGTGGTCTCCATACAAAAGAAAAGATTTGATGTATTCCTGTCAAAGATGCCAGAGGTGCTTCTAAAACCCTTTCTGAGTAAAAGGGACCTCTTAAGATTCTCTCATTCTATTTTTTCATAATAGGCTTAGTGATGTTCTGAAAATCATACATGTGCTGCAATGACACATGAAATGAGATGCAGTTGAGTGATGACTTTCAGAAGTGGGTTAAACTTACATGTGAAAACACCAGGATCATGGCAAAACAATGCTTTAAAAAGCATTTAAAAATGTACAAACATTTCAAATATCTGTTCTACAGAAAAGTTTAAAAGCATGATCATGCTCTCCTCTGATTTTAAAACTGTCCTCTTTTGAGGGGATCCTACAGAAGTAGGTTTCAAAGCCAGTAGAGAACTTGTCATTGTATTTCCCCCTCACCAGGAAGGCAAAGCCCGGGGCCAAAGTTCCTGCTACCTGTAGAGCAGGATGAGAGGATGGATTCCAGCCGACAGAAGCAACATTGGAAAATTTTGTTTCACTATGTTTCTACCATTCTTGGAAAAACTAAATGATCTTATATCACAGGAATGCTTTGTCAGTGAATGAATCAGGGGCATGCTAATAGAAGGGGGAGCTTCTGTTTGTATACACATCTCAGTAACCAGCAGTGGTGGAAAAGCAAATACAGAAACATTCAGGACACTCAAATGGGAGTTGAGATAAGATAGTGTCTTAAATTGTGACTGACTCTGGTAGGGTATTTTTAAGCAGGATTTCAGCCAATGTCTCAAAAAGTGTATATCAAGCAGCCTTCAGCTTTTAATTTAATTTATATCAACCAGCTTACTTGGAGTTTTCAAATTGATTCACCACCAGTGTTTGAACATTCTGTGACAGGAGCAATGCATATTGAAGTAGCTAAAGTTCTCCTTTCAGCATGCCTAATTAACTATTTCTGTCATAGGGAGTTGCAAAATATTAGAATATAGATGCATTCTGGATATCAGACAGCAAATTTTAACAGTTGTGACTGCGTAACATTCATGATTTGTCTATGATGCCATTGAGAGTCTTCCTTTTTCATGATAGCACATGCAAGTGTCTTTTTTTCAATAAGGTCAATGAAATTATAAAAAGTTCTCAATTCCCATAAGTAGATGTGGTCATGTTTGTGCTTAAATAAAAAAAGACACCACAGTAGTCTTGAAATACTGAGAGGATTCAAAACCAGTGATGCAGTCAGGAAAATTCAGGTTGCAGATAACAGCTGAATGGTGAATACAGAATCTCTGCAAATATTATGTATGAGACTGTTGCTTGAGCATTTTGGAAAAATAAACATTTATAACAATCTGGAAATCACCTGCATGGGAAGCATTCAGAATAACACTTGCTCTGAATAATTTATCCAGTACCAATATTTACTTTTATATACTCTAGAATTGAATTAATTCTATCTAAGCAACCATAATTGGAAGAGTATTTAAATTCTATTTTCTGCCACAGGCTTCTCTATGACCTTGAGCAAGCTGTACACTTTTTTCGTGCATTTGCCCTGCTTTCCAAATTCAGCAATGAAGGAACTGAGAACTGTGAGGATGAAAATATTCTGATGCATACAAGTAATTTTCCAGCAACATGGGCACCTAAGAAACCTGTACTGAGCCCTCTGGAGAGAGAACTTTGAAGAGGAACTTGCATCATGGAGTTGCTGTTCAGATCTAGATAAGCAGGATCGTGCTGAACCACGATCAGTGTTGCAACCTTGTGTTCCTCCTCTTGCACTTCAGCCTTTATTTTAACCTGTTGTAGCTATGAAGTTTCCTCAAGAAAAGAGAGACAAGATTGAAATCCTTGAGGCCTCTGTATTTGAAAAGGGTCACTTGGTTCGTAAAGTAAACAAAATACATCCAAAAATCATGAGAAAAGTATCAGAGGACCCACAGGCTGCACTTAAAACAGCACTAGCAGGAAGAGTTAAACAGGCACACTTCCCATTTTGTCTGTTCCTGCACACTTCACTTGGGCTGCAAGGAAATCAGAGCTGTGACAGATCATTTATATTAATACAATGCACCTGCCAAATTATTTATACACCATAAGCATCAGTCTGGAGAAAGTGCACTCTGGGAACTTCATTGGTAGAGAAGAAAGGCTTTGTTGGGAGGAAGGCATTTAAAATAGTGCAAGATTTTGATCTCAGATATACTTTGGTAAATAGAGAGTGATGCCATTGAAGCCTGTAGACTTAGTTTGGATTCACACCAGTGAATGTGATTGACAGGAGAAAAAGTGTAAAATTGCAGCATAAGGTGATAAGTCACTGACAAGAAAATTGGAAAGAGAAATACAAGTTAGTATTGGATTGATCTACTATTCTGTGTGTTTCTCCTGGAACAACTAAGCTTCCCTGCCAGGCTTCTTTGACTGTAATCAGCTATTTTCTAATCTCTAGGTGTACATTAACTTCAAATTACTGGGTGCTCCTAAAGTAAGAAAAGTTAAAGAAAATCTATGGTTTAAAAGAACACATTTTCACAAGCACTAAAGAAACAAATATTTGGTAAATACTGATTGGTTCCTCTAATACTTAGTTTTATTATTAAAAAGCTTTTATATCATGTGCCTTGCTTTAGAGGGAGTTCACATATCCAAATGTCAACCCTTAGTAGTAAAGGTCTTCAGATCCGCTCCAAGCAAGGTCCTTCAAAATTTATATCTTAATCTCAGCTATTTGGAAATTAAATGTGTTCGTATTTGGTTCCTTACAGAGAGAGGTTTTCAGTGCTGACACAAAGAAGGATTTAGGGGAAGCTGTATGCTTTATTCAGCATTGAATGTTTAATTTACAGTGTTTGATCTGTAGGTCATTAAAGTTTATTGACCTTTTATTTTTTTCAGCTGATTGCACTGACTTCAGCTCAGGCCCCATTACCTATGACTTCATAGGATCACATGACAATGCATGATCCAGTTTCTTTGCTCTTAAATCAACCTGCACATGTAATTGCCAGTCAGCATTATTCCTTTAGCTTCCTCACTTTGAGTTGTGCTATATGAAAGTATGTGTACCCTCAAACCAGAAGAATTTAACATTAATATCTATGAAAAAATATTAAGCAGAAATTAACAAATCAAAACCCAAATTTTTCCAACCCAGCAATCTGCCTTTTCTCCAAACTGACACTGCATAACAGAAAGTAATCCTGCACATTAATAAATTCAGAGAGGCTGACAACAGAGCACAGTTCTCCAGGATGCATTTCTTGAATGACTACATAGGTGTTAGCATCCCCTTTCTAAGCAGAAACTGGTAGACATACATAGTTTATAAGAAATAAATAACACAAACAAGATATTGACTCTTCTATTTTCAGAACGGGGGAAGTAAGCATGAAGAGTGTTCCTGTAATATCCATGTCTTCAAAGGTATTATTTATCACTTATCTAGCTGCATCAAGGAAAACACTGTCCTTCATGCTACTAAGTTTTGTTTTATACCCATTTTATTTTACCCTTTTCAAAATGCAGCCTGTGATCTCTGATTGAAATATTCCAATCAACCAATCCATATCATCTCCAATGCAATTTTGTTAAAATACAATATTGCTTTAGAGATGAACTGGAAAAGTTGTCATTCTTTTTCACCAGAGTTTTATGCTAAAAGGACATGCTAAAAAAAAAAAAAAATCCAAGTTGTGTTGTGGAAAAAACCTCAAAAATCACAGGAAAGAGCATACACCCCAAAGGAACTGGTAAACTGTGAACTCTTGAATGATGAGATCCAGAGATCACCCCAAAAAAGGCTAAAGAATGGCACCATAAGGAACATCATAACACAGAGGCAGGGAAAGAATGCCAGGATTTGCACCTGACAGGCCAGAAGAGGAAAGCAAGAATTGAAAAGTATGAACAGAGGTTGGAAAAAAAGAAAAACACAACAAAAAATTGTGCGAAGTGCATGCTCAGCTGAAGCAACTGATGAACGCTTAGGAGTGGGTGGGTGCCACCCGAAAGCTGCTGCAAGGCACCAAAGCACCAGCTCTGCAGACTCGCACATGGAGAGGGCTCCCAGAGCTGCTGGGCCAGGGCTACAAGGACTCCACACTGCCCTCAGCTCCAGAAGGAGACACTGCAGGGTATGGTGAAACTAATTCCACTTTTTTATTAGAAAGGATGAATGAAAATCAAAACACTTTTGAAAACCTACCCATGGAACAAGAAAGCTTCTCTATAGTAATAATGGGAGGACATTACATTTGTGTGTTGTGAAAAGAATTTAATCTCTATTATGCATATTGTAATTTTACTCCTGCTTCCCTTCATTCTTTTCCTGGCCTCATGATCAGCTTCTAAGATGTTTCCTTAACAAAGCAAAGGCACTTGAAGTACTTTGAACTGTGGCTGCTTAAAAATCATATGTCCTTGCACAGAATATGATTTACATATTTATAGACTTATTCCCATACAGTTATTTTAAAATAAGACACAGCTAACACTTTCTGTTATAGTCAGAGCTGAACAATTAAATCAATTGGGGCAAGGAGATGAGGTATTTTTCTGACTTCCATATAATTTATGGAAAAATTTCCAGGTTAAACACATCGGTAGATCCTCAGCTGTAAAGTCACCAAGTATTTCAGATTTCAAGGACTAGGGAAAACAGAAGGTTGTCTCTGTTTTTCAGGTGTCTAATAGTAGGTATTGATACTACAACCTTGACTTGCCTCTGACCCTAACCACCACTTCTTAAGTAAAGCATTATTTCACTCAGAAACCACTCACTCAAGTCACTCCCTCATTTTGTAATTTCATTCAGGATTTTGGAAAAGTGGTATTAGGTAAAAAAGTGACTCAGCATCTTATGTCCCTGTGCCAGGAAGGGACAGACCTCATCAGAGGAGAAGGTGTGCAATGTCACACAGCTTCCCATTTCACAGTCCCTTTATTTGTGTTTGGAATGATGGCTGCAGGATGCAGTTGAGATCCCAGTGCAGATGTTGCAGACACTGCTCCTTGAGCAGACATTCCTGCAGATTAGGGGTTGCTTGTATGTTTTATATCCAAGAGCAACAGTTATTGCCAAAAAATGGGTTAACTTTGAGTTTTAAAAGTTACTCCTTTAAGAGGGAATTGTCTACCCGGGTATTTTGCAGTAAAATGACCAATAACTATGCTTATTTGATTCATATTATTCTGCCTTCTGTATTAGTAGAAGAAATTCTGATACTAGGATTTTTTGAAAATCACAGATTCCTTTTGTAATGATAGCATGTATTTCCCTGTCACAAACAGATTAGTGTGAAATAAAAGCATAAAAAATGCTGGGAAATTACTTGCTTTGTTTGTATTTGGACAAGTGTTGATAAACTTAATAGCTTCATTGGGTCATTATAGTTTTAAATAGGAAAAAGAAAAGAGTCAAAGTAGCTTATCTGTGCGGGACATTAATTTTGGTTTAGAGTTTGGGTTTGTTATGGGATTTTTTTTAATGCAAAATAAGTCACCCCTTAAATTTCTCTATCAGGATAGTAACCAAACAGCTTTGCCTAATACAAAAACATTATTTGTGAGATAGAAGGCTGAACTAAATTATTTGATGAATGGTTTAACATTTTCATTTTTGTATTCCAAATGCAACAGTACCCTCAATGAGTTCTAATTAAAATCTTACTGCGGCTTGATGAAATACTACTTACTGAAATGAAACCCACATCAGCATGTTGGTTAATTTCTAATCATTTACCCTATAACAGTAAAATATAGTTTGCAGTCTCTTCACTTGCTAATCATGAGGGTGTCATTATGCAGCCTCTGCTGTCTACTTCCAGAAATAATCAGTGTAAAAATTACTTGAAATTTAGCTACAAATTGTTGTCCAAAGAAGAGTTCCAATCTGCTACTCTAAATTAAATTAAGCGCATATTCAGTTTATGCTTCTTTTGCCCCCTCAAAATGAAGTTCCTGTTGTACGTTGGGAACAGTTTAAATAGATTTAAGTACAAAACTAAGGAATTTAGCTTGGTGAAAGTGCATGGATGTCTGTGAGTGTGCCTGCTACATGAGCAAGGGAAAGGGAATTGTAACATCTCATTTCCCTGTACACCAGTGAAGATGATCAGGAAACAGCCAATACAAGAGGCATCAGTAACAATGTTCTACATGTTGAGAAGAGTGAAACCAGAAAACTAATAGGAAATAGACTAAGCACCACTCTAAAGAAATATTTTCTGCTTACTTACAGCAAATCAGAGGGATGGAAACACTGACTGGTGTGTGGAGACTCAGCAGCAAGGTCAGAAGAGATGCCTGAAAAGAGGCAGCTATTCTGATAACTGCATTTTTTTTAATTTTAAACCCCTTCAATTTCTTGCAACATCAAAATGGTTTATTTCTCTTTTGAAAGAGTTTCTTCACAGCATGTCTGCAAGACCTTGTGCCTCAGCTAGCAAAAGTGTCTTTCAAGCACCTAATGACTCAGGTCTTTCTTAACATTCATGGAGGTATAAAGGAACATTAGAAATAAATTGGTTTAACATGTTTTTTTTTCTGTTACAGTTTCCAATCTGTGTGGTAAAACCTCCTTATCCAAAAATATAGCGGGATGCTTTCAATAAGGAAGAAAAGTATAATTCTGCTTTCCACAAATAAGGGATCCATTTTGAGTGGTTCTGGAACTGAAGAGTGATATTTTGCAGACAGTGACCACACATATGATTTTATGCTTCTAACACTCTTTTTGTAGAAGCAAGTGCTAAATCAAAGCTTTTTATGTAGTGTAAATAAATTGAAACTCTTTCTCCTTATATTTCTAGTCCCTCTGCTCAGTCCAAGCCTGCCTTGCTTGCCAAATTTTAAATACCTGTCACCATGAAGTATGTTCTGAGCCCTTGGCTGATGCTTTTACTCTAGTGAATAGAATTTTTTGCCTACTTAGTAGATGCCAAACTGGAAGATTGTTAATAAATTTCTATTACTGTCAACTTCCTCTGACTCCTTTTGTTTTAGCAAAATTGGATCTCAGAGGAGATACATATCTATTCCTCCTTCACGTCTCAATACTAATTAAGTAATATGGACTTAAGTAAAAGGCAGGCTCTGCAAACATATAATGTATAAGTAGGTAGCATCGACCTCCCTCCCATGACTTATAGATTGCTACCACATAACACTTGCTAGATCAGTATCTTTTCATTTCCCATACTGTTCAGCATTCCCTACTGCACAACTGGGAATGTTCTGGACTTGCAGCAATTGCTTCCTACAACAGCAGCAGCAAAGAGCTGCTACTGGAGCAGGTATGTACCATTCTATTATTGAGGCTGCTATAATTCCCAGTGCAAATAAATAAGCCTTCTCAAGCAGGATTAATGCAAGCTATCCTTCACCTGACTGAACTCAGTCTAACATTGAAGTGGTGCAGGGGTAACAGTATGAACAAGGCAGCTCACACAAGAGATGACAATTGGAAACCTTGCCCTTCATTTAACCTTTTCAATATCTAAAGAACAGAGACATTGAGACGTGCTGATGGCCTATGTCATGTTAGCCTTGAAAATACATCAGTAGCAGTAGGCTAGAAAGAGGCTCTCACATTGTTAATACACATTTTAAGCATTTTTTTCCTGAGAAAATTTGGTGCCTGAATCATGATGCACAAGTCTAACAAAACAAAGCTCTCTATTCCCTGTGCTAACAGCAAGAGCATGTGCTGAGATGCAATTGATCCTGGTTGGAAGCTTTCAACAAGAAATTGTGATAAGCAGGTGAACGACACTAAGGTGCTCCAGCTGCATTGGTTTCAGGTTACTCTTAGATTTGCTTCAATGCTCTTGTGCCCCACAACACTCCTCTGGTGAGCTGGGAGGAAAGAACAAAGCTGCAAGCAGGATTACACTAATGCAAAGGTTCCCAAAGTGGAACAAATGAAGACATTTAAACTGTGTCTGAACTGCAGGAACCACAGTGGAAACTCCTTGAAATTAGTCCCTTGTTTGTTCTGGGCTGCAGGGAAGCCACAGCATGCTGCAGACCCACCAGGCATCTCCCCTACCATCTGCACAGATCCTCAGAGAAATCACAATACTGTGAAAAACTGAGATTTTTGTCTACTTAACTTGGCTCAGAAGTGAAGTACTCACTTATCATTTGTGATCAACAGGATGATACTCACCAGGGAGTGGGATTCTATATGTAGATTGCATGGTTAAATACAGCCGAAGTACTAACTAGGGCCCATCAGTAATGTTGTATTCATTATGAAACAGGTCTCACAGTGTCTAAATACTGTCTTTTTACATATACATTTTCTAGTGTATAATTTAACTGTTTTGATTAACACTCCAGGATTAAACTCTTATTAGCTACTTTAATTACTTTCATTTCACTTACAACACAGCTCATTAAAATGTTATTATTTTACTAGATATATTTACTATGGTAGACACTGTAGTAACCTTCTTCACTGCTCATCCAAAATAGCCATAAGCTGCACACTTAACCTCACTAAATTTTTTTTTTCAATTTATGAGTAGTACATGTCACCAAAGTCTTTACCACTTAGTGGGTTCTAACCAACACATCCACAATGCAGTTCACTGAACTCTTGAACTTACATTTTCTCATCATGCATTTCCAAAAGAGAACACATCTCTGCAGCACCAACACCTGTAATACTACTACTAATTAGTATGTCAATAACCATACAATGTCCACCACATCTTCATATAAAATTTCTTTTCAATAGAAGTTTAACTGAGAAAGACACACTAATAGATATGCATTGCATGTTATACACTTCTTTAATTACCTTATATACTTGTTTCTTTAATCTTCAAATCTAACGCAATGTGAGACCTTCACTTGGTGTAAATATGTGCAGGAGCATTCAATTAATAAAGCTGTGGTTTTAATCAGTATCACATAATTTGAGCAAAAGTCTTTCCAACTACACTCAGAAAGAATATCTTACTGTATTTTTCTCCAGAACATCAACATAAGAGTATTCATAAAGAGAAAAATCAAGTCATGCAAGGAAATCAAAAATCAAGTCAAGGAAACATGCAGGTACACATGACAGAACACACATATGGATGAAAAATGTATCATTAGCTCAGGGCACTTCTCTACAGTTAAAGAGAGGAGATTTGTGGTACAAGAGGGTTAAACTCTGCAAGGTTCAGAGCTTCCTGGAGATGATTTGACACAGACAGCTTTAGGCATTCCAGTACCTTCCATTGCATTCTTGATTTCAAACAATAAGAGAATGAGTGCAAAATGAGAGAAGATTTATGGAGTTGTCATATTACTAGAAAAACCCAGATAATACAAAAAACTGAGGAAGTAATTTCTCATCTCATGAATCCTACTGTAATTATGAAAGAATTCACTTGCATCTCTAAACTTTTCAAAAGTGCATGCACTCTCCTCAAGTTACAAGTTGGAATGCTGTAAATACATGCAGTGCATGTAACAACTCTGAGCAGCTGTGGCAAACTTGCACCTCTGGAGCCACTGAAAGCTGATCACTGATTAGCTTCCTGCAGCTTTTTGAGTGCCTCGCTGTCTCCTTTTCTTTATCTCTTATGCTTTTGCACACCCAGACATTGCAAAAGGTAAAGGCTTTAAAGGACTAAATGGAAGTTTAGAAAAGGGATTAATATTAGTGGCACTGTGCTTCATTAAACTAATCTGGCACTGATCAGGGCCTGTCAAGAACTCTTTGAAGATTCCCTTTTTTTTTCCAGATTGTGTGAGGAAAGATATGTTCCTACAAGATTCTGTAAAGGACTCACTTGTGTATATGAGTGTATATCCTGGCCTCATTAAAGCAAGGAGTGTCATCTATTTTTGTAGTCATTGTATCAACAAGCCCTAATCTTTGAATAATCAGTCCTGGATTTGGAAGCTAGCTGACCCTATACCTGCTTGGCAACCCCTCTCTAAAAAGACAAATCTCAAACCATCATGACCCTTAGAAACACATAAATAATGCATCTATCTTCAGACCTAAATGATAATAAAGGCACAAGGCCTTAAATGGTTTTTGGTTTATTCTGCTCTAAGACTAGAATCAGTATGTGTTAGCACAAAATATAAAAACAAAGCTTAATCCAGAAGAGACTAAAATGCAATTCAATTACAGAGCCTTATTGCCTATTAGCATCCTGGGGCTTCTCTTTGTCCCATTGACTTGAATCAGGCTCGCATAGAACATGAAAGGACTAGTTTAACCTTGTAGCTGTTAAAAGGAATTCCCCTCAGGGAAGCAGGTAGCAAAAGAAACCACATGGCTGCTTATGGCCTGCTGGCAGATAAGATGATGGGACTTTCTCCTAAACAGATGCCAAAAACAAATCCCACTCTATCAATAGGCACTTATTGATGACATTTCTGACAGCTGCTCTCCTTTAAAAGGCATGCCTGCAGCCTGGGATGGACACATAAAACTTCTCCAAAAGATGTCAGTGTGACAGTTTTCATGGCAAATAATCCACTGAAATGAAGAAAATGCATGTGGTATCCACATGTAGTGGTGTCCAAATCCCTCTCCAAAATGAGTAATTTAAAATCAGACATTGGCTTGCCATTTAAACTACAACTTTATTTAAGGTGTTCATCCCCAAGGTAGCTATGAGCAGAGTTTGGTAATTTCCACCTCTTGTGCACATCCCAGTGTGGAGTCACTGAGTACAGGGGGAGGCAGTGAGGAAGAACATGTGGCACATCTGCACAAACACTGAGGACAGTCAGAAGGTAGACTTTAAATGACCTCATGGGAGGATTTGCAATAAGGCTCAAGGGAGTCAGGGATTCATTTTCACTGGGAACTACATGTCAGAGTCCTTTGAGCTTGTCTAGAATGCTCAGCTTAAATTAAACAGAATGGTTGGGCATTAATCTTCTCAGGGTGGTGTTCCAGCAGCCCAGTTTGTTTTGACAGGCTGCCTGCCTAGAAAGTGGTTTCTTAGATTAAGGCCTGGGTTTCCAACAGGCACCTCAGTCTGTATTCTCAGTGGCAGCAGGTCTCTATTAATAGCATTTGTGGTTTGTTTCAGTCCCTGACCCTTTACAATACTGAGTTCTCTGTTTTAGATATATTGAACTGTTATAACAAAAATCACTAAAAATTTTCAAAGCCATATTACAAAATCTACTTAAATTAAGGGAAAGACAAAGTTCTGTTCTAATGAATGAAACCTGTACTAGCTTAATAAGCAGGAAATCACATTTTTGACTGAGTGAAACAGTGAAAAGATACATTTTATGCTCCATTTTCACTCACTGGAGTTCTCTTTTTTTGCAGCAGCAAATTACACACCTCATAGTTGGAAAAAAGTCATCCTGGATTTAACTTGCTAATCCAAATGAAACACTAAGAAGTCTCCACACCAGACAGAACTATGGTGGCTCCATCGCTACTCCACCCTGTTGCAGCCTCTGTTGGCTGATGCTAACAGCAGAACAAAAGAGGGCTGGTGGAGATTTTCCTTACCTTTGGATGGGTCAGATTCATAGCAGGTTGATGGAGAAGGAACAAGTGACACCGAAGAAGGCTTCAAGCAGAGCAGCAGCATTTGATTACCCATGAGCACAACCTTTTATACCCTTGACCTTACATGCATTACACCTGTGTGGGCTCTCTGCCCTGCTGTGGTTGGTCACTACACCCCAGCACTCCATGGCTCATTACCTTCAATGCTGGTCACCTGTCCCGCAGAGCTGCAGCCCCTTAGGGATCAGGCTCTGCCACAGCCCCATTCCCAACCACCACAAACTGAATGTGCCCACAGCAGGGGGCTTTCACAGGAGACTGGGAAATGAAAGGCTCCCCTGACAGAGGAAGTACTGCTCTATAACACAGGGTAACAAAGTATTCTAAGGTACTGTAGAGGGTGGGACAAAAAAAAGGGGATAGAAGGCTGGATATATTTTAGAACTTACAGGCAATAGCTAAGAAAGAATAAGCATAAAAAGAGGAAGCTGGAATCTAGGATTGGGGGAAATGCAGGTGGAGGGTGCTGTGCCAGTGGGGTGGTTAAAGGAATGGGTGTGTTAACAGCACAGGGAGGTAGGGGGATCTCAGGGGATGAAGTGGTTCAATGCCACAGGGAAGGAAGCAAGGCAAAGAAAGAAATCCAGCTTTAAATGTGTGTGTAAATGAAGGACTTTCCGTAAGGGATGGAGGCTTGCAGAGCATTGAACAGACTGAAAAAATAGAACAACTGGATGAATTACCGGCTTGAAATTTTAAATTCTACTACTTCTGACAGCATAGTTTTACTTTGATAAGGGCTATGTAAATGATGTTTTCTGCCTCGACAGATCTGCAAACAACTCTTGTTCTGTGTTACATGTGCTGACTTGAAGATGAACCCTCTCCAACTGCCCCAATTTTTTCTTGTCTTTTTTAGAAAAGGAGCATTTATTCTGTGTTTAAAAACCTGGTGTTCCCCATGGCAGGAAGGAGGAATCAAAAGGCAGACTTTCTTTTTTTTTTAATATTGGTCTCATGACCTTACTAAGATTAAACTGTATTTTACTTTTAAGGACTCCTGTCAGACACAGTTCATGGAGAGATGCAGAATTTGCTGCTCTTTTGGTGCCCCCTTGGAAACTTCATAGAAATACTGCTGTATGGATTCAGTCCTGAGTTTCTGAACATCCCTGTTCTCAGGCCTTCTGTGGTGCACAGCATTGCTGCTGAGAGAGAGGGAAACAATTCCCACAGGCAGCAGAAGGTTTGTTCTTGTTACTGCCATCTGTGCAAGCCACTACACTCAGCATAAACCAACCAAAAAGCACCACCCATGTTCCACAGATGGCCTTCAGTTACAACTTGCAGTTTAAGAACTGTGGTTGGTACCTAAAGTCTAAAAACTTCCTTTACTCCATGTCCTTTCAAGAGCCTCAGATCAAGAAGAAAAAAAAAAGTGGCCATCGAAGTTTAAGTCAAGTTTCTCAGCAGACATAATCTGAGCAGAACACATAGATGTTGTATCAGCATTACCCATATATAGTTACATCCTTATTAGAGATCCATTGGATCCCAAAATATCAGTCCAGAGATAAGAGCACATCCTGTAGAAATGAGGTATTGTGCTTGGGGGGTTGTTTGTTTGTTTGTTTCCCCAAAAATAAATGATTTACCATTGTTTCCCCCAAAAGAACAGCTCCAGGTCACAATTTTTCTCAGGCAATTCAATAATTTCTGCACCCAGAGTGCACTGAAGTCCATGTGAAAATACCAACAGCCAATTTATCCGTCTTCTAACACTGTCCAAAATGAAAGATTTTTACCTTTGGACATGGTGAATAGGATGGAATGATCTAGATGGAAACACTGAGCAATTCCTGACATTCATTACTGAACATGATCAGTCCCTGTAATTCCTGCATATTCCATATTCTTTCAGTTTTGATGCTCATCAGAAGTTCTTCTTATTTCACTCAGCAGCCATTTATTCTTTACTCCTGTGGTATTTCGAAGAGTTGATTATTTGTTTACAATTATTACTTACATGTTTTAATGGAGAGGAGGAAACCAAGAGTTTTAAATACTCAACAGAACTCCTTCCATTCATGAAAGAATACAAACAACAATTCTAAGAGTACTTTAATATTTTATCATCATTGCTGTGTTCTCATTTGATAATTCACATTTTTCCATTACTGTGCTGTCATTGGCTTTGTAGTCGGCTTTAGTATAGAGCACCATTTTTTCCAGTTTTTTACTTGAAAATAAGATATTAGAGGGCTGCTGTGCTGATCAGCAATGATAGTCCCTAGCAGATGCAGCAGCAGTGTCAGGGGATAATTTGGAAATACTCTCAGTTTTCTTCTTGCTAGTCTATCTGTACTTATTCCCAGGAACATGTGACTATGAGAATCCTGACAAGGACAAACAGATATCTTTCTGCTGCACTATATTCACCCCATCTGATCTGACTGAGGGTTTTACAATGAAAAACAACCTTCACTGGTGTCAGTAAAACTTATAAAGCAGTTAAGAATAATTCCGTCTGATGGTTTGCAAATAGATTTGCCTGGGATTTGCAGACACATTTTTCCCAAGTATTTAACTCTAATCTTCTAATCTTGAGATTTTCCAGTGTAGCACTAAGTCCTAAAACCCAAACAAATGAGGGTGATGTAAATTCTGACCCAATTAAATGTATTAAAGGGTAATAAAAAAAAAAACAACAAAAAACCCAAAAAACAACCTAAACCAAACACACACACACACAAAAGAGAACTAAATAACACCATAAAATTTTAATAGTAGTTCAAGAAAAAAATGAAAGTGATTGAAATGTTGTTCTCAAAGGATCTATCTAAAAGTTAATGGAGGAGGAAGCAAAGGAAGATTTCCCTTTCTTTCTCTTTTGTTCCAAGAAATGTGCACAGAAATGCTTAGTAACTTGCAAAATTCATGAAGGACACACAGGACAGAAGGATCCCATAATTTTGCTCTTATCTCTTGTACAATCCTTGCTACATAAGCAAAATGTGTAGGAAATGTCTCTGTTGAACCTTGATAACTTCAATACACTTTAGTTATAGAGTTGGCAGTGTCAGTTTAGCTGAAAAGCTGAAAAGCAGAGTTTCTTAATGTCAAATTCTCCCAAGAAGGGATGTAGTTACTAAAGACATGGATTGTCTAAAATGCTCATTATTTTATCAGCAATATAAAATTAAAGCAACTGAGCATCCAGATGTGCCTCAATAATTTCATGCAAAGCTTTACGGTGTAAAAGCTGTCAAGTCAACAATCTCACTGTGGCTGGCAGGAAATTATTCCAAAGTCAACATATTACATAAGCAATCATGAGAAAGCTTATCTGAGACTAGGCAGCTCATGCTGACTCCCCATCATGCAACAAGCTCAATTTACCTTTCAGCCAAAGTCGTGCTCTAGTTTCACTCAAGTAACCAGTCCTGTATTAGCTCCCCTGAAGATTTTTTACAGTAAATGCATAATCTGAATTGGTTAATAAAATATTACATATTATTACCTGTTTTCACCATACCTGAGGTAGGAAATAAGATGATTTTGAAATTAAATCCACCACTACCTGGTTTTTCTCAAGAGACATGGATAGGAAGGATGATCTAATTAATATTTCCCCTTTTGTCTCTGAAGTAATTTCACATTCAGATTTATACGTCTATAAATTTCTTCATTATGACAAATGAAATATTAAGCTATATTTCAGCCTTAGCTTTTTTCAAGATTTGGCTTTCATTATATTTTGAGAAACTTATTGCTCCACTTTCTTGTGTTCAAACATCTGAATTCCGTTGCACTTCTGCTGCTTGGTTGGGTAAAGTGATGTTTACTCAAAAGGAGGCAACACTCCTTAAGTGAATAATGAATCCTACTATCTACATGGGAATTGTTCTCGTCCACATGAAAGATTACTGTTGCATTAATAAAATACTGCATGAATGTTCGTGATGAAGCAAGTAAAAAAATACTAAAGATGCAGACAAGATGAAAAGGAAAATATGATTTCTAAAAATCCCAAAACAACACTTGCAAACAGGTTTTCAGCTTTTAATGTCAGTGCAGAACTCTGAATGCCTCATAAAAAAAAAGAAAGGGTTAAAGTATAAAAAAGGTAAGGTGCTAAGCAAACATTTATTTTCTGTGTATTCTTGTCATTTACCTTGGAATACAATATAAGTAAAAAATCTTGAATAAATAAATAAAAGTTCTACAAACATTGTGTACAATCCAATGAATATGGAAACCCTATGTATATTTCAAATTATTTTCTCCTCTCATCTATTTAAGAAAAAAAAATCAACATTACATTTTATAATTCAGGGTAACAGAAGAATTATCAGCTCTCTTACTAGCACATTAGCATTTACGTATTTTTTTAAATGTTGGCTAAAAATAACAAAATAATTAATAGTTCAATTACAGCTGCAGCTTAGTATAATTCATTCCAGTATTTTTGTTATGTTGACTTAAATGTTTATCCTTTTTTCTCCAGTGAAGAAGAAAATTCAGCTGAAATGTTTTCTCTCTATACAATCCTTATTCTTGTCCTGCCTTGGTTAGCTCCTTCTTGTTATTAATAGCACCCAAGTGAAAATATGGGAGTTCTGTGGCTTGCCTTCTTAATAATGAATAAAGGTGATGCATTGTATGAAACTGCCTCAATAATTTAAAAGGTAATATCAAGCAAAGACTAACTGTAGTGGTCTGCAGAAAATATATTGCATTGAAAAATTATTTATAAGTTGCAGAGATGTTAAAATGCTAAATTTAAGTACAAATTTCATAGTCTATTAGAAATATTAAAGTTTTAACATGAAGCATGGCTATTTTCCTACTTGTTTTAAGTTGTAAATTATTTTCTATTCCTGTCCTTTTGTATATATATTTAGAGATAGAGTCATTTAGAGATAGAGATACTCTTTTGACAGGATGCCCTTCAACCTTCAATTCTACTTAGAGAAAGACAAAAGAAAGGGATAGAAGAGTTCACTATAATCACTGCTTCTGTTTTTAAATGATAAGCTGCCTGATATCCAGAAGATGGACAAGCAATCCACTATAAAGTGACTTCTCTTTGATACTCAAAGTCTAAGTTACACAATAGATTACTTCTGATTATTTAGTGTATAACTATACATTTATGTACAGGTAGAATTATGAAATTAAATAACACATGCACATTAATAAGAACTGACTTGTGCCTATTGTGTTTCATCAAAGTTTCTCTGAAACCTGTAGTGAATAACACTTGTCATGCTCTCCCATCCTATGAGACTCGAATTCTAGCCAGGTAAAGAGATTAAATAAAAAAAACAGTACAAAACTGAACAGAGGAAAGAAATAGTAACTTGCATAACATAACTTTGTCATCCAGTCAGAAAAAATTAATAGATTTAGACCAATCACACAGTTCAGACTAGAGAAATAATACTCTTAAGAAACAGTTTCAAACTTATACCTAGGCACAGACCATGGATAAATGGTGACACATATATATTATTCCTAATTTTGTATTAATACAAATTTAGATGAAAGAGTCTAGAAGTAAAACCATGCAGTTCTGAACCCGGGAAGTCTAAGATGCAACATGCACACAGATGTAGACTGCAACTTATTGTACAAAGTCATCAAAACTGAGTTTTTAGAACTATGCCAGTTTTGCAAAACTCAATGGACTGGCAAGAAGGCTTTGAGCTACTTCGTCCTGGTACTGATGACATATAATTTTTTTTGATTTTGAAGAGAACAACAGTGACAACATCTTAGTGTAATACTGTGATTATTTTCAGTTAAAATAAACGAAGCCAACTCAAACAAACAAAAGCAGTAATAACAGCAACACATAATGTTTACATCTCTTAAGAAAATACTGGCACACTATCTTGTAAACAGTGATTTACATTATGTATTCAATAGTTAGATATGAGTGGATCCTGTATTTTCCAGCTAATTTTGTCAAATGAATGGTTTTGAATATTCCAGCTTAACAATATTTGTCTCAAAAGCTTTCTCTTTCTTTACTTGGAGTTAATAGTCTTTGCACAGAATCCATATATAGGAATTTCAATATAAATTCAGAATAGCCATGTTATTGCAACAGTGGTCACCATAAAAATATCATAATTTACATAAGAAACAGAGTGATAGCACCATCCTTTGAACTAATACCCCAATGCATCCAAAACTGTGTAAAGCTTAAAATAGTTCAGAAATAAAATAAAACTGGATTTACTTGACTCTTTGGATGGAAGGAATAATTTGATAAAAATTTTTTTGAGTCCTAATACTGAATTTAATCCTCCATTTCACACTTGGAAAGTGTAGTGTTTAACCATAAAGTACATTTTAAAATGTTAAATCTGCTTCACTTTCCCCTTCATTTGCTGAAACAATAATTGCAAGCTTTGATGCCAGGTTTGTTTTATTAGCTCATTTAGATAAGGGAACTTTTGGTCAGTGACTCAGAAGAATATTATCTTTAAACTTTGTGAAGAATGGTGCTACTTCAAAAGCACAATGAAATACAAAGATGCTATTGAACCTTTTATCCTTGCTGGCATCCTGTACAAATCAATTCACACAGTTCTCCAGCCCTGCCAGCTATTACTAAACTGATTTTTTTTTTTTTTTAATTGTGAAGGTGTCACAGTTCAGTACTCTTTGGCCAGAATATTTTGGCTATTCCATGCATGGAGAGGTTTATATTTAATATAAAATGTACTTATTAAAAACTAGATGTATTACAAAGGATTTCTGACTTATCAGGTCACTAAATACAATTTATGGTATATCACTATTTAGCAAAAAATTTTGGAATGAATAGTTCAATCCCAATACCAATGTGATTTCCAGTGCCAGCCCGTAGATTATGCTATCACTATGTTGGGAAAGAGCAGGGAGGTTACAGTTGGCTAAAATCCTTGCTCTCTCTAAAAAGCTTTTGGAAGTTGTTTAGGGTTTATACCCTTCCTGGGCTGAGCCAGGTGTTCAGTCCTGCCTGGCTGGCCTGGGTACTCCTGGGGCACATCCACCCCTTTGCTGAGCTCCAGGAGGAACATTGACAGCAGTGATTGATGCCATTGCTCACCTCAAACAAAGGCAGCCTGGCCCCGCTGCCCACACCCGAGTGTTGGTCAAAAACCTGCAGTGGTCCCTGAGCATCAGACACACAAATCCCCTCCCCTTGTGCTCTGCTGTCATTTTAGGGGTTCTTTGTCAATCCCAGAAGACCAAGGTTATGAAATTCATTGTTACAAACCCTACTAGAACTGCCATACAGATATCTCTCCTTCCCTTGGACTGCTATACAAACCTGAAAGATACTCAAGTGGTTACTCATTCTTTCACTGTGATGTATTTGTAGTTTTTCAAGTACCAAACCTGCATATGTTGTCAAATGCCACAGATCCATTTAGGCTACAGAAGCTAGACATCAAAAACTGCAAATGAAGCAGCTTCATGAAAAATGCTTATACAGATAAGATACTGCAATTCCATAAAGGAAACACGGCTGTCCAGGCCCACTGTTCAGGCAGTTTTGGGCTTTAAGCAACATTTTAAGTGATTTCAGTGTACATATATAAAAGGCAATTGCCCTGCAATTGGGCGTATCAATTACTCTTTGTTAGCTGCATCTTTCTTAGGGATTTTTCTCCAGCTGTAAATCCATTCTGCAGTACTTCATAGTCATTAACATTGGAAAAGCCATCGCAGATCATCAAGTTCAGCTGTTAATACACTACAGTGAACTAAACCACATCCCCAAGAGCCACGTTCACACAACTTTCAATACTTCCAGAGATGATGATTTCACCATTTCCCTGAGTAGCCAGTTCCAACACCTGATCCCACTTTCAGTAAAAGAAGTTTTCTTAACGCCCAATCTAAACCTCCCCTGGTGCTACTTCATTGGAAATGAAATAAATTCTTTATTCAGTATAAAGATTTGCACAAACAGAAGCCAGGGTTTGCAAGTTTTAGTGTCAGGAAATTGTTTTTCAGTGGGAACAAACTACAATCTGGGAACCCTACAGTGTTCAGAGTTTGCTATTTTGCTCTGCTCTTTGCACGGCCTCTCATTTTAAACTCAAGAGCCACTAGTGCAGATCCACACCAGCCACAGTAACTTACAGCTACTAAAGACAAGCTTTATTATCAACTCCTGGCAGCATTTCATGTTTGGATCCTTCTTGCAGATGCTTTCAGAGTTTACAGTAATTACTATTAGAGAACATCAATATTTGTCAAAAGACCTCATTGCCAATTCCCACTAATACTGCTTCTTTCCAAAGCAAAGATGGATGAATGATTTCCAGATACTTTATGGGTCAGACCATCTGTGACATTAAATCTGTTTTCATCAGATGCCATTGAATCATACTGCTCAGGATTCAGCTCCTTGTTTTCCTTTTTTCTGTTAATTTTTCTGAACCAGATATGATTACACCACAAATTTAACATCAGAACTGTAACAACAGCAATCACACAGTGCTAGATGATAGTGATTTTGTTTTCCTGGCGCAAAATATAAAGTTTCTTAGAAGAAGAACCTTTTCAGTCTAGTATTTGACATCCAATTATTTAAATAGATTTATTGTTATTAAATGATGCTTCTGTAATTTTCTAAGGCAAAATAATAGGGGAGAGAGAGAAAGAGATCCAGAGAGAGAGAGAAACCAGGTTTGTTCTGCAGGTTCCTTCCATATTTCAGATGTTTTATTTTCATTGTTTATCGTTGTTTAAGAAGAAAAAGGTGAGCTATCCAGAGTGATAGGTCCTAGCTCTAGGACATTCCTTTCAGAGCACAAGTTGCAGGCTCTCCACATTGTGAATGAAATCTGAAATGAGTTAATGTGGCAGAAATGCATCCTTGAGGCTACAGTTGTCACAATATATGTACAGATACACTAATATCATTCCATTAGATCTTTTTTTCCCTGAGATGTTGTTATACAACCAAACTCAAATTTAGCCAGCTCTTATGCCATTATACTCTTACATGACTGCAGGGACAGTAAAGGATAATTCCTTGACAATTCCTCTCCAGATGGACAAGTTAATAAAATTTTAAATGTATTATAAGAAAATATTTATATTAAATATGTCTTTTTGATTCTGGGAAATAAACTGTCTTCCTAAGCACTTACAAAACCCTGCATCTTTAGGCAGTAACACAGTCTGCAATAATTTGTCAATGTTTTTGTTAATTTTAACTTCTATCAACTGATATAGAAACATCAGCTCACAGGAATAATTGTTTAGCTGATAAAGATGTTAACTTGTATTTGAAGCTCTACTAAGCTTATTGCCTGAGTGCTTGAAAAGTACCTTGAGTGCAGTGTCCAGTTCTGGCCCCTCAGTTCAGGAAGGACATTGAGATGCTTCAGCGTGTCCAGAGGAGGCAACGAGGCTGGTGAGGGGCCTGGAACACAAACCCTGTGAGGAACAGCTGAGGGACCTGGGGGTGTTTATCCTGGAGAAAAGGAGACTCAGAGGTGACCTTATTACTCTCTACTTCCTGAAAGGTGATTGTGGTCAGGTGGGGTTGGTCTCTTTCTCCAGGCAGCAACTGACAGAATTAGAGGATACAGTCTCAAGCTGCACCAAGGGAAATACAGGTTGGATATTGGGAAAAGTGTTTTTTACAGAAAGTGATAAAGTGCTGGAATGGTCTGCCCAGGGAGGTGCTGGAGTCATGAAGCCTGGATTTGTTTAAAAAACAGACTGGATGTGGCACTAGGTGCCGTGGTTTAGTTGAGGTGTTAGGGCTGGGCTGGACTTGATGGTCTTGAAGGTCTCTTCCAACCCTGTGATTCTGTGATTCTGTGATCACTTTTTACCCAAAGTGTCTCAGGACTAGGCAGGATGCTCAGGAACAATCATCATTTGAAGTTCATGGCACTTTTCCAACACACGATTCAAATTTTCTATGTTTCTCAAATTTTGGCTGTCAACATTACTGACAGAGGCTTCAGAGCTCCTTAGAGCTGCTCTTGGATGCCTCAGGTGGGATGACTGTGTTGGCCAAGATCAGCAGCCCCATTCAGAACTGCAGATTTGGCCTCATTTCTGCATTCATTCCTGAAATGTCTGAAAGAGACTCAGCATCGTTGAGTTCAAACAACACAGAGGTCCTACTGTAGCTTCATCAGCTTTTCACAAAACTAAGGGAGTACACCTGCTACAGGGAATAATTACAGCTCTCACTTACTTGAACTACTGCTTCCCTTCTCACTATTTTATAAATTGTCATTATGCTGTGGACCTTAAAAAGTTTCCTGAGTGTGCAGTGAAAAATGTGCATCATTAATATATTGATGATTGAGAAAGATTATTGTCCCAGGTACATTTGACTCCTTTTATGTCCTGAACTCATAAATTTGTTCATAAAACTGATATTTTTCATAGTCTTTGATGGTTGCTTTCAGTGAAGAAAGAAAACACAAGTTATGTAACTTGGTCTGTTTTTTGAAATTAATTTTTAATATGAGTAATTTGTTTATGTATTAAAAGACAAGAAGTAGTTTACCATAAAGGATGGGGTAGCATAAACCCCTAGCAAACATAAGAGTTTAGGCAAGTTTTATTTGGTATAAAATTAAGTAAAAATAATTTTACATTCATTAGACAAGTATCACGCTTAGGATTGCACTGAGTTGTGAAATAATGATCTGTTATGCTGCACATTTATCAACTACAAAACACTGCCACTCTCTTTCAAACCTTATTACCATATTTCTAAACACTCATTTATCTGCTAAAGAATGGTCCCTCATAGCTTTATTTGTTCCATTTTCTTGCTAATAGTCTACCTTTAATCTTCATGCCCTTAGAAATGGAAGGGTCCTGCCTTCTGCACACATCTCTATAAGCCTCTGCCTCCTGTGTACGTGCACATTAAGAATTGTCATGTGGGTCTTAGGTCCTTCTAATTTGCAAGTGCCAAATTGCTGACAGACTTCTGTAAGATGGCAATGATGTAGTCCTTTCTTTAAAATTAATGTCCAGCTCAAAAAGGTCACTTTACCTTATTTATGACTCTTTTTCTCCTTCAACTAACCAGACAACTTTCCAACTTTTCCAACGTTAATGTTCTATTAATAGTAATATACCCAGCATATAATTTTTAATATAGAGTCTCAATTATGATTTTCTGAGTTTATTTTCTATCTGGCAATTTCCTTGTTAAATAAGAAATATTATATATGACATAGACTGCTATGTATATTTACCATGAAAATTTAAAGGGACTCTCACATCCATCAATATGAAGCAGAATTGTATCCATGCTCTTACAAGGTGAAGAGACCCTATGAATACAGACTGACCTGTCCCTGCCCTTATTCTCTTTTCCATTCTCTTCCATTATGAAGGATCCTCTTCATAATTAATTATTCATATGTCTTACTTTCTGTTTAAGTATTATTATTGCCACTTGTATGACACACAGTTCTGTAGAAACCCCATCTGCTTTGTGTTCTCAGGGGTGAATGTCCACAAAGATCTGTCCCTCTCCTTTCTCCTCCATTTTCCTTCAGCTAGATATTCCTCTAAATCTTGTGGGAGCTAAATATCTCAAACTTGTATCTTTCTATCCAATTGAGCTAAAATCAGATAGCAGCTTTAAAAATGATTGGAAAAAAGAATGACAGGCAGATCACGCACACAGAGTACAAGCAATTATGGAAGAAGTTGAGTTAAAAGTTAAATTACATCAGCACAAACAATTGATTGTAAACCATGCAGAGTGAAATTAAATGCCAAATGTAGAAAAACATTTGAATTTCTACAGAGGTTACATGCAGTGTTGATATTTCAAAATCTGATTCCTAACAGAAGTCAGTGATTCATCCTTTATTTCTTGCGAGAAAATGAGAGGTTTGCATCATGTGACATTTCTGAACTGGCAGACCAACTTGTACTGAAGCTACATTTGGTGCCATTAAGGAATCAACTGTCTTGAAGTTGATTCTGAAATTCCCTTCTGTCAGTGAATCCTTACTATTTATACTGTTTGGAAAGGGGGATAAGTTTTGTTGCAACAGAAGAAATGCTGAGCTGCAGCTTGTTCATTTTTTTCTTTTGATTGGCATGTACTTTTCTTCAGAACTGAACAGACAGCTTGACCATGCTTTTTGTCATGTTTTTCACTTTGCATTTATTGCTACCCTTAGCAGGAGGAGTGACAAAGGCTCTTCCTTTACCTTCCTTCTCCCAGTAGAGTTCTAACATGCAATAAGATAATAAGCAAACAGCAAAAATGTTGGTTTTTTTAAAAAAATTTTTAAAGCAATTATGAAATCGTTTTCTGCTTCCAGGGGGAAGAATTTAGTAATGAAAAAGTCCTCTAAAATGCTATTCCTCCATGCTATTCCTCTAAAAATAAGCTTGACAAAACTGCTACAAGAAAAATGTCTTCCTCTAACATATCTACTGTTCAAAACACCAGTTGGGCCATATTTTACAGAGTGGTTGACATCCTCCTCTTTCCAATCCTAAGTGAAACCCACCACACTCTTTGGTCAGGCCCTCCAGCTGTAGCCACCAGCACAAGTGCTTCATCTGAGAGCTGGAGTTCCACTTCAACTGAAAGGAAAAGAGTGCCTAGACAGGTAACGCAGTCAAAAAATGTTGAGCCTCAAGATGTAATAGGATGAATTCTCTCTTTCCACATCTCCATGGCTATAGACAAAACATAAATGTCTGATGCAGACTGGTTTCACAGACTTCTTACATGTAGCTGGCATTGAGTGAGTTTAATCCAGGTCTATGGCATTTTTCCACACTGAGGTGGTAGAAGTGCTAGTATTTTCTGGGAATTGCAAGGCTATATTTTTTCATTCCAGATTCATACAGCAGATGTGATAAGCTTCTACAGATACAGCAACTGCAGCATCAGAGCTATATCCAGAAATTATGAGTATAGACTGTATCTAAATACAAAAGGTTTGTCATTGTGATATAATTAAACTAAATAACTCAGCTAAATTATTTAATATACTTCATATTTTCTTTCTTCTTTTTATTTTTTTAAAAGTTTAAGTGAGAAAAATTTCTGTCTTTTATTAGGGAATGAAAATTTTCCAAACCAGTAGATGAGGTTGGATCCCAATCTCCTGCACTTGATGGCATGCTTCCCCCAATTAATTGCACCTTTTCACATATGTAACCATAATTTAATTACAACGTTCTTGGTTTTGGTGATACAGTTACAAAAGTGGATGTGGTGAACTCAAAACAGCAGGAGATGCGTGAGGCAGAACAGCAGCGATGCAAGAGTGACATTGGTACCAGTGGGATCAGTACCAGCCCAGCCATCTGGAAATGTGATCCCTTGTTTTGTCAATGTGTCTCAAACTCAGTCCTGCTGTTGACACTTCATCTGACTAAGATAATACAGGGAGTTCATTTTTGGGAATATTTACCTGCGGCTGTTTGGAGGGTTCAATGCAGTAAAATCTGCTCTTTAATTACTTTGCCACAAAGATTTGTTCCAATGAAATGCCCACTGGTGCTTCATAAAAACGTGTCATTACTGTTCAATCTTGCATGCATTCAGATGAAAACTGTGCAGATGCCAGCAAGAAAGTCAAGCAAATTGAACCCAAACTCCATATCAAATGAATTCAGCTCTTGATTGCTTTTGAAGAAAATATTAAATGGTAAACTTCAAGACACCATTATAGAAACCTCTAATAGACCCATGTATAAGGAAGTTAAAAAAAAAAAATTTAAATATCACGTGTTTTAAAGTCTTAAATATTAATTTTCTGAGTAAGTAGTGTTTTCTATTAAAGCAGCTCTTCATTTTTTTTTCTCATTTTTCACATCAAATGCAAGAGTTGCAGCAATGGTGCATAATTTTCACCCCAACATAGTCATATTCTAATGGGATTTCTGTCCTCACAACCACAGACCCCACAAGCACTGGCACAGGAGTGCCACAGCAGCTCAGTTCCAGTGACTGCCACAGGAAGTTTCACTGTGCAGCAGCTGCCCCAGTTATGTGTTGTGTAGTTGTCCATGGTGGATCAATCTTTTTTAGGCAGAAACAGGAACACTCTGATTTCAGCAACAGTGAGGCAGAGTTTGTTTGGCCTACTTATTTTAAGTTTGTCTGATATTTTAGAATCTTGTTTTGGAGGCCTACTCTTTACTTATCTTTCTCCATCTTTAATTGCCTCTTAAATGAATCTTTTGGCATTATCAGATCTGGATGACTTTGTTTCCTTTGCTGAGGAAGTGAAGTTGCCATTACCTGTCCAAATAATTAACTGTGGGTATCAATTTGTATTTCCTCTTCTGGGCAGCACCCTGGCTATTATTGCAAAACAAAAGGCTCAACACCACATTAGGCTAAAAATGATTTATGAGCAGATCTAAAAGCTGCAGACATTGCCAAGAAAAAAAGTAACAAATGTCAACCGAGCTTTGAAATGCTCCATGCTCTTTCAGCTGAGGTTCTGGTAGAGCAGTTAAATATCCTACAGTGTGTATTGTATCCCTGTAACCACTGATTGCTAATTCCAGAGGCTTGTGTTACTGAAGTTTAACCAAATGAACATTAAGCATATTTATCAACACAGCTGAACAATGTTGTGTTACTGAATAAACACGATCAAGGCGAGGGTTGGAAGGGAGAAGAGAATTTGGCTGCTGGTGATAATTTCCAGTTGGGAAGCAATTATTTAGATAGCAGAATTTAGTCTGAGAATAAAGAGTTTAGTAAGTGCTGGATTTGCATAATAGTAATACATGTCACTTTAAATTTCCTCCTGGCGTTTTCATGCACTTTTAAAATGAATCCTAATTATAAATGTTATACAAGTCTCACATAATGTGAATTTGCTTGTATGTACATTTGCATTATCCTCATTTTTAAGTGTACGGATGATTAACATTAGTAACCAAGCTATTACGTTAAATGCAGGAGTAGACTACACACCATCTTTTAGAAATTAAACCTTACGCACATTAAATGTGCAAAGAACTCTAAAAATTCACCCAAATCAAAAAGAGAAAAAAACCAAACAAAAAACCTTAAAATGAAATCAGGATTGTATTTGACATACCTAATTTAAATATGAAAACAAAGCATTTTTAAAAAAGCCCAAACCCATCATACTCATTTTTGTAAATGGAAGGAAGGCTTTTCAAAGAAGAAGCCACTTCAAGAAAATTTACAGAAACTCACTTTCTCATATGAATTTTTAAGCTACAACATTCCATTTTTCAGGTATTGTGTGCCAAATATGAGTGACATTAAATTTCTTTGAGCACCAGTACAACTATCCTGAGCTAGACCATTCTCCAAAGTGAGTCACTGCTGCCATCTGGAAGTCAATGAATTGAATTAAGATGTTTATATCTTACTTGAAGGCTAAAAAAACCACAGCAAAAGTTGTAAATATAACCTGAGGTGAGGGGACATGGATTCCATCCATGTGAAAACAGTGGATTCCACATTACAAAATTTACTAAACTGTTGTACGGAGTGTACAATTTTGTATAATCAGGATATGCATTTATTTAAATAATTTGATTAATTTTTCTTTTTTTTTTCTGTATTTCACCAAAATGGCTTATCTTTATCCTGACATAAACTCCTGAAATGTCCCAATTAATATTAATAAACTTTCAATCCATTCAGTAGAAAGTTCACTATGTGAAGATTTCCTCATGGAGAAATCTTTCTTTCCAATTTTTCATTTTCTGAGGACAGAAAAGTCAAACAAACAAACAAAACCACAAACAAACAAACAAACATATCACATTTACTTGCATGCAGATAATGCAGAAAAAAGTTGCATGGAGTCTACTGGCATCTGTCAAACAAGAAGACATGTTTCCCACTATCTATAGCATTGAATTTTGCTTGATAAATCCAATGATAGAATGTTTTAGTCAGAAAACTGCCTCAGAAAAAATGCATTAACACATGGTTAGTATTGCACTCGCATATCCAGCTGCCTGATCCAATTATCCTAATGTAAAAGAAGAATAATTTATGTTTTCTAGTGAATGCCATGTAGAAACTGTGCCTACGTTGCGTCTTCTAATAGTTTACACAAAAGCTGGGCAATCCAGCAGAATAAATCTCATGGACTTTTAAAAAATATTATCTTCAGAAACAGTGTGGGTTTGGAAATGGGTGATCTTGAGGTCGACCTTTGAGAATCCTCCCATCAAAGCCAAACCTGGCAGCAATGTCTGAGGCACTGGTTTGATCCAGCTTGTAAAACTGTCCCAAGGCTTGTGGGGAGCAGGAATCCCCTCAGCCTCAGGGCTGCAGAGCCCCCAGAGCCACGCTCAGCCTCAGGCTCTGGCACTGCGCCATTTCCAAGCCCTGCCCAGAGAGGGGTTCCAGCACTGCCCTGGCCCTGAGTGTGTGTGACCTCTGCAGCTGAGTAGCTCTTGGCAACCTTTCTGACTGGGAGCTGTAGTAGCAGCAGCAATATTCCAGACAGATGTCATTTTTCTTTGTGTGTGTTTTGCTTTGTTTTTTTTTTTTTGTAATTAACATTTTTGTATGGCTAATTAAATTTATTAACAAAGCTATTTCATTGCTCAGTAAATAAGAGTTCATTAAAAACACATTATTGAATGCTTAACAACAACACAATAAAAAAGTATAGAAAGGGTAAGTTAATGATCATATTTGTACTGATATCAAAGTATGAGAATGCTCATTAATATTATTTATTTTAGATTGCCTCAGTAAACATTATTATTTGCTACACATTAGAAACATGTTTTAATGATCTTTTATTTATTCAGTGAACAATGAAAATTGATGATGTGCAAGCATTTGTTCAAGGCTTTACAACTTGTTATAAGGTTGCATTTGCACACAAGAATAATTAACACACCAGCACACGAGAGATTTTATTGATAGCACAAAGACAACCTTAGGAAATTACCCATGACCAGCTCTGAAGCAGATAAAGACACCATCTGAACTCTGTCAAAGGAGTGCATGGGTACTCAATGTCCTGCTGACACTGAGGTGTGGGACTGAGCACTCAGGGAAAGCGTGGTACAGGCTCAGTACTGGTGTGTGAGATACACCCCATGGCTTCCATAAGCAGCAGCACTCTGATAATTGGTAATGTGCTTGCATGGGCCCCTTAACTTTAATTTTGGACATGAACCTGTTTCCCCTGGAGTTACAGGAAGTTTTCCCTTCCAGTTTTGGGAGAATCAGATTTTCCCCTCAAGCTGATATGCAATTTAACAGTTTTCCAAACGCATAACACCCAGGCAGTTCTAACTCAATTCTTCAGCCTCTTTGTATTACCACTTTAACTAAGTTCATCAATAATATTTATTCATTATGGCTTATATGGAGACTAAAGCCTTGTGATTCATTAGTCTCACAAGAAGATACGTGTAAATGGTTTAGTCATCCAAAATCCAATTGCTGTCTTGTACAGCTCACTCTCCCAGGGTTGGTGAAACAGTAGAAAACTCAGTGTATTTTGCATGTCACCAACTGTTTCTTACAAAGGTATTTGTTTGTGTGCTGAAGAGAGATATGTGAACAAACACACTTGTGAATATAAATAATATTTACTGAAGAGATTGTTTTGTCTTCTGATGTGCTACCAAAGTAACTACAGACTTCCTTGCAGTACACAGAGAGATGACATAGCACAGTGTGTTCTGTAAGTCACTTCTAATTCCCATCAGCTCCAGAACTGCTTTATAAATTGCTGGGGTGAGCTAAGTTTCCAGCTATCACAGTCTTATGTAATTTCCTGAGACACCTGCATAGCTACTCATGAGAAATTTGTTGCAATAAGCAATAACCTGAGTAAAAATAATTCAAAGATTGTAAAAAACAGGCAAAAATATAATGCAAATTAAAAGAGTAAGGTGAAGTCTCTCAACAGGAGGACCAAGCAGGATTCAGTATCACTGAGCTCTGAAAGATGCCACCTTAACAACAGTTTGGAATTAAACATAAGAGCTCAAAATTCACAAATATGACTTCAAACTCTAGGAGACTTTTTACACAGCAAAGGGAGGTTTGCTGTTTTTAATGAGAAGTAAGACCTTTTTTGTCCACAATGATCAGTATGTTCAGGTGTCTCTGCTTTGCTGCCTAACAGAACCCTTCTGATGTGGCACAAATTCTGCCTCTCAGGGCTTGGTCTACAGATACTAGTTCATTCATGGGGGGTGAATCTATCCCTGGCGTGATTGACTTCTGCTTTGAAAAAATGCTTGAGGGTTTTGATTGTTTGTAAATAACCTCAATATGGCTTCAAAATTAATGTGAACTTGATACTTGTTTCATCAAATGTGTAGGAAAAACTTGTGTCACCAAGAATCAAAAGCCTGGAATAGCGGGTATGAGACACAAGAACACTGTGTAGCTCTCAATAAGCAGCCATTTGCACAAGAAATCACACATTTGACAATACACAGTAAGAGGCAAAGTTATGAATATCAATTATTCCCCTTCTTATGGCAGTGCAAAGCATCTCACTCCTCCTGCAGGAGGGTTCTGTGGAACTCCACGTGCTTTGGCCTGCCTGTGTTGTAGCTGTGCCTTTGCCTCCCTCAACACTGTGTGCTCATAGGAAAAGCATTTCCTCCTGAGACCTTGAATTCCTTCTGTACTTACCCCCTTCTTTTGTCCAGGGAAACTATACTGATCACACATTGCTGTGCTCATGCACAGCAATGGCGCTTTAAAGACTTGCACAAATGGCAACATTAAAAATAAGGCGTGATCAAGAGGGACAATGTTATTCAGAGGGACTGAGACTTAAATGGGCACTTCAGGATGCCATTTGCACATCCAGATTCAAAGTGACCTACAGTACCAAAATGAGCAAATGACACATAAGTAAGGAATTCTTAATGGAGATGATAGCCATAGTAAAAAGTTGAAAGCAAACCCTAGATTAAACAAATTCTCACACAATTTGAAAGTACAATAAAGTATGATTTCACTGAAATTAAAATATATTTGAAAATTATTTGGCTACAGGAGGCAAGTTTATGTCAATGACATTTATTGGCTGTAAGGACTCAGTGCCTGACAGAAATAAAGCCACTTAATAATGTCCTTAAATAAATAAATGTCCTTAAATAAATAATGTCCTTAAAGGAGTTTACTTCTCCCTGAGATTATCATAACACCAGAATCAGGCATTGGAATTCTAGAAATTTTATAAGAAGTACTGTGTTATGCTAAGTTTTGGTGTTCTGGGATATATATATATATATATATATATATATATATATGATATCAGAAGAACTGGCTTCCTAAAGAATGCCATATAAAAATGTTTGGCTATGACAGAGGCAAGGCTTCAGCCAGGCTTCCTTTACTATTGTGCCATGAGGCAGAGACAATGGACTCTAATAGATTTATTTTGTCAGGCCTCTTCAGAGAGCACTTGTCATCAAACCTCCAGAGAAAACAGTACTGCCCTTGCCCAAATCCATAAAGAATAATTGGACATTTTACTGTAATGAAATTTAATTATTCTTTTAAAACTCTTTGCAGTAAAGTGGTGGCCAGCAGGAAGAAATTAGAGAATGTCACTATAACTCCTTGAAATATGGATTTATAAATAGGGCCTGTGGAAGAATCAGACAAATAAATCTCCAGAGTGTAGAAGTGTAGGAGGGATAGAGCAATGAGGGGTTTGCAGAGTGTTTCTTTTTAATTAAAAAGGAAACTTTTTAAAGTGCTAAATCCACTTTAAAATAAGCTGTCTCTCAGACAAAACAGAAGATGGGCATCATCATTGCCCAGAAGTTTCTGACATCTCTCATGTCTTTATTGCCAGAGCTTTCTAGAGAGATGTAAAGGCTGGGCTGCTGCAGGAATTTACAGCAATCTAAGCCAGTCCTTTGGCAGCACCCAAGACTCTTGTATTAAACTAGACTTTGATAACATTTTCCCAGCACACAAGAAGTAGATTCCCTTCATTTTCTGAGCTCAGTCACTGCTTCTGTGCACTATGCTGCTGTTACCTGGTGATGCTACAGCAAGACTATGCTCTTGACAGCTTTTACTTTAAACTATATTAAGGTTTGCAAGCCTGCATAAAGACAGGTTATATTTACTTCTCTAACTGAAACTGGCAGCTCTTGTTGATATAAAACAGAGACAGAACCACTCTGGGTCAACTCAATTCACTCACTGTTTGAAAAAACTGTTGGACTTTGTTTCAATGTAGACGGCACTCTTTTTATAATTCTCCAAGTTGTCTTTACTTTCCTACCTCACATTCTTCTATTTGGAAAACAACCTAATTCAGGTTCCCACATTACAGTTAATTAACATTGATTTAATTTTCAGTTAAGTGTGTATTTAAAGTTAAGCAGTAGATACATAAATTCCAGAACCAGGGCCAACGTTTGTGCCAGTCAAATCATATAAAATATACAAACCAATAAATAATCAACAAAGGAGGTAATTTTAATTATTTAAATTAAAAAGTTATTTTTAAAGTACCATTAAATAGATGTCATCAAAATAATATTATACAGGTTAACTTTACTGGTGCCTTTGTTTAGGAAATTCCCATCAACTAAAAAGAGTAGTAATTTCAACATAGGCAAAGGAGAACAGCCATTAAGTGAGTGCTAATGAATTTCTCCTTTATTAAACTATTGTCAAACTACAAACTGTGATCTCAGCTCATTATAACAGTAATTGTGTTTACTCACTTATTTACTCAGCAATAGCTAAGGTACTCACTGGAATTACTTCAATACACAGCAGACTGGAGTTGAATGGCAGCAAAGAGGACAGTGAAGAGTTTACAAATTTAATTTGCTAACTACATCCCAACTATTCAAAGATAAACAGCTGGTCTTTACAATTTATTCTGGCTTACAGATGCAAATACAACATGGCTCAGGACCTCTGCCCTCAGCCATTCTATGTTCTGTGACAGTGAGCACTTCCCACCCAGTTTTGTGTCCTTTCTCTACTGCCCAGGCAGCAGTGGCAGTACCCAGCAATCCACACAGCCTGAGTACTAATTCCTCCAGACTCTACTATCACTCTTCACTCTATCACTCAGGTCAGATATTAACCAATAAGGTCATCATCTGACAGAAGGAAAAGGTTGCTGAATCAATAGTGATAGTTTTTGGGAGATTTTTCAGGCTGTAAAAAAGATGAAAAAGGTAACTCTCAGTACTCTTTTTTAGGTATTGTGGATATTTCGACAATTACTGCTGATACTGTACTGAGCATCAGTGGTGTTCTCTATAAAACTGGCCCTGAAAGTAAGTGTAGAATTGTGCAACAGGGTGTCAATGGACATTGCTCTATGTGTGTGCCTGCAGAGGCACCTGCACAAAACACACAGTGGAGTTTTTAGGGCTGCAGTAGCACTGAGATCTGTGTGTTAAGCAACAGGATGAATAAAAACTATAACATTTGTCCTACGACAAATCCTCTCCTAAAAATGAACAGCAAAATTCATGTCCATGAGACTTGATTGGGGCACAATGATTAAGCTCAATTTTTGCAACATTTTAATCTGAAGAACTCTGTTTTCAAATAGAGAAAAAAAACTGGCTTATTCAGCATCCAAAGGTGTACTTCAGCTGAAATCCTACAGTCTTCTATATGTACTTAAAATTAGTATTGTATATGCAAGGTAATTTTTGCATTAAAGAGCATTTTATAAGGTATTTTTACAAAGTTGTCATAAAACAGACTCAATACAGCCAATTCTACGGTCAACTGCTTTCTGGGATCACTTCTGGGTGAAAATGTTGCCAATTTCATCTATAAATATACAACTACAATTCACTAGAACTCTCTAGATTAAATCCCTTATGGAGTTAAGGCCAATATTTTCCAAATAAGAAAATTTAACCAATGTCATGACCTAATTTAGGAAGGACCTTTAATACCCACTAGAGCATCAGGAACAGAAAGCAACAATATCTTTGAAAGGCTGCTCTGTACTTCCAATTATTGTTTTATATTTCTAGCACTTGTAGATGATGAAGACATGTATTATTGATGAAGTGTGGGCAATATTTTTTTGAGCTCAGTTTTTCAGCTATCTTTGAATTCCAGCTTCCTTAAGAATCCCAGCATGGAATCCACTGCAATGGGGATGAAGGCTTGAACAATATCTCAAAAACAACTACATGCTTGAGGGTGCTTCCTGTACTGTCTAGTAGCTGGAAAGTTTTAAATAAAATTCATTTTGACCTACATGTTATTATCGAGGATCACGTTTTCTGCAAGCAGATTGTCAAAAATGCAGAATGTGTGTTCTTCACACTAAGCTTTTATGGAGTCCTTCTAAAAATATAATTAGCTAAAAGGACAAGTTAGAAATCGTGTTAATATTAATTGTAGCAGATGGAATTTTGAGGGGAAGCAGAAAGGCTAATTTTAATTTCTTACTTAAAAATAGAGCTGCACCAGCTGCAAGTTATTCCCAGCCAACTTGTATTCACTGAAACTGAAAAAAAGACTGTCAAACTCATGGGTAGTCAACATCCTTGCTCACTAATCTAGAGGCAGCAGGATAGGACTTCTGAACTTGTGATGCATTGCACACAAACCCTCCTCCCAGAACATGATGGCTGTGTTGAACTGTGTCAAACCTTAAAGAGATTTATTCTGAGGATAAGAATTTATAGCACTTGTCACCATAGGTGATATTGCCAAAGCTGTGCAGAATATCAGCAATTAGCCTACTCTCCAGTCATATCTGTGAGCAGAAAAAATGCTTGTTACCCAATACAGGTCTGCCTGGTATAAATGATTCTAGCGGTTATAAGTACTGATTTACTTTAGAAACATGGAGCCTGATCTGGCTTCAAATTCTTCAGACTTCTGAGGGATTTTAAGATGCCTTTTGGTTCCTCAGTTAGCTGCTTTAACCACATTAAGTGATGTATTATCATTTTGAGGGGAAAATCCTCTTTTACCTTTTAAATTTCTAGATATACACACGTCAGCAGTAGCTGCCTTATCAGAGACAAGCCTTTCCTGCTGAAGTACATTTCATTTCTAGGACTGATTTGTGGTATCCATTCAAACTCAATTACTTCTGAAGTTTGTCTAACCCTGTGCTATTCAGAAGTTAGTTTTGACATTTCTCCCACTAAATTATAGGGTGTCTCACCTCTCTGAAGACACAAATGCCATTTTAGCAGATCAGGTGCCACCTCCAGTAGCTGACTAGCCCACTAACTTGACTCAATGTCGTTAAACTTCCCCCACATGGTGACTCAGTTCATGCATTTCAGTGTAAAGCATCTCTAGTTAAAGAATTTCATATTGTACATCTGCTCATAAATTGATTAAAAATGCTTCAAAGAGACTCATTCAATGGATTAATGCATGCAGGTCATTACTGACTGTTAACTGTGATCTGAACTGATGGAAATTAATTGCTTCAGGATTAAATTAGCTTGTGCTAAGGGATTCTCAAAACTTTAGAAGGAAAATGTAAGAGCACCATCATCTCCTCATCTCCAAAATCTGTTCTGAACTTCTCTACTCTTTTTAGAAAGCCTTGTAGACAAAATATGTTCCTAGTCTAAGTCTTGTTGCATAAACTGGTGTTGGGGATTTCCAGAGATTGCAACTTATCCTGTATCAGTTTCAGGCTTTATTTGTAGGTGAACCACATTCAGGGTAGCCTGGCTATGCTGCCAAGAGAGATATCCTTTTTTCAGGAAGATGAGAGGTTATAGCCATTTTATCTGCATAACAAAATGTAAATTTCTCTGTTTATCTGGTTATACATATGATTCTACTAAGCAGGAAGTCTTTACAGCAGTACCAGCAATTTTATTATTACTAAGAACTCTCATTTGAGTGCTGCTCATGGGATTTCAAGGGTTAAGCATTGCTTTCTTTGTATATTATAGAATTCCTTGCTATCTCATGTTGCAGCCTTAAAATCCAGCTTTACTTTATCATCAACTGTTTAACATTTCTTATCTAGCATTATTCGCAGCCTGCTTTCTAAATAAAAAGATGGTTAAAGAGGTGGGCAAGATCAAGACAGGTGTAATAGCACTATATTCTCATATCTCAGCCCCAGCTGATATAATATATGCCAGTTTTATGTAATAGTGCTCTTTATCTATACTCACAGTTTTACACTAGTTGAAACAGAATTAACTAATTTAATAAGTATCTGGTTATGTCCAAAATAACTGCTGGGAGGTGTGAGGGGAGAGAAGAAGTAAAAGATATATATAAAATATCTGTGTATATATATATGCACAAGTACACATATTTAAAATACCCTGCTGTGTTTTTCCTTTAAAAGTTTAAGTTTATTGACTTTAAATTCTTTATTTATTCAAGATGAGATCAGAATAACTTAGAGCTCCTTAAATTTTGAAGTAAAACAAAACCTGACTTCAAAATGACACATGGCAAATGCAGGCTAACACTAATGACTATGGACAGGCAGCCTTCTTTTAGCTTTACAATCATATCCCTACTACAACATCAGAAGATGAGCTAAGAAAACAGCCTAATCTTACTGCAAAACCCAGAAGAGCATAAATGTTCTGACAATAAAGCCCTTTTTAACACAGAAAATATAAACAGTGTTTCCTTAATCCTTGTCAAAGAAAAAATAATGGCGAGTACTTAGCGTGAAGCTAATATTTGCATAAGTTCAATAAATTGGCAGATATTTTTTTAAAATTCCATTTAGCTATCATTCACTGGAGGTGAAATACATTAAGCACTTGTGGAAAAGGGTTTAGCCACTAAATCTAAAAACAAGGTTAAAAATGTAGAGTACCCACTTTTTTTGCCACATGGTAGGGGTCTGCAGAAGCTTAAACCTGACCCCTGAATCCTTAAATGACCATGAGGATATAGTCTTGGAAATATAAGAATAAGAATTGTTTATTTATTTTTTTTCTCTCTCTCCCCTGACATATACATATATATTTCTCATATATATAAATATATGTATATGCATATGGTAAGAATTTACACCTTTTCCACCAGATAGGGAAAAAGGTCGTAATCCTCAACCTCAATTTACTATTTACATCTTTATGGACTGCAACAACCTAATCCTGCTGAGTGTAGGGAGATCAGCTGCACTGACTGCACTGCCATAAGGCTATCAGTGAGAGTCGTGGAAGTGTGGGAGAGAAAATGGATTGAAGGCAAAAACAGTTCTCTTTATGGTTTGGGGTTTTTTGTTTTTTCTTTTTTCTTTTTGCTATCACAAATCTAAAATTTGTAATAACACCACCACTTCACAGTCTGCTGGGTCTTCCCTTTAATGCTGCACAGCGCAGGCATTCTTGCAATCATAACAGGTTCTATGGTGTGTGACCTTTCATAAGCTTTATTTAGAGATTTTTGTTCTTATTAATGTTAAAGAGCAGCTCTTCAATGGCCAGAATGTATTGGTTAGTATAAATTTATTATCACAATTATGCTATGCTAATGTAGCTTGGATGATTTTCCATTTCACTTTTTACTCCTGATGTGCCTACCTGGCTCCTAATCGGTGAAATTTAGCTGGCTAAAGGTATCTTCTGGAAAATAAACTAATTTCTCACAAGACAAACAAATCACAACAGATGTAATTTAACATTTCATCAGAACTTTGGCTCTTTTTACCTGTTAGAAAAGTCTGTCTGGGTTATTTAAAAAGTGAAACAGAGATGTTTAATCATGTCTGTAACAAAACCCCTGTTATTGAAGAGTGCAAGTCACCTCTCATCTCTGGCTTCTAAAATTTTGGCATCTGGCAAAACTAATCAATGCTTTTTTTCTTCTGTGGAAAGAAATTAGGTACTTACAAAGTGTGATTGCACACCTGTTATGAAAGACATTTAAAATAGCTGGGATTAATAGTCCACAAAAAGCATCAACTCACTCCTCTATCTGGGAAAAGTCCTGATTGCTGGACGGGCCATGTACTTCTAAAAATCAAAGTAAACAATAAGATTGTAATCTACTTTTTCATTATGGCTAAATTAACATCACAGCATAACCTTAAAATTAATGAGATATAACTCTCATTGACATTATAAAAATATATGCTCATAGTGTACATGGACAATTTGACAATCAAAGGATTTGAAGACAATTTTTAATCCATTTTAGTTTGGTTATGAAAAGGATGTGCTATAATTTCTTTTGTCTGTTTTGGCAGATATTTAAATGATTTTTATCTTTTCTCTGTGAAAATTTTATAGAGAATTTCAAAACCTCACATTTGATCAAGCGTCTCCAAAATAGGGGGCAAGGAAATTTGTTATGGAAACCTGCAACTACTGTGATGGCTCTAATGCCTTTGTCCTAAACTTTAATCCTCAATGGACAGAGCCAGTATTATTTAAAAAGTAGTTTTCTGCACAGCTCAAGGAGAGACTACATCCTAAATAAAAAGCCAGTGGTAACTGAACTGAGCAGTATTGCCTCATTTGAGGAGAAGGCGTGAAAGGCAAAATCTGATTATCACAAGATAAATGTAATTATAAGCATACTCCAAACAAGTGTGACACATTGCAGACAGATCAGGTAACACTTAAGGTGGGGTAAAATAAAAGAGTGCTATAGAACTTTGCATGAAATTTGCTATCACAAGATGTCATTGAGACAAGTGATTTAGGAGAGGTCAAAGGAAAGATGAGACTGAAGTTGAGCATTTCCTAGAGAACACAGAACTATTAAACACTTTAAACACTTTACTTCTGAGGTTAGGTCATGACATGACTTTTGCCTCAGGTCAGGAAGAGTTACTGTCTCGTATAATAACCCTGTGCAGTTCAAGACCTTATAAAGGCTTCACGTTTTCTTTTTCTAAGGGACGCATTTCCCACCAGGATGCTTGACTGCATTGACAATTGCTCTAATCTAACCCAATTGTGTCTATAGCATGACTAGGAATAAGATCTGCTATTATGCCATTTCCCCTGTTATGGGGAGATCATGCATTACAGGTATCCATTTTCAGCTCCTGAACATGCTTGACACCTTGCTGACTAATCTCATCAATATTTTCATCTTGCAGTATGTATATTATATTGTAATCAGCAGTGCCTTGTGGTTTTTTTCTTTATTCTTTTAGTCTCATCTTCTATTTAATTTTCCAAAATCTTGAATTCCCCAAAGCTGCTTTGTTTCTTTCTAGAAACTGTAAAAGTGCAACCCTGGGGCAGATGCATTTGTTTAGCATTGCCTTTAAGTGCCACAGCAGGTAACATCTGTCCTAACTCATTGGATTATAAAATGATGTGATCTAAGGAGACATCTGACAAGTTACAATGGATGCCACAAAGTAATTGCCACAAGTTTATAAAATACACAATGCTTTTCAGGAATGCTATCCCCTACCTGCCCTGTTTCCTAAACAAGTAACCACTTGTATCAACCAGTTCCTATTCTTTTAAAAATAACCCTTGTTCTTATTGCTTCTCCCTTCAAGACACCAGCCTTGTGCCCAAAGTAATGAGACCAATGATAGAGAGTGTTTGGAAATGGCAGTAGAACATTGTACTTTGAATATTACCCTCTAAATGCAAATTTAGAGCAAGTGCAAATTTAAAGAACAAGTAAAATTAGCCAAAGTTTCCAAATTGCTTTTCTATAATTAATCTTGTTAAAATCTGTGTTAGTCCAGCTACCTCTTGATCTCTTAAGAGTTTAGATTATATGTAAAAATACCAGTTTTATTCCAGCATGTCTGCAAGGAGCTACAATGTCTAAGACATGCTGAAATAGAAATGTTCTCATAAATACTGTTCAAAGAGATATTTGTACAGACACTGCTTCTGTATAGTCACACCTCTGCTATTTAAAGGGCAGAGAAGCAACCAAATACCATGCAGAAATGGAATTCACATTGGCAAGCCAGGTATTACCCCAATACAGTGATAAGAATGTTATCTTTGTTTAATTTGTTGCACATAATTCAAACATCTTTCAAAAAATTATAAAGCTGGAATTTAAAAACATCTTTACTACTAGTGTTTAGTTTTCTCTTCAAGTGTGATATGAATTGTTTGAAGATTAAGTAGGGAGAGTTCAGTTTGAAATAGTAGGAGCTCCTAATATGCTAAAAGTAAACATTTCCTAAAAATTCCCAAGTTAATATCAAAGTAATCCTTTAGAAAGTGGTATTTTGCAATTTAAATACCAAATTCAGTAGTTTTATTTGTTGTTATTAGTGAAAATGACACATTAATAAAATTGATATGACACTGTAAACCTATAGAAAAACACATATACCTCTAAAAAAACCAGCATGTATTGTACAGAATATTATATATGTATATTGCAAATTTCTGTGAGGCTTTCTCAGCCTCCATCAAGCACACAGCATCCTAGTTTGCAGGAGAGGAAAGGAAGTTAATTTAGTTGTTAATTTTGACGGTCATGTAGCTAGGTCATTTGTACCCTTTATTGCAGCCTGCATTGTATGGCATTTCTTTTTCACAGCTGTATCCTTTGAAATTCTACAAATCACTGCTCAAAGAGAAATCCCTTCAACGTGGGAAAACATCTGACTTACCACAGCAGTTCAAAATAGAAATATTGTGACATATGTCACCAGTCACCTGGTGAATATTACCAATAACTACTACACACACTAAATAAACTCTACAGGCAAAACAAATAATTGTATTACATATAGTTGTACCCCCAACCTTGTGAGATTTGATCAAGTTTTTGGGTTTGCCATTGGGGAGACCACGTTCTTGTGTAGTTGTTTGTGTCCTAGTGTTCCTCGGCAGTGTAAGGTCAGGAACTTCTTTTGTTTTGTTCATGACAACTGATTACCTCATTTTATACTTTCTATAAATTCCCAGGCCTTAAGCAGAACCAATTCCTTTTGACCAGTCATGGATTTCACTACTTTTACCTGAGACCTTTTATATCAGCTCCATCCTACTTGCAGTGGTCTTCAAATTGCCTCCATGCAGTTTACACTGAACTGAAATTCAGCTTGAAAGCATCACTTGCATTTCATCTTTGTTACAGCCCCACTTTTAAACTCAGTTTCTCACTTGCTGAAATGCATTACTTGGCTGTTCCTTGGGCCTGTGGCACCATCTGAATAATGGTGCTTTCCATGAACTATGGAAACCTTATTTGTAACTGAACAATGATAATATTGTGAAAGTCAATTTCCAAGGAGAAAACTGAATCCATGACAGATGGAGCTTTGTATCAGACCTTCAAGGCAAGAATAGGACCAGCAAAATCAGCCCCCTTGGACCATTTCTATGGCCACTGGCAACACATACCTAAAATCCACCACTTATTGCCTGAAGGTCTATTGCCATGATTCAAGCCTAGTTGCAAATTTGAATATATTCATCCTATCCCCTCACAAGCAGCTCTAAAGCTGACAATTCCTGCTTTATGCTTCATTTCCTTGACAATGTCTCAGTTGTGAGAAAAGAGACAAAGTTGCTGTTTTGATTAATTGATATTTTGTTTATTCCTTTTCTAAACATTAATAGAGATTCAACTTCTTTTAAAGTTTATAAGAAAAAGGGAAAACATAGCAATCATGAGACAAGAGATGTAATCTCCCCTTCTCATTGCCTACAGATAAACAGCAAAACATTAACACTGACAGATGTGTGATAAGGAATGAATCATCCTAGGCACTTTCAATCATTTCCCTTCTATCCTAAGTCTGTGGTTCAACTCTCACAGCCTATTGTCAGCACTGCAAATTACCTCAATGGTCCATGAGGACAGAATGATGCACTTCAGTCCTGTTCCTAGTGGGGATTATTCCGGGTTTCCTTCAGCTCACTATTAGTTGGACAGCACTCTGAATGTCTTGTCCTAAGGCCAGGCAGGCCAGCCTGAAAGAAAGGATCCAAAAGGTAGAGGGAATATTTTCCTTTTTTAACTTTTTTTACTCTCACTTCTACAGCATGTTAATTGATAGTGTGGCCCAAAGCATGCAAGAATCAAGCAAAGAGACTAACTTAGCCCAGAAACATCAGTGATTTTTCATCTCTCTCTCTCTCTGTGCAGAAAGTAATGAATTAGATGGTTAAAACATTTTTTCTCCTTCTGATCTTTTAACTGGATTATCAATGTCCTCCTTTGATTTTCTCAATGGCTTATTTTAGGAGGAAGGGATACTATGAATTCTAAGGCTGCTGTCTCCTTTGAAACAGAATTTTAAAAGCTGTGATATAAGAGGAGAAAGAGGGATTCTATTGAAAAAGCAGCCAGGGTTGGTCTCAAGGGTTGGTCTCAAGACAAGCAAAATAGAGAAAATCAACAGTTGTGGACATTCTTAGTTAACTCATGAAACAAGTAGTCAGAAGATGCTGATTTGGACAGAAAGAAGCTGGCAACTATTTTAACATCTGAAGAATAAAATCTAAAAATCAGGCAGGAGGAAAGCAATGCAAAAGAGGAGAAAACACAAACATCATGAAACTGGGCAAAAATACACTGAAACACTTTACAGCATGTATTTCTATAGAGTATCTGTACTTAGCTCATACACAAGGCTGCATCCCCTTCTTAAAAACTGGTTAGCTCAGCTATACTTGGCATGCATCATGTCAGGCAGGAATTTTAAATTTATTTGGATAAGATTTTCCTCTGTTCTAAGCAAGGTGAAGTCACTCTGACATTACAAAACCCATTGTTGAGTAGACATAAACCAGTAGAGGACTCATTCTGTTTGTCCCAGTTGATATTTGCATTAAAAAATAGACAGCACAGTTCTACAATATTGTAAATATGAGATCAAAGTTGTGCCAATTAAAGCAAATACTTCAAATACAAGCTCAGAAACCCTCAAATATCTAACTATTAAAATATAGAGAGTATTTATAATGCATAAAGCCTTGATAAAGAATATGAGGGGGCTTAAAGATATGCAGGTTTTCAGCTCAGTTGTTCATGCTGTCACACTGAAATGGCAAATAATAATTTGGATAACACCTGCAAAATAACCCTCTATTATACCTCTTTATGAAATGTGTTTTCTTATTGAGTATATTGAAATAAGTTACTGTGGAAACATGCACTTTTCATTTAATAATCTTACTTCTTTATGGAAATAAGGTTTAGGTCAGAAAGGAGAAAATGAGTAAGAAAACACAAAGTATTTCATCTTTTAGCCACCTGATTAACCACAGGACAGATCTACAGATAGCCTACACTAGTGTCACACTGCAGAAAGAAATTAGTTTTTAAAGTTGGTTGAATACTTACCTGTATAAAAAGATACTACTATGCAAAATTTTCCCATAAATATTTCATATAGATCTTGAACTCAGTTCTGAAACATACACCATAACCCCCATTTTGACACATTAGGAAACCAACGAGCATCAATCGTTAAACTTCATGTTGGACTGCCTGCTTTTTGAACAATGGAAATTTTAAATGGAAGGAACTTGGTATCTAATATCTTGCATGTGGACTGGAGCCTTCAGCATCTTTTAATTCTGTTCTCTAAGTGAAAAAGAGAGATTTTCTGAGAAAATCATGGTTCAAAAATTTAGGATTATTAGTACCATAAGCCTGCAAAACTTGGGAGAAAAAACTACCTACACATGGATAAGATCTAGCAAACTGTTTAACATCTGCCTTCTGGCTCTCTAGGAGTTTAGAACAGATACTTAGAAAATTTTCACTATGGATCTTTGTTATGTATCTCTGAAGAATACTGAGACTTATTTTATTTTCAATACAGCCTTGTTGCAAGCTTACAGAGCGCGTAGTACAGATCAGAGAAATGTCACAGATCACATCACAAGTACCCACAGACCCCCAAATAAAATCAAGATTCAAAATAAACAAACATTGTCTTCAAAGGACATAGATGAGATTTCAAAAACATCTCAGAGACTGATTTTAACATTTTCAAGTGAATTATCCATCTGCTGAAATTTTCAGCTATACTAATATATAGACAATTTGATACACACACAATTTGTTAAGGTTTGCTCTACTTAACGGTTTTAGAAAGTGACTTGGGGGCTGCAGCCCCAGTGAAAGCAAGCAAAATTGAGGTTCTAAGCACATGAACTAGAAATTCATTGTGCTCTTTTGAACATGTTCATTTTCATGCTTTTTTTCATATTATATGGAAATAGAAAGCAAATCTGGATCCATCGGTATGTGAAAGCATCTAATCAGCTCCCTTCACATTAATTAATCATTGCTTCTGAAGCTAAGCATATGTTCAGTCCAGATTAGGGCCCTCCTATCAATCCCCCCAAAATTTAAGAATTCTCTCTATAGTGGCAATATAGGCACTTTTCAATCAGTTTTAATTATTATTAAACACCTGTCTCCTCAAACACCTACATATTGTTTTCAAAATTATTCCTATATTTTTGTTTGCGCTTGTTCAGAGTCATCTGCACAGGTTCTGTACGTATGACGATGTTTCACTCACAGCAAGCAATGTAAAACTATTTCTGGATTTAAACATTATTGTCACAAGTTTTTCACAGTCTCACAACAGGAAGTAATGTTAAAAGTTCTTGATTTTTTATCAGAAAATGGATAAAGCGTTGCCTGGTAGGACTCTTGCATTAATCTGTAAACTCAAGGCAGAATTCAGTAGAGGTGGATTCACTTCTTGTTCATGTGAATAACCAAAAATCCCAGGCTTCATTTACATTCAGAAGATGGTCAGTATCATCTTGACCTTAGATGCAGCCAGCTGGAATGATGCAAGAGGATTATTTGGCTTATCTTCATCATCATAACTGATTGTTGGCTATTGTCACTAGCAATTTCTTCACACTCAAGTTCTGCTTTGATTTAGAGTCTTGAAGATGTTGCAGTCATTCTAAAAATTGTTCTGAAACCTGCCAAATATCACTTCTTTTTAAGTTTAGAATATTCCCTGGTACAATCAAAAGAAAAAACATTTCACAACTCATGAAAATTAGTCTGTTAGGAGCAGGGCATATTTTTCTGCACATTCAGACTGTTGTCTCTGAGGGAATTACAGAGGAAACCATATCTCAATAGCAAATGTGTTTCTGGAACCTGAATATGGAATACAGGGACAGAACTCAGTCCAGGCACCATGTATCAATTACAGCTAGGAGGACTCCAGAGAACCACATTACCTCCCATTAATTATGAAGTATTAGCCCTAATCTCCTGTGGTGAGAGAATATTGTTGTACACTGCTGATAGGCCCTAAAGGAGTAGTTCATTCTTTTCTCCTCCACTGTTTGGGATTTCCAAGCCAAAACACTCTAAAGCTACAGAATCTCACCTCATCCAATGCTGCTTCCTGGCTGAAAAGAATCACAGTTAAACCACAGATGGTGTTTCTGTAAGGAGACCTCAAGAAGAAGCTTTGCAGAGAAAACAAACACACAGCAATAAACCATAGAGCCGTGTTACTTATCCTCAAGATGCTATCAGCTTCTACTCAAATGATTGATTCATGCTGGATCTGTAATTTCTTTCTTTTGCTGAATGTATTCGTATGCTTTTTTTAATTTCAGCTGATAGCACTTTGGCTTTTTCTAATATCCTTTTTTTTTTTTTTAACTAATTCTTAGCTGCTGGTTTTGGTTTTGTTTAATGAAAAACTGTGACTAGGGGGCAGATTGCAAAAAAGGAGCTGAGTTTGGAGTTTAAAGGAAAACCCACTAAAAATAGTAAATCTCAAAAGCCCCAGATATTTTTAAAAAATGGTAGTGTGAATCTTCTCTTTAGTGGATGCATCTCAAGAAATGAAAATTAAGTGAGCAGACACAATTACTTCTTGGCAATTTTTTTCACCCACAGATATCAAGAGAGACCCACTGAAAAAACACATTTCTCATTTGATTGATTTCTGCTCAAAAACTGTTTTAATATAGAGTTACAGAGAAATGGAGGAAAAAAAATGCTCAGTCAATCTAGCAGAGGTCATGGATGAATGCATGCCAATAATTTAATACATAATGCAAATAGTAAATAAAGAAGCACAGCTCAGAGAACATGAAGGCTTCCTGCTTGCAGCCAAGCACAGTCAAATGTCACCTGCTTTCTTGCAGAACAGCTGAGCAACTATGGAAGAAAGCATTTTGCAAAATGATTGCTGTTTACACTGATGAAAATTGGAAACTATTAGCTGCTGCTTTCAAGCTTCCACACGCAGTCACCAACAAATAAGAAGCAGACTGACAGCCAACATTAGTTAAAAATACCAGTGAATGAGATATTGCTCTAGTAAAGGAGATGACCACATGGACCACAACCAGCCAGACTAGCTGGATTCATCTGAGTTCCTCAAAGTGAGTACTACTGCACATTCTGTGTGACAGAGGATAAACAGAGCAAGGGAAATAAGGGGATTCATGGCTGTGAAGTGATTAAATATTGCCAGCCAACAAATACGCCAAATGCCTTAGGACTTAGAGAAGAAAACAAATGTGTGGAGATGGTTTCTCAGCACATACAGTGTACAGTAAGCAACCATTAATAAAGTTGTGTTCTGTGAATAGTGGATAAATGGTTTTGATTTTGCTCACATTGTTTCAAGAGGATCTTAGCAACACTAAAATCCACTTGAGACACTTGTTAAGTTTAAACATAACTTTTAAGTACCTGAGTATTTCTATGGACTGCAATGATCTTATGCAGTTATGAGGGCCGGTGCAGAATCTCATCTGAGAATGCTGCTCTTTCAGAATAGTTCAAAGAGAAAGATGAGAAAGTATTTGGGTAAGCAGTTGTTTTCTTTATTGGAATTTTCCAGAAAGAAACCAGTACTTAGAGTGAGTTAATTTCAGATGAGAATTACTATGCACATTCTTCCATTTATTGAGATAGTATTTTAATTTGATTTTAATGACTGTAAAGTGCTCCAAGACATTTGCAGGAATACTGCTCTATAGCGGCTGATTACATTATGAATTTTCAGTATGTCACGTTTAGTACAGAGGAAAAGGAGTCAGAGAAGTGCAGGTACCAGCAAACTGGATTCTTCAGCAACAAAGTGGTCATAAGGCAGTGCTAATACTCTGTGCAACCCAGACTCCTTCTTCACCCTTGTATTTGTACAATGGTTTGACATTCTTTGGTGCTATATTCTGTGCCTTAGGTTTACATGCTGGAGCTGCAGCAGTACCTCCTTATTGTGTTTGAAATATTTTTAAAGAAAATATTTGACATAGAAACTGCTGCTCTTGAGGGTAAGAGGTTGGAGTTCTGACACTAACTCCATAAAAGCATAAAAATCTGTCATGCAAGTTACTACATAGACCCACTGCTCCTCACAGCTGACTACCAACATTGCATGGAAATCTATTTAGCAGTTCAAGCTGTAAGATTACTCTTCCGAGTGCCCACCATAATAAATCTGTTCAATGTTTGTGAGATAGCAACTGCATTGGTGTTTAAACCTGGAGGGAAGGTAGTGGCAGTCTGCTAGGCTCTGTTATACTTGAAACATTTAATATTGCTTTATGCCGCTGTTGTCATATGGCTAAAACAAACAGGCTTTAAAAATTCACTTATTCATATGGCAGCCTGAAATCAGTTTATTGACATCAAGTGAGCAATGGAAGAGAGGAATTGGCTTTGCCTGCACAGGACTGATGGAGACTGGCAACGTAATTTATTAAAATCCTCACCCCACACCTCTCACAAATGACTTTCCTATCACTATCCTGCCTTTCCTACTACAAGGTGAAAGCACACATGAAATGAGTCTCCACATAAAAGGTCTCTGTAGCAGGAATGCAGGAATTCAGGTCACCAGCAGAGATGAACACAGTAACCCATCCACTTTGGTTACACTGATTTATGACAAATGAGGCTCTAGTTCTTTACTTTGTCGTGCTTGTGGCTCTGGAATCTAAACATCAGGCACAGGAATCTAAACATCACAACTGCATGGTCAGTATTGAGAGAGTGACAATCAAAGTAAAAATCAAAGAGACTTCTAATATGTTCCAGTATGTTCTGTCAATCAAATACAGAAAAGTCCAGACTTTCAGCAAAGTTGCTTTTTAAAGAATGATACAATTTTTCTAGATATTCAAACATGCTACATATGTAGTGCCCTGCAGACTTGGGAGTATCATGCTTCACACTGTTTTTCTTGCCTGGTATAATGCTAAAAACTGTTATCATATTTTAGCCCAGTCAGTCATAGCCTAATGTATCTCTCCATCATTGACTCTGCTGATAATTGCCTGGAAGGATGCCAGGGGACAGATTAATATCTGTTCTTCATATCACCACTCCAACTATAAACAGCTTTCTTCCTGTATTTCACATGAGACAAGGGAGATAGTTGACAGGTATTTCTTTATCTTATTTATGTTGGAATTTTGTTACTGGGATATCCAGAGGATGAGTCCCACAATAAAAAGTTCCGTAGCTCTTCAAAATACCAATGAAAATTATCACCTTGATTTAATTTGAAGTGCTACATTAATTACACATGAGACCTCATTGTATTGTCTTGTGTTTCAGGCTGTTTTGACATCAGCTAGTATATCCTTTCCAATTTATTAGGAAAATAAGTATTTCGTACAATCAGAGGGAAAATATTCACCTTGATATTTCTTTGTGGCAGAGTGTGCATACCTGTATAAACACAGGCATGTATGTATGTGTCCATACAGGTGCAAGTTCAAGCACAAGAGTATATATCATTGATTTGATATCTTATCATTTTTATTAGAGAATCCCACTGTCTACTGACAACATTCATGTAGAATTCTAGTTGGTTTATTTCATTCCACGTAAGAATTCACAAGCATCTCTCCACAGATTACTGGGTATGCAGGAGGGTGTAACCCACAGTGTAACTGTTTCAACCTACTCTCAGTAAGTGATCTGACTAATAGCTTAATCACCCAGCCCCCCCAAAATGGAAAACTCTATTTTATTTGTTTTGTGGAGGAAACACTGAGGCATAAGGAATTTGAAGATTTGTCTGAGCTCAGCCCTCTAGGCAGTGCCCACATGTGAGGCAGAATGGGTTGGAGTTCCTGCCAGTTTAGCCCCTAATTACCACGGTAATTAAATAAAACTGGCTTCTTGTGAAGCTGAAACTGGAAGGAGTGATAAATTATCCTCATTTTCAAACAGTACCTGTGGTTCATATTGGCATGCTTTGGTATGAACACTCTATCTCCTCCACCCAAAAAGAGCTTATAAACCACCTTATTTTGGTGGTTTATATATCAGTAGATAACTCTGTGTTCTAATCATGGTTTGATTGACTGTTTTATCTACTGGGAAAATCTTTTAATTTGTATCCCTACTGTTTCCCTTCCCTTGTTGGGAAATCTTATTGTATCTAAGCAATCATATGCTGGTGGTTCTTTTCCCATCCTTAGGAAAAAATTGAAGCAAAACACCTCTGCCGTGTGTTCAATTTTTGTTTTCTTGTGTTGTCTGTATATCACAAAGAATCAAAATCCACCATGAATATCATTCATTCAAATGAGATAAGAACAGACACAGAATCAAGGCACAGATTCATTGGCATACAGCATAGAGTGGTACACATTGACTCATACTTCAATGTGTGACTAATTTAAATCAGGGTTTATAGTTTTTCACAGTGAAGGTCTGTCCAATTACTCAAAACTGCCCAATTCACTCTACATTGACAAAGCAGTTTGTGAGATTTCAATTAAGTGACCTAAGCTTTAAAAGAATCCTAAGCAAAACCCTTTCAACAATTCTGAAGTTCACTTCTGCAAAAGAACTTCAAGCGTGTTTATTTTTTTCTTTTTCTTTTTTTAATTATTTAAACTTGTGGTATGAAATCTAGATGGCTTGGCTAAACTTACATAATGTTCTTAAGATGAGAAAAGGCAAAACTTTCTGATCTAACTCTTATTCTTGTCAGAAGATGGTAGCAGCAGTATCCAGCCCTACTGTTCCATGACTTACATGACACCACTGACTAAGTAATACTTTCCTACATCTCCACTCCATAAGACAGATGCAGACATATCAAAGGTATTTGGATTGCAGGTTACAACTGCTCCTTGACTTCCTATTATTCCTATAAAAATGAGACCATTGTTGCCATTCTTCCACTGCTCTACAAACCAGCAAGCCTTCTGAAGTGAGAAGGGATTGTTAAACCTTTTCTTAAATTTTTAATTAGAAGGTATTCAGTGAAAATTTGTTATTTGTTTTATATTTCACTGAGCTTTGAGCGTTTTGAGCTCAAAAGCCTTGAGCTTTTACTGAACAAACATCTAAAATCCAGGGCTGTTGGAGTTTCTTTGCACAGAATGATACACAGCACTGTTGTATTTGGGTAATCATGTGGGTTTGCACTGGGAACCATACTCTCACACTTCTCACTTTTTTTTAGTTTTTAGCTCTCAAGACAACAGAACTTAGTTTTCCCACAGGGAATTCTGATAACTCTCTAAGAGCAATGCAAACTGAACTAATTCTGAGAATTTCAGTTTCTACCTCTTCACCATATCCAACAGAAGATGGCAGATTGAAGAGGTGTGATATATCAAGGTAGGGGCATATTAATTCTCTGTGTGAGGTTTATCTAGCAGGGTGCAATGTCCTCAGACTGAACAACCTGCTCTGCTAAGAACGATTGAACTGAGCTCTGTGTTTGCAATGTGCCTGGAAAGAAGACAATCCTTTCTGAGGTTAAAAAAAAAAAAAGAAAAAAAATCTGTCTCACATCACCAACTGCAATATTCTCACAGGTCCTCTACAAGAAGGAACAAAATCAGCCTATTCAGGTTTTCCTAACAGCAAAATACCTACAAGCTAAATAGAAAGACAATACCCCAAACCCTCAGAAAGACAGATAAGCCATGCAGGAGAGTTACAAAGGGAAAGATGAAAATACTGCACATTAAGGTAAAAATGCAGGTTTTGTAAATCGGAGTGTCTAACTCCACAGAAAAATTTTCTGAGTCATTGTATTTGATTTGAATTTTATCTAGAAAGGAAGCTTTGACTAATAGAGCTAATTCCTTTTCTTATATACTCTCAGATCAAGAACTAACTCACCTTCAGACTACTTTGAGTCTGGTAGACTGAGCAGCAATCAATCCTACCTAGCTCTGGATTTTCTATTTCAATGCTGGATTCTGGATCATACAAGCCAGCCTTAGTTTGCCTGCTGTAATTCCAGCCCAGGTGATAAAAAAATCCCTTTTCTCGATCAAACTCAAAATTCAGAATTTTGTGTTAGCTTTTGTTAGATTCTTTTCTCTGTATATGTTTTTCTTTTTGTAGGCTGGTTTTTGCACAGTACCTAATCTCTTATACTATCAGGGCTTGATGGCTGAAATTCTGAAGAGCATTATACCCATTGCACTCAACTGAGACCAGTGTTTGTTTCTGTGAGCTATTCCATCACTGACAGTCACCCATGTCCTCAGCTCCCTCAAAGAAACGGCCACAAAATCTTAATTACGTGTAGAATCAGTAATTTATATCATTCCCTCCCTTTTTGGGGGATGGTGCTTTTCAGTTTTGGTTTTCTCTGAAAACTTCAAAAGTTAAAATAAAGCAGAAAATAAAGTGACAAGCTCTATACTCAGTTTATACTCAGACAAGGGGATAGAGTGAGAAATGTTTGTTCTATGGCATATTTAAACCACTGATATTTCAACTTTGTTTTTGCTAATAGATAGTCACTCTAATCTAAAATATACACTGTCTGAAAGTATCCAGAACGTAAAACATATCCTTTAATTTTGGTAATGACACTAGTGTTACACAAAATTTGAGGACTAGATGGAATCATACTTCCTAGAAATGGGGAGTTTGTCCCAAGTCCAGGTTGACTAGAGAATGTTTTATACATATCAGTGTTAGGGATAGTCAGTGTGGGGATTTTGTGAACTGGGCCCAGGAACTAAGCCTGAGACTGTTCATCTGTGAGGAGCTACCCCAGATAATCCAACCTATAGCAAAAGCTGCTGTAGCTACTGGTGGATTTCCTCTCATTTATTATTTTTTATTATTATTTTCATAATGCTATAATTCAGCTATCCATCAGCCCATTAAAAAAAGTTAATGTATATTCTCCCAGACCTCCTGTACCACAACAGGCCCTTGATGGTCACCTGTCTGCTGATTTGCTTCTCTATGCTCTTTATCTGTGCTCCCAGACCCCTGACTGGGGCAGGAGTCAGGAGTTAGACCTTGGCCAGGACAGGCAATTTCAGAAGCACAGATCTATGTCTGTATCTGTAACATAATCAAGAAAGACTTGATGATGCCTGTGGCAGGAATGAAATGTATTAACAAACATGCTGCTGTCTCAGTCTTCATCTTCCCTGGCCAAGCACTCTAAACCAATTATTTATACTCCATTACACCTGGCAGCATTTGGGGAGGACAGTCTCAAATACAGAAAGACTGGCTCAGGATACATGGACAGTTTTTGTACTTTATTATGCTTCACCCCTTCATTAATTCCATCCTAAGGCTGATTAAATGTATGTGCTAATGTGGATTTTCCCAGATAATATATTGCTTGTCATTTTACTTTCACTGCTGCCACATGGCATGCCTGAATCATGTGCTCTAGGGAACTTCCCAGAAAATTTTCCTAATGCTGTAGTGTGGGTCTTCCCTGATAATATTAGCCTTCATTTTTCTGCTTTCTATTTATCAGTGGACAGAATAAACATAGTACAACCTTTATAGAGAACTGCATCAATAGTTAATGTAAATCACAGGTAAGTGCTCCTCAGGGAAAACGTAATATTATAGTATTATGTTTTGAAAAGAGTGAATGAACTGTTTTTATTGAAATATGGCTACAAGTAATTAGTAAAGATGAAAATAAATATAATTCAAGTGTTTCCTTACTCACCATTGTCTCTGGATTATATCATTCAACTGAAAGCAGAACCAATACACTTGATATTTTTCTGCACTCCATTGTTTATATATATATTTAGATATATGTTTTCATATTTATATATCAAAAATGGTGAAAAGTCACATGTGCATAAATTTTAATGTGTGTGTATGGTGACCATTGTATTATCTGTTCAATCAAAATGTTGCTGTCCTGTTCCTCCAATAATGTCTGCAGTTTACTATGCTGAGAAACACAATTATGCCTACTGTATTTTTGGCATGAATGGCAGGCAGGATCTCACCAGAGCCTTCTTTCATTGCAGTGACCTGCTCTGTCCTTCACAGAAATGAACAATATTTTTGCCCTCTACGCAAAAGCAAAGATTAGCTTTGAAAGCTAAGTGCTCATCACAGTGACAGCCATTATAAAGTGAAATATTTTAAATGCACTAATTCTAGATATTCATAGCTCTCATGTAAATTAAATAGCATTGCAAATTTTGTGAATAGCAAATGACAATTAGACATACATATTTATCTACCTTACTACTGTTCTCTGCCATTCTTGCTCTGGTTTCATGCTCTACCATGAGCCCATCTATGTTCTACACTGCCTTTTTCAAGATATGTTTCTTTTGCAGATGGAAAAGTGACAATTCTTACAAAATAAATATGCAGTAAAAAATAAAGTCAGAGGAAAAGACTAGGTTAGTATCAGAAGCGTAGTGAACTGTTCTCAGTATTGAAAATTCAAATTTTATTCTTTTGTTCTAAGTGGAGAATAAGCTTTGCTGAAAACATATTCAATGATGATAATAATAATCTTATACTCAACAAATATATACCACTGTAAGGATTCCAAACCCATTTTCAGAATCAAGGACAAGCTGAACTGGTCAGAGGCAGCCCTTCTTCCTGATATTTCCTCCTTGAACTGGAAGGAAAGGCAGATAATGCAAAGAGCTTCACCTACTGAAAGAGAAGTATTCATCCTTGAATCATGAAGTGGATAAAGAAAAAATAAGAAGTCCAGAGAGCATGTGAATATGTGGGAAAAGCATCAAGTCTGAGCTCCCATCTCTCTGTGTCATGGTAAGCACCCCTGCATGGCTTCTGGTTCCATGATGCTGTACAGAAGAGCACGGGGAAAAGCAGTGAGGAACAGGCTCACTGGTTCTGCTTTCAGTTGAATGATATAATCCAGAGACAATGGTGAGTAAGGAAACACTTGAATTATATTTATTTTCATCTTTACTAATTACTTGTAGCCATATTTCAATAAAAACAGTTCATTCACTCTTTTCAAAACATAATACTATAATATTACGTTTTCCCTGAGGAGCACTTACCTGTGATTTACATTAACTATTGATGCAGTTCTCTATAAAGGTTGTACTATGTTTATTCTGTCCACTGGAAAACAGAACATGCTGAAAGGAAACTCAGTGTGACTCTCACACAAAATCACACGATGGCGCATAGAATTTGTCAGTCTCAAAGCAATGAGAAACAGCATTTCATAACATGCCACAAGAAACTGATTATAAAGTAAAGTGGACAGTCTGGACATTGGTGTTGGGGTCTCTGTTAGTTCAGTCTCCTTTGCATAATATTGTGAAAAGCACTTGGGTCTCCTGCTGTTTGGAAAAGATCATATTCATAGACCTCTTTCTTCCTGTAGTTTTCTTGTCAAAAAAGGGCTATTTCTTGCAGTTGTGCTTCAGTTTAGGAGCATTGTATGGGAATGAAGGTTATTTTACCCACTAATACATTATCTTTAAATTCTGAGGATTTTTTAGTGGCTGTGTAACATGTATCATACATTCTTTTCAGAACACAAAACAAGTAGAGTGGGTATACTTAGCCTCACCTTTTTCTGTATGAAGGTTTAAGGATTTTTCCCACTTTAGCAGAGTAAACCTACCTTTAAACACCAGGGACCTGTAGGTAATCACCTCAGATTCTGCATGGCAGCTCTATCATCCCTGTGTACATCACAAGTCTTCTGCTTAAGGGGTGGAAATCATTTGATCCTTTTAGAGCATGACTCTTATGCACTCAAGTTCCTGGTCTGTGCTCCTTTGCACTCCTCAGCACATCTCCTACCATCCATAAATAGGGTGCAAGACAAACCCCTCCTGTTTACACAGAAATTTACAGGTTTTGTTCCAGTGACCTTCCTGCAAGCACATGCTGGTTCTCTCCATTCCTTTAAAGCAATGCAGCCACACATCAGCTGGTCTGGCCACCCTGCAATCAGAACACAGCTCATCTCCCTCCTAGTTATGAAGGACAGGGGACAATTTTGGACTGAAAAGTGACAGGCAGGGACCAACTTAAAATTATACCTTTTTTGTCTCTTGCAATTACATTCCTTCATGAAGCCACAGCGATGCAGTAGTATTTATAGGATGAGTTATATGTCTTTGCCTTTTACATAAAAGCATTCAGAACAAGAAAAATTAAAAGCCTTCAGGGGAAAAAAATTTCCATCCCTAGTTTTTTCCCATTTTATGGCTAGTGGGAAAGTAATTCCCCTAGAGTCATCATTGAAAGCAGTCAAGGAATGTTTTCCAATTCCTTTTTCTTAAATTTCATCAATTTCAGAACATAACTTGTACTATCAGTACATAAATCTCTTTCAGCTCCTGTGTTGTACATATGCCTGTAAAACCAAGGTAGATTCCCAGAATCATTCCCATCATGGAGCTTGTAAGGCAGGCAATACACTGAGCATCCCACTAGTACCACCAATAAAAGCCTCAGCTACCCAGACCTACTGCAATATTGCTTGTCTTGCAGAACACCATTTCAGTAACCTTGCGTTGCTGAACCCTTTGTGATTGATTGCCACCATAGGCATCAGTGCTCAAAGTGTCACTCATACACTTGCATTTCTATTCTGTTCTCATCCATCTAACAAAAAGAAGCGCTTGCATATTTTTGACAATGATAAATTACAAGCTACTGAAGAGAGCAAAGACTTAGTTACTCTTTTAGAAAATCACATCCTGCACAAATATCTCCATGACACAGAGGATTTGTCGGGGAACACAGATAGTGGCTAATGAACAACAGCAAAGCTGGCAAGTAACCTCATTTCACTTTCCTTCCCAGCCACACTGAAGGTTATCACAGGTCTAACATTGCCTCCCAGGACAGCAGGAACAGTAATGTTGCCTCCAGAAAATGAGACAAGGATAGGCAGTAAATAGACTTCATGATTCATGCAAAACATTTAGTCTTCTTAGTTTCTGGTTACTGTTTTACAACTGGAATTAAATGGCTCAGTTATGAACATGAGCAGCAGTTTGGCAATCCATGATAACAAACTAATAACTTTATGAAACAGTGCCAGCCGGAAATTTTCCAATCAAGATGTCCATGAGTTGATTTTTTCTGTTTAACTGGAAAATGTCATTTTGATAAACCTTCCTAAAGTGCAAGAAAAAAAATAATACACAAACCTAGACCCAATTGCTCCATCCATTCCATTAGTTCATTGACCCCAAAAGCTGCAACATCACCTGAAGACTAAAATAGAAAGAAAAAACTTATGTCAAAAGAAACCTTGAACACTTGGGGGTTCAGCATTGGTACTTATATAATTATAGAAAAACATTAAAAAGGAAATCTGGAGAAATAGGCAGCTTCATTAGAGGCTATACTTACAAACAGCTTAATTTCCCATACTTGGATTATGTGTTTTAGCTTATCAGTTCTATATACTGGCCCCTAAGACATTTTTCTTGTTACTTTGTGTATTGCATGCCCAGTATAAAGGACATAGGGATGTTCTAGAATACACCAACCACCTAGAAAGAAGTGACAAATGTCTTCAGTGCAGCCAATTCCCCTCTCAGGAGGACTCTGATTCTTGGGTACGTCTCTTTGTGCTTGCACTGCTGAGGATGAAACATGATGTGCGCTGGAGAAACCAATATTTACGTAAGGCTGTATGTCCCTGTGGTTACACACAGTTGCCTGTAAATGTGGGCTCCACAACAGGAATACCTTCAGTCAGCTTTTTGACAGCTATATCTCTATGAAGAAGCGTTCAGGTATTAAGACTTTTGGTAGCAGGTGATAAGCAGGAATTTTGCGTCATTTCAAGGGAAACTAGGCGATTTGGGGTAGTCCCAGGATAAAACTATGAATATTTGTTAACAGGTGAGTTTTCAAACCATTCCAGCAGATATTCCTTCCCTATCCCTGACTCCTCTCTTGCACCCAACCACATTAACATGAGGTCACTGCAGTCACTCACAAATTAACATGGATACAAGTAAGAAGAAAATCAATTTAAGGTTTTTCTATGGCTCATTATGTGACACAGACATTTAGTTACATAGTTGGCTCCCTTGTTGAAAACAAAGAAAATTCTCCATCTAGTTACTTAGATAGGGATTTTTTGAAGCTCATGCTCTTTATGATCTTCTTAAGTTCAAGAAATTCCTCTCAGAACAAAGTATTTAGATTAATATTGGAGAAAAAAGAGAGAAAATATCTTCTGTTTAGTATAGAATATTTATAATGTATATCTTTATCATCACTTGTGACTTTCAAAGACTGTCATCTTTACTGGAAAACTCCAAAAATAAAGGTTTTTTTCCCAAGCTATGCACATAATCTACTTTAAACCATGTCAGAACATAGGCCTAACTTCTGTTTTCTGTAAATATGGACATGGAATTTCTGAAACGTTTATAAAGCCTGCAAAGTGTCATGCTTTGACAATTTTGGAAAAATCAAAACTATGACTGATAATCAGCTTTGAAAACAAACAAACAAACAAACAAACAACCTAACAAGGAGAAATCTTTTATAAATAAAACTATATTCTAACTTTTCCACATAAAAAAGCCCCCAAACCGAAATCCCAAACAAAAGAAAACCAACCCCTCTACTTAGAAAATGTCTTTGATACAAACTTAATCACATCTAGCCAGGAAGATGCCATTTCATGAATCAGGGAAGAGTAACCAGAGTAACCAATTTTGAGTATGAACAGCTAAATCTATATAGGACAGGCCTTGCCTGTATCAATAATAATAATATTTTCTGAACACAAAATCATGCAAAGTAAAGGCGTTAGTCGTAGAAAAGCAAGATGAGTACATAAATAAATCATGGATAGATCAGAGCCATAAATATTTGAGTGGGTGTTTCCACGTTTAAATGCTCACTAAAAACTACTGCAACAATCTGACCTGAACATGATACTACTTCTATTTTGGAAATAATAACAGTATCTTCATGTTCTTTAGGATGATAAAAACAAAGTTTACTTAGATTGGGTTTTTTTTAAGACACCTAACTCCTGTAGTCCCCAAAATACTCAGAAAAAACAGAATCCAACTTTTTAAGGCAGTTATCAAGGTCAAATGTTGCTCTCTCTTCTTTACAAACTTTTCCAAAAGCTGTTCCATTAAAAAGAAAGTAGTTAAGAAACTTGTTGAAAAAAGGATAACTCTTTCAAAGCTCCCCACTGTATAGAATTTGCAGTCTATATGTTACAACAAGTATATATGAAGCCAGCCTTCAGCTTCAACAACCTCAGATCTCCTAAGGTGCCACTTCCGATCATCAAAACAGTGACTGTTGGTGGTTTTTCACAAATATTACTGGCCCATTTTATACAACACAAAATATAAGGCACCATCTAACATTTTTTATTATCTTTTTTTCTTCAAATTGCTACATTTGGTCACAAGTGGTCACTGTGACCAGTTCATACAGTAACAAGGGCAGTCACTCTTCTCCTTCTAAATGCTCTTAAAGGCTCCCAAAATAATCTGGTGTTTAGGGGGAGACAAAATTTTGTTAAAGTTATGAAAGCTGTCTGAATATACATCTGTATATTATGTAGCAAATTCACTTTCCTGATCAACTCTGTCAAAATAAGTGCATCTAGAGCTTTTAAACTCAAAAACTTAACTATGAGTGACAGCATTCAATCCATTGAAGGATGAATCCTGCAGAAACACAAAACAGTAGTTTTCCCATATGATTTAGAACAAAGAAGGATCTGATTTCCAGTTCTTAAATTTTTTACAATTTATGGTTTAGAGAAAGACAGAAAAGAAAGAGAGAATTCAGAAAGGAAGCAGTGAGTGGGAAAGTAGTAAACACTGTATAATGTTTTCTCCTTCGCTACACACTTTCTCTACCAACTTGGAATCCAGTGCTACAGTCTTGCTTTAGGTATTGGATCTACTTGTAAGAGCAGCAGGTAACAATTTCTCAGGCTATAACAGTGTGTAAAATTAAAGAGCACGGCTTTTGGTGGGCAGACACAGCAGCAGTTTTATCGCTGGCCTGGGGTCAGGACTGTGTGAGCCCAAGAACCATCCACAGCTGCTGGAAAGTGCCATTCAAAGTCCTGACAGGGACCAGCACCACAGGCAGGGCTTGGCACGAACAGCGCGGCAGAACGGAGACAGGAGGTCACTGGATGAAACCAGACAGGACAAAGCTGCTCGGGAAGAAACACTGAATAATGACCTCATTAAACATGTCAATGGCTCAGAGGGGTGCAAACAACATTTTTGAAAAAAACACACTATTCTGCTAACAGACACTGATGTCTTGAACTAAGCGGATGCTGCTTTTCATATTGACAAAGAGATCATGTATTGGGTACGTGGTTAATTCCACTTTATGGCACACAGCTGAGGCCAGAACACAGCAGCACCCCTCAAATCAGATGATACAATACTGAATTATGAAAGGTTTACAACCTCTCCAGAATAATAAAAAACATTGCAATATCCCCCAAAAATAAACTATTGAGTCAGTGAAAAACACCAGCTTTGACTGGCATTTTTATGGTGTTTTTATACCTTAAAAATGCAAACATGTAAGCATTGCAGTGTTAAAATCATATTTCCCCAAATCTAGAGTCCCTGTGACAGCCCTATGACATCCCAGACATTCTGCTTCAGTAAAGCTGGCTTTATGTTTTAGTAAAGTTAGAGATCTAAGAACAGAATTGCTGGACAAAACAACTAAAATGCAACCTGTAAAACAGGCAGTACTCTGCAGGCTTGAACCAAGAGACAGTCAAGCAAAGGGGTACCACCAAGAACTTTAGGCAGGCCAGAGATACTGATGGTAATGTTTAATTTACTCTCCAATTCAGGAGCCATTGTACCAACAGGTCCCAGTTTTCCAAAGAAAATTATCTTGTGAGGTTAGATCACATTGTGTCAGATACCAGAAAGGCAACATAGAGATTTCTCCTAGTGGAAATGGCTGTGAAAAAATTAAAGAAGGCAACAGCTTCTATTGGACCAGAGAGAAGTGGCTAAAAATCTAATTGAACTGTGATCCAATGACAGACAAAGAGAACAGTCAGCTGCGGGTGCTGGGAAAATTCTCCTTTCCCAAAACCTTTTCTTCAAGTCATCCTGGGCAAGCTGATTGCAAAATTCACCTAAGATGACAGAATATTTTATAAAAAGCTGCAATGCTGTTGATGGAGCTGAGAACATGGCAACTTAGTATACTTCAGGTTTTTCACAAAGTAAAATGCAGCTAATTCTGGAACTGATCTCCAAAACCCAAGTGAGTGTAAGACAGATGTCAGCTTTTCCTAGGAGAAGACAGACAGCTCTGTGAGAGAATTCAGTGGAGTCAATGTTTCTGAAAAGCAGACAAAGCTGAGAGGTGGAAAGAAATATGTGTGCAGTCTGTAACAAGAACCTTCTGTGGGAAGAATAGTTTAGGGGACAGATTTTGGGACTTTATATCAGGACACCAGGGCTTCATTTTGGTTATGGCACAGATAACCTCCTTGCAAGCAAGATATCCTGCTTTGCTATGTTTCTTGAAATGCAGTTCAGAGGAAATGAACATTATGATACATACCAATTACACCACTTGAGGCAACAGAAATTTTTGTAGCAAAAGATTTTTCATTCTTCTCTAATGGGACACTCAGACCACTATAAATTTGCTTATTTGGGCCTCAGCCAAAGGACTCTTTCATAGAAAAATAGTCCTAAGATTCTGCTTCTGATTACACAGTTCTGTTTCTTGTCTCCTCATTAGGATCTATGCACTGAAAACAAGATCCCTATTCTATTTCAATCTTAAAAGCCAACCGCTTTCCAGATTTTATTCCAGCAGTATATATATATATATATAACTTTTAAGCTCAATATTAAATCTAGGTGTATTGTGTAAGTTCAACATACAGGGTAGGTTTCTGAAAGAAAAGGAGAATTTTTTCAAAGGTAGGAAAAAACTCAACTGCAGGAATCTGAAATTTTTGTTGAATACAGTCTGCTGGGCCTCTTCTCTTACAACATAAACATTTCTACAAAATGCATTTTGCTGCTGCCTTTATCCCAGTTTTGTCTGAGACAAATTGCTCTGAGTGTACCACAGGGTATCAAGTTTAAAAAAGTCCCTACCAGACCATGATAAAAGGCTTGGTGTCCCAAAGCTTATAACTCTGAGCTCGGTGTCTGTGATTTCCCAGGACAGAACCTTTCCATGGTACCAGAGTATGTTCTGATACAGAAGCACCACTTTGCTCTTTATTTTAGGACTACAGGCTTTAAGACTCTTTTTGCACCAAAAATCAACTTTCATATTTCTACTCACATTGAAGTCTCTTGCCTTCCCAGTGAGTGTGGGCAAATGGTTTGTAGGAAAGAAACACCTCCCATATGTTCTGAATTTCAATTCGGTAAGAGCATAATTTGTTTAGCTTTAGTAAGGTCTCAGCTGGAATAACACATCCAGCTTGGGAAGGAATGATTATGATGGATGACCAAACACATTAGCGCTGATTAGTCTAAAGAAAGGAGATGAAATATCTAACAGTCCTAAAAACATCTAGAAGAGATGCAGAGAGGAATGGAAGTACCTGTTCTATATTTAGGATTAGACAAGAAGCTTTAGGTTTAAAACACATGAAGGAAGATCCAAAATAGATGGTAACCAAGAAAATTTTTAACAGTGAAGGTTTGTTTCATTTGCAGTTCTTGAAAACTTCTGTGGGAGAACAAGGCTGAAAAATTGTCTGTCAGGAACAGCACAGGTTGGGCCAAAGAGGCCCCAGCCTGTTGTTATCTGCACATCCCTCTCATGTTCCCACAGTGGAGTCATCCACCCTTTTATCATCTCCCTGAATGAAAACTCTGATTCTAATGCTAGCTTTCTATTCTAATCAGAATAATCTGATTAAATTATCTGTGGATTTTGTTTCTATAGTAGGAATGAGACTAAAATATGCATAAAGTACAAAAATATATTAAAAATATTAAAAAATGCACCTCCAGTACAAAATCCATACCTTTTACCACACAGCTATGAACTTTAGTTACTGCTTTTAGTTTAGCAGGTGCAAAAACTCATGCACACAAATACTTCAAAAGCTTTTGCTGAAAGCCTGTTCATCAATTTACAGCAGGTACTGAGCATTAAATCCACTTTGTTTGTGTTAGGTATTATCCTATCAATACTATTATATTGGTATTATAGTATTGGTATACTAAAATACTGATAAGTACTGTATTGTAAAAACAAAAATAAATAAGAAAAGTTCATGGAGAAACCATGACAGCAAAACACTGTACAGTTTTCTATGGGTTATAATCAGATATTTATTCTTTTTCCTCTGAGAGCTGAGCTTTTATATTCAGTGACTTCAAATTCTGGCACCCTAATCTAATATAAATGTTTACAAATCAGCACAAGATGAACAAACTATTAAAAAATAGCTCTATTTTTATAATGAGAACTTTTTGCATTTTTCTACCCTAACACAGCAGAGCTGCATTTCTCAAAAAACAGGCATGAAATCCAACAAATACTGCTAGGGGCATTTTTACTAAATTAACTAAAGAACACCAATAACTAATCAATATGAGAGTAAATCTAAGCAACAGGGTGGAAAACTTATTTTAAATATAACACTTTATCTTCAGGAGGAAAACAATATATAAAGTTTAAGAGCAATTCAAACTGGCAGTCCCAGAAAATGGTTTAAATCAATAACTGTGAACTTCCTGCAGGTAGATTACAAAACACAATAATGCACCATAAGTATATGTAATATAGAAGTTTGTTTATCCAACTCCATAGTCCCCAAAAAGGGTTCAGGTTTTTTCCATTTTCATTTAAAACTCAAGAATGCAATGGACATGCTGATGGCAATTTTTAGATGAGGAATTAAACTTTAATTTTCAATATTTTTTGGCTTTTACTGAGAAATGTTCTACAGTTTATCCAGCTTTGTATCTATCCTGCTGAAGAGGAAGGCTATACAGACAGTGAGGGCAACCTCAAACCTCACCCTTCTCACTCACGAGGACTCAAGAAACACCTCTAAGTTTTTCACTTAGCAGGCATTAGAACCTTACTGCCTGTCCCTAAAGTTGCTGTGGGGACTACACTTCCATCTCCAGAAGAACAAAATGATCTGAGGAAGTTAAAAGTGGTCAGCAGTAGATCTGGATTCTAAAGTCAGTTATGTGGCCATTGGCTTCAAGGAAATTTTACATTTTAGCTGAAACAAATAGTATTTAGAGGACCACGCCTTTTCCCCAGCGCCACCAACCACCTACAGTGCTTCCTTATAAAATGCACTTCTCCACTAATGGCATCATTTGCATTTCTTATTTGTCCTTACCCTAATTCCTAATCCCAGATGCTTTAAAAAAGGTAATTAATTACGTAATTTAATTGAAGCTGCTTATCAATTACTATAACTATAACCATATACATATTCTTCCTTCCATTTTGCTACATATTTGTATAATATCCTCTGTAAGTTGAAAAGCTTCTTCATAACGTTTGATCTAATTCACCAAAATGTCTTTAATTCCTTTGAAAGCTTCAGATTTACTTCAGTGATAAATATTTTCTAGCAGGGAATCTTTAAAATCTCCATGCCTTAAATATTTTTGCTTGCCAGAGTCTCTTTAGTAGATAAAGAGAAGCTATAGGTGTGTGTATATGTGTATATATATATATATATATATGCAAAAAATTTCCTCCTCTTTGTTTGCAGTTTTCACCCTCCAAAACAGAGGTGGTATGGGTTTAGGCTGATTCTCTTTTCTTTTCTTCCTCTTCTTTTGGAAATTGTTGCAAGAGAAAAAAATCTAAAAGTGTGTTTGCTCTTGCTACTTAATCTCTACATGAAAATCCTAATGCTGTGTTAGGGATACCAGAATCAATGATCTTGAATAATTAGCACCAGGTTTGTCGTAAGTATTCTTTAAAGGCATAAGAAGATGGGATTAGACATTCGGATCCACCCCAGTGGGAAGAGGAGTGGAGGAAACATTTTGCTGTGTATTAGGTTCAACTTGGAAAGAAACACTACTCCTGTCAGGGGAAAATCATGGGTGTTCACTCTTCCTTATAGAGTGAATGAGAAAACAATAATAAGAACCTCTTGTTCAAGGATCTCTTCCAGCATCAGTGGGAAGACACGATCTCATAAGAGCACAGGGTCTCTTCCTTCTGCCCTGCACTTCAACTGTTCTTCTTGCACATCAAGACTCCTTGCACTTGATAATTCTTTGAGCAGAAAAAACATGTAGGGAAAGTATCACAGTGTGAAAGTATCACACTCTGTGATACAGAGCTGTGAGACTTCAATGAATATAGTCAATCTGCTGCAGTACTGTCCAATCTTCAACCACTGCTAAATTCCCAGAATGGAATTAAAAACAATTTAAAAATCATTATCTACATGATTTCTGTATCTTGTACAAAAGAAAACAAGGCATATTTAATGCACAGCAAAATGCCACTAAATACTTGCAGGTATAAGGAGAGAGAATTTTTTTTCTAATTTAAAATATAATCAAGCTCTTTGAACTTTAAATTAATCTGTGTTCAATGTGTGCTATCAGAATTTAGCACCACTATATGAGTTACATGCCTGCTTTGTAACAGGCATTTAACTTAGCACTAGATTTTGAGTGGGTTAATAGATAATGAGCAAAGGAGAATCTCAAAGCCTCAAATTAAATGAAATAAAGGCTGTCTTCAGAGATCAAGGCAATTTGATGAGAATGAAAGGTATCTTTCATATAACACATCTGTGCCACAAAAGCTAAAACATCATAAAAAGAACCTATTTCTACTAAAGACACCTCTACTTCCTAAAGAATCACTGATTCCTTAGACAGCCTAGACAACTTTGTTTCTCTCCCAGTTCATTTCTTCTTCTTATATCCTGTGGGGTGCAGTAGTTCAGTATAAAAGCCAAGCACTTTTATATTTCCCTAATGGCTGGGTTCCCTGCATTAATATCCCAATGGGATATAGTGTCACCAAACTGCTTCTGTTGCACTTTACTGGTGAAAAATAAAAATTACTCTATTTTCTGCAGAGGGAGAAGAAAGAACTTCAGGTATTTCAGTTACTAAACATTTGAAAATTTATTCTCATTGTCTGAAAAGTTGAAAGAGTTATCCATTTCTATCAGTTTTAAGGTGAGATTTCATTCCCTAAGTCCAGTAAATTAATTAGGCTTTTAAAGTGAGCCTTAGGCATCTAAATTTTGCCTATGTGCTTCTGAAAAGACCCACCTAGTTTCAAAGTGGAAAATGCTTCTCTTCTTTTTTCCTAAAATTTGCAAAGAAAAGCTTTCCTGCTGCATCTTCACAGTTGTTTGGCTTTGAAAGGTTCTCTCACAGCTCTCCATCAGGAGCCATTAGCCAAGCATTACTATACTTAGCTTCCATAACAGTCTGGTTTGGTAAATATTTGCAGGCAATGCCCGAACCAACAAAGACTGGGATTTCTGTGAATTCTAGCTGCACTCTAGGGTAATTTTTAGCTTCAAGAGCTGATACCCAGCACATATAAAACCCATACCTAGAATACTTGATCACAACAAAATGCAGAGCTGAGAAGAAGTTATACTGCATTTTCCACCATTTGGAGTGTGCTGGTTTTGTCTAGAGTAGAGTTCATTTTCTCAACAGTAACTGCTATAGGCTGTGCTTTGGATCTGTGCTGAACACAATGGTGATAATACAGAGATATTTTTGTTATTGCAGGGCTTGCACAGAGCCAAGGCGTTTTCTGCTTCTCACCCCACCAGTGAGGAGGCTGAGGGGGGATGTCGCCCTGATTTTTTTCAGCCTTCTGATGTTTTACGCATTTGTACTGGAGTTCTCACGCATTGTAACAAACAAAGAGTCATGTTTTGAAAACTGTGCATTCCTTCCTGGGGGAAGGACAAATTGATAGACTTCTAGTTTGACCAGTGGGGTCAGAGAAGTGTCAACCTCATGGCCCAATCGCTGACCAAACTCCAACAACTATTTAAACCCTAATCCCAAAATAAACTTCCTTCTTTTTCTCGCACAACCTGACAGCGTGAGTGTGGTTTTTCGTGTCCATCTGGGGACAGGGGACAAGGAACTGGGAGAGGACACGGCTGGAACAGCTGACTCAAGAGGTATTCTATATCATAAGGTGCTGTGCTCAGCATGTAAAGCTTAGTAAAGAAGAAGACGAACAGGGATGAAGGGAACTTCATAGAGATGGTCTTCCCAAACCGTTATGGAATTCCATACTTCAATTCCATACTTCAAACTTTGTAGCCTCTTTTTTGCCTTGCGTCCTTTTTCCAAGTTGTTACATGTGGAAATCACTCTAGTGGAAATGCACAGCTCAATATAGCTGAACAGGACTACCTGCACAGACGGTCTAAATCCCTATGGATTCCACTCATGCACATGGATTTTACTAATACAAGTATTTTTGTTCAATCTTTCAGCTGAATTACTTTATTATAAATTAAATCTCCAATGTTCCTTAGTATGGAATTATTTCTCCTGTCATGCTTCCAGTAGTCATGCTGTTGTACTTAAATAGGAATTTAATGAAAGGAAATACACAGCAAGCCAGCCATAAACTCCTTCACTGTAAGGAGACCCAGGTTTCTGACTCTACTTATATCTCAGAACATCCTTAAGATCAACTGTACTGACCAGCCATCACAGCAATCCTCTGAAACACCTCTGAAAGTCCACTTCTCCATTAGTCTGTAAAGCAATAAGATGAAGTAGAAAAGGATGGATTGAACTAATAACGGCAATGTAAACCTTTTATTATATCAGACACTAAGAGCTATATAGAAAGGATAAACCAAAAAGGAAGTAATTGTAAATATTTTTAAAGTAAATATATTTTATATATTAATTTATATACATATATAAATTAAAGTAAATCCCAGTGTATGGGATAAAACTATGCATTTGTGAATACAAAGTTTTACTTGTAAGGACTAGCTTTCAGTACGGCTGATTAGCTCTCTCTTTAGTAGATCTGCTAGAAACCTCTGACACAGCAGGCTCATATCTTTATTGCTTCTGCAATTTCTCATGAGTATAAAAGCAATTAATACCAACAACACAGCATTCAAATACACTACTAACTAAATGACTCCTCCCTTATAAAGCAGGGCAAGGAAGAATTGAGTCAGTAAAAACCATTCAAATGGAAACTGTTCTCAAACAGAAGACAGAAGGGAGTAAGTCTGACCCTGCAGGCAGAAAGGGAACATTTTTGTAGCAGAAGGACTTCCTAAAGCCCACAGTTCCTAATGCACCTCTTCTGTGCATTTAGTGCATGGCTCAGTCACTCCACATGGTCCTGGATAAGAACAGCACAGCTCTGGAGGGGCTGTGGGGACACATGGCTGATTGAGAGCAGTTGTTTGACAGCTGGATCAGGTCCCAGCAATCATAAAACTTTTACACTCTCTGCTCCTACAGAGTTTACAGTACATTTGCACTCTGTATATTCAGCTCCCACAGGTCATAAACCAACATACTATGGCAACTTCAAGACCCCCATGGAAGGCAAGCTACAATGCACCATTGGAAGACAACAGAAAGAAAACCCAAACACAAGACTATCACCAACACTCTAAAACACAGGAGGAAGCAACTGGGTCTGTCTGCTAGGACACATGTCACAAACCATATTAGGTTTATTGCTTAGCAGTGGTTGATGCTAAGCAACCCATGCTAATTTGCAATAAATTATTTCCTACTGTAACATTTTCTCAAGAATTAATTTTATCTCAGCCAATTTTCCTGCCTTTAACATTTTCTTAGTTACAATGGAAACAGAATTAAGTTAATTCTTGACAGTAACTCACAATTCCTCATGATGGACTACTATCTCTAAAAATGAGATAAGGAAAAATACAGAGGGGGATTTAATATAATCCATGTAATTCAAATAAACTAAATAATTAATATAATAAAAGATACATTCGATTCCCATGGAAGGATTTGCCATCTCCCTTGCAATTTACATCCTTTAATAGCAGAAAACTTTGTAGACCATTTAAAAATTTCTGAAGATTTCACAGTAGATGATGCAAACCCAGGGTAATATAAATTTAGAGATAATGGATAAACCATACTGTAAGTCAAATAGGTGGACAGAAGAATAATTTTTGAAAAGGAGGACCTTGCCATGATCCTTCCAAAAGAGAGGATAAATGTATTCCATGCCTTACCAGATTTATCAGAATCTTATGAAATATTGAAATCCTCTGTGGAACACCTTTTTTCTGACCAGCTTTATTATTAACCTGTATTTTTTCTAACAAGATGAAATTGTATTGTAGCCTTGCCTAAATTTCCTTGATTATTTCTTTTGATAAAAATTTTGGATTTGTTTTATAGATACTCAAGTAAATGGATCTACTAATTTTGAGGTTTTGACACACTCTTTACATTGCCCCCTTCCCTATCTTCTTGATTGTTTTACAGAAACATGTTGTATTCAGGAAGAAGAAGAATACATTTTGTAAATATTCTTATTAAATGTAATTTCCACATTTCCTAAAAAATATGTTGTAATACATTATTTGCAATGAATTTTTACATTTACAAAATTACACTACTCTGTAATGTCTATATTATTTTACACCACAGAGTAGTTTTATCATTGCCAGAGATGAATGTAAGCTTCCCCACCCCACCCACAGAAATGTGACTCAGTACAATTACAGAGACACCACTGGTAGTAGAAGATATACACTTGCCATGCCTCTCTAATTACTGGGTTGCATTAATCTGATTGCCAGCAGTGCTGCCAGTTGGTGCCATTATGGCAAAATGACAACATCATAGTGTGGACAACTGGCCTCAAATGCCTTATTTTATATACACTGGGGAATATGCATCACTAATGGCAATTTCTGTTAATTTAGTCTAGATTTGAATTTGTTACATTAAAAAGCAATAGCATTGGTGTACTCTGACTTTTCTATATTCTACGCTGATGTCTGTATATTCCTCCCTAATGAATGAGCAAGCTGAAAATCAACACAGTACTCTATGATTTATACTCCAAGAAGTTTGGGTGTTTTCAGGTCTTTTTCCTCATTTTCCTTGCTTATTGTACATGTCCATGCAGCAATTACTTTCTGTATGAAAGCACATTCCTGCCTTTGTAAGTATTTTCCCACCACTTTAGTTTCTCTACATGAAGCAAGAATCTGTGATTTACGGGTTAGGTCTACAATACAGCCCCAGTAGCTTTTGGAGGAATACTCCTGTCTTTGAGTCCTGTGCTGCTATTCCCCATGCCTGAGACAACAATTTCAAAACTTCCTCCAAACCATCAAGTGTCCACACCCCTTATTGGACTCCAGTATCTCTGTGCTGTGGGACATCATCTGAAGGAATTCCCTAATCTGCAAGAGACCTTACAAGTGTGTCTTTGAGCTAGATGTGTACTCAGTGCTATGATCCTGGGAGTCTCTTAACGACCAAGAAATGGGCTAGGCAAGTCTGCATGGCTGACAATTGATAGGAAGGATTTACCAGCTGAAAACCGACTAAAATTCAATTCTCTGGCTACAAAAGCTGGGAAAAAAAATTTAAAAATTATTCAGCAAATAAATTGTTTTAGCTCATCAGTAATATTGAATGAGTGAGTTCACAAGCATTCTTAAATGAATAGGAGCAGAGTCACATGTGAAAGAAATCACCCCTCACAACCAGTCCTCAGTCCCAGACTCCAGAATGATAACTGTCTTTGCAAGCCCATAGAACAAATGCAAATAAGGACTTCAAAAATCATTGCAAAAATCATAACAGAATAAACTGCTTAAAATACCTTTTCTCCTTTCCTTCTCAACAGAGAAATACACATTTTATTCTACTGACCACTGCTCACAAGTCTAAACTATGGTGCCATTTAAAATTTACAAAAGTGCTTTCTTCTTAGTCCTGCAATTCAGTGTGCTTCCCCTTTCCTAGTTCAATCCAGCAGAATCTCTCATACATTTTTTCATGTTTTCAGAGGTTACACAGAATTTCAGTTTTCTATCTGCTTCTCTGATGCATGTGGAGAATAAGACAGCTTTTGATTAAAGCCAATTGTAGTGTGAAGCCTGACCTGCAGGGCCACCCCAGCAGACACATCACCCACCCATTGTGCCACAGCAGTAATGCTCCCATATATGTACAAATTTTATGAAGCTCTGTTGTGGAATGGTGTTGGACATAGTAAATATTTGGAGACAAAAATTAGAAGTGGCTGCAGCTGACTATAAATACATATTTCTGAATCATGCAATGCGCACCCAAGAGGGAATGACACACGGCGGTGTTTGGAGTTGTGTGATGGCAGAGTTCCCAGGCAGGGCTGAGGATTGGGTGGGATGTGTGTGAAATTCTCACCTCCCACCATCCTGTCTTTCACATTCACTCCAATCCCTACAGGAAAAGCAAGAGTCTAAGTATGGCAATAGTGGAACCATCAGAGCACATACCAGTCCATAAGCATTTTTCAGGACAGAGGATTAACAAATAGAAAAGTCACAACACCAAATAAGGTCTCTCAAGTTCTGTAAAAACCTAATACTGGGAAGATCTGTGTCTGCAACAATTTCCTTCCTCTAGCATAAACTTTGGAATCCTACAAATAATGTAAGTTTAAATAAAACAGTTGCAATGCTGGAGGATGGAAGGGGGAAAAAGGGGAAAAGCATCTTGCTCTTGTTATGCACAAGGTAGCCTATATTTACTTACATGTAAAACAAATTAGCATTCCAAAAATCAAGATATTTGCTCATCTTTCACTCCGTTTCTTTCTGAAAACAGTATAAGAGTGTGGAACCTCAGGGTACTTCTGAGAGACAGAGTTGCACTGGAGTTCCCCTTCCCTGGGATGCTAAAGAGTCCTTTGCTGTGAGAAACCACTAAACTAATTTCATTCTACTCTTGCACTTTTTGGTCTTTGCTTGTTTATGGAAGTGAGGAGTGTCTCAGTTATTCATCCATCTTGTTCCTTCCAGTATAACCCATGGAGGTTCTATTCAGTCCCATAGGGCATGAATTTGGTGAGGCTGCCCAGCTGTATCTGAGGATACAGACAATACTCCTCATACTCCTTCATAGTCCCTACCGCAAAAATTTCAGAGAAGCACAAGGAGTTTTTCTAATGCTAATGTAAATACATGTGAGTAGCATTTGGCGTTGTGTTTTCTTTGTCATATAAACTCAGCTCTGTATCTCTTTAAAGGCCTGTCTGAGGTGGCACAAATTCCATAACTTACGTGTTAAAAGAGTGCACCAAAGTCCTAATAAAAAATTAGCATATGAATACCAGTTAGATGATAAGAGATTAACATAAAAATGCATTGCAAAAATCTGGATTGCAAAAAAAAATTTGCATTCTGCTGTCAAATCTCCAGTTTACATTAAAATGTAATCCTAAAATGAAAACAGCACACAGCATCATTGTACATCAACTTTCTTTTTACCCTGCATAGTAACAGTGTCCAGACTCTGAGGATAGAGTTTTGGAAGTTCACACAGCATGCATTTAACTCAAACTGCTGTGAGAAATTGGTGTTTTTCTTCTTCTGCAAAAGCAAGCAGAAATGAAGAATAAAAGAAAGGGATTACCCTGTCACAGCAAGAAGATAACTTATTCCCTTTCTGTCTCACTTTAACGTGCAAATCAATCCTCATGCTGCTCTTTGCCAGGTTCCACCGTGTTAGTCACCCTGGAACAGCTGGGAGCTCTCCTGCTGCTCCACCTGGCATTGGTTTAGGATCAAATGAGGTCATCTGTCCAATAATAGATGAGAAATAGATGGATGGAGGTCTTCCAAGAGGTGGAACCACTTGCTAGTTGTGTAGGTAAATTACAATGAAACAACGTAAGGCTCATTAGTTTGTTAATTAAAGATTATTAAATAAATAGTCTATGCACTAAAGGTAATTTTTTTTTTCTAGATGCCTGCTCCAAATCTCATAAAAGGTACAATTTTAGGAATAAAAATTATTGTTTCCAGGTGGTTGAAAATCTCTGAGGCAATTCTGGTTTAAGAGTTCTTTCTATACATTTCACATTTCATCTAAACCAAAATAGTTTTGAATTTTAAATTATTTCTAGGGAAGATTTTTTTTTTCCTCCTTCACCATTAAACACACTACTTGGGTTTTCAAAACAATTTCAGAGGTTTTTTTGGCTTCCTCAGAAATCTTATCAGTACTCTAAAGAGAGACATGTGCCCATACATGTAACAAAAACTCAATGCAAAGTACAGATTGCCCTATTCCAAGCATCTTTTAAACTTATGTTCCACCTTGAATCAATTGGGTAACTCTCCTGATAGCTTTTATCTTTACCAGGAGCTTTTTTTTAATGTTCTAGTGCTTTTCATTAAAATGCAAATAGCCACTCACCATCACTGAAATTCTGGGATATTCGTGTAGGAGTCCCATACACAGTGAACCAAGAATAATTTAGTACATGTGCACTGATGTCAAATATATTGCTCCAATATTCCAACTCTATCAACTAGGGTCTTTTCCAAAATTGTAAATATATACACAGTACTATTTCAGTGATTTATCACAATGATCTGGACATCTTAGTGCATGTCTCAGCTAGAACACAAATTTTGTCATGCTGAACACTAATTTGTTTAGAAATTCTGTCATGCTTAATCAAATTAAGCATAATGTCAAGTAACCTCACTGAATTCAATGACTCACCCACTTCTCCTGTGGGAAACAATCAAAGCAACTTCCCATGTCACATAATTCCTTAGCAGCTTTGAAGGCTACTCACATTTTCAAAGGGGAATAAATTTAGATTCTTCTAAAAATCTGAACAGATACTGGATCCTTGTATGTGATCTACATGTGTAATCTAACTTTAGGGCTAATTTAATAGCCTTTTGATTGAAATAATGAACTATTTACTGTAATTATGCATGTGGCATTGTTTTAAGTGCAGTAAGACTGGTAAAATCATGAAAATGTATAAAACAGAGTCACTAAAGGAATTAATGGCCAGAGTACAGTGTTTCACAGAACAGATACAAACATCTGTGGTTCAAGATAATATGATAGAATTCTGTGCAGGCAGTGAGCACCCCTAACTTATTCCACAAATTTATTTGTGGAAGGGTGCTGAAGGAGTTCCAAAACTTCTCCAAGAAAAGCTTTGACTCCATACAGAATACAAGTAAACACTAAATAACAGGAAGGCCATACTTATAGTCAGAACAGGCGTGTGTCATAATTGTTCATTTTTGAAATGAAAATGTTCATTTTATTTCGTTGGTAAAAAATAAGCAAATGTTGATGGCCTTGTGCATAAAGTTTCCTTATAAATTTCACTTTATTCTTTTTTTGTGTGACATAAATTTCCATAAGAAACAGCTGGATAATAGGAAAAACGTTAATATTCAGCTTCGTATTTTTGCATACATTTTATGATAGTACAGCAAGAAAAATGCCACTTACATTTGCTTTATCAAAGTCACATAAACACAAGATGGGTGTGTTTGCACAGGTTTGACTTGACTTTCGTGAGCATTATGGCTGAGTAGAGACTAAGAAAGAATTGAGCTTGAGGGTTGCCATTTCTCAGTGCCACCTATTCCCCAGTGATATACACAGGGCTAGATAAGATTTCTTCCTGTGTAATTACCTTGTCAAGCACATCTTACTTTCACTTCAGAATTCTTATCTCTATAAATCTAAAGTAGTCCAAATGTATGAATTTGTTTTATAATTGTTACACCTTATGATGCAATGACTGGTCTTTTCTTTGTCCTTTACAGAAGCAGCAGTGGACATTCAGTCACCCAACACAACCAGCCTCAGGGAACAATCAATGAGATGTGGTATTTTCATTGTTAGGTCATCAGTTAGGCTCTAGTTTGGCTTGATACTCTGGATTACACGTTCATTGCAACGTCAGTGCAATTAGTTTTGTTTGACAAGTCACCTGCAAAGCTGTTTGGGGGTTACCTGCAGATCCCAACTTTGTATACACTGCAGTAAATAAAATATGTTGTGCCAAAAAGCTGGGAACAAATGAGGAAACTCCAAACAGCAAAACTGTAAGGCCATCTCTCTGTGTGTCTCTCTCTGAAGATCCAGAAGAAAAGAACATAGAAAAAAAGTGCTTTTAATCACTGACTGATGTCTGTCAGTATACAACGAGTTTTATATTTCTGATTTTACTCCTAGGAAGAAGCTCTGCTAAAATCCTGAGAATCAACTCTGCTGATATCCCAAGCATCCTCATCAGGATTTAAACAACAGGATCCTGAAGAAACTTAAAACTACATTCATTGTGAGGAAAATAAAAGATTCTAAAGAAAGTATAGCAGCAGTTTTGCTGACAAGGTAAAGTCAAAATACTTTAGATAATTTTATCTTCTCAATGCATTGTTGTCTGCTGCAAGCCCTACATATCCTGTCACAGATAACAGAAACTAGGAAAAATGAAATAAGGCTGAGGAAGTAAGTTAAATAACACAGTAAACTTGCTGATAATGGGATCTGCTATGACTGTGAGATAACTTCCTAAAGAAAGTCACAATGACCTAGTTATTCAAAGAATGGAAAGCAAATGACCCTTGAAAATAAGACCATCTTTCTTCAAGAACTGTATGCTGGGCTGCCTGGTATTTCTTAATCCTGAACATGACATCTGCAAAGCCAATTGGACAATTTTTTGTCTTTATCTTTTCCAACTAACACCTTTTCTGTCATTGAAAAATAGTGAGATTGCAGATCTCTGCAAAAAGTTGCTTGGGAAATTCTAAGAGAACCTTTGCTCTCCAATGTGATAAAGCAGTTTCAGAGATAAAATATCACTCAGGGAACATTTCTTATTAAGATCAGCTTTTAAATTTGAGAACTACAAAATCTCTATCTTTTCTCCTGTGGCTTATTCAGCAGAATGTTTATTATTAATACTCCAGTACTTATGAGCAAGAAAATGTCTTCTCTTCTGAACTCAATATGCTTCTGAAGAGAAACACACCTATAAATTTGTATCTACCTACTAATGATTTTTCTGTTCCTTAAAGAACAAGCAAGTTATTTGAGATTTTAATCATGTTTCCCAAATACATCAAATCTCTCCTGCAATTATTTTTCCACCATGCTTTGTAGGCAGTAGAGAACAGACGTGGGCAAAGAAAAGGAGGACTTGATTTTTCAAAATATACTGAACTAAATTTTACTCAAAGAAATTTTTTGGGTTTAAGCATGTAACATCTTTAAATGTTTGAAAGATTCTAGCTTAACAAAAGCACAGGAAGTTTGCTTGACATATTATTTCATGTTCTTTCCATCTACTACTGAAATGTTGTTGTATTGATATTTTGTCCCCACATTTTTACTAAAGGCTGTTTACAATATTTGATTTTATTCAACAAAATACTATGTAATACTCCTTCCAAATTAAAAAACCTACAGCTAAAATATTCAGAATATTTTAAAACATTTCTTAAATACCCATTTTAATGAAATTTATATTTAATGTTTGCACTTTGTTACTGTAGGTATCCTTATCCAGGAGCTTTTTAAAGTAGGATTTACTTTTTCCTTTAACAAGAGTTAAAATAATATTGGCCAAAATAACAGGAGGAATACTTGTACTGTGTTTCATGAAAATTACCTAAGAATATATCTTTTCTTTTTTCATTCCTGCAGATAGAAGAAAACTCTCTAAGTGAACGCAGGAAGCTACAAGAAGCAGCTAGAAAAGAAAATTCCAGCATTTATTGTGGTTTTTCAGTGCTTGGTGTCTATCCTGCTGAACACACCCACATTTCACAGCTCCAGACTTCAGCTTTTTGAAAGGGCAGGATTATAGGACAGTGCTGAGAGCAAACCTGTACTCTGTATAGAGTTACATGCAGTTTTAGATAAGTAACTCAGTTTTTCACAGACTTTGTACTACTTCAGTGTTAGTTCAGTGTCTCTAAGGAACTCCTCATTAAAAGGATTTTACTTCCTTCCTCCTGGTGCAATAGGTGCTCAGCCACCATGGACTTAAATTTCTCTATCGCTCTATAGAAATTTAAACCTAATTATGAATTATGCAGCTCTAAAATGTCCACACAAGTATGTATTTTAAATCACTTGTCTTTGTTGATGATTTAATCTATTATATCTCTGTTTAGCAACAGCATTAAAACCTTGGTACTGGTTGTGACAGCCAAGTAAAATGGTGTTAGAGGGCTGTCAGCATTATCAGGAGGCCAGGTCCTTAATCCCCTTTCTGGAGACTGAAATCCTATCATTTCAGACTGCACAGGGCTTCAAAGGGCAGATCAATTTTTATAAAGGCACTGGGGATACTTCTGCATGGTGGCTGAGAGAGAGCACTGCTTATGTATCTTGCTTGTAAAGCAAATATGCAGTGATGCATTTCTTTTATCACTTTCAACACCCCTCACAATTTGTCCAGTAAAGCCCTCTGATGGAGGGGAAATATATCACAGTGGCACCTCCAGTACAGGAGCATGCACACAGCTGGTTCCTTGGGAAACAAGATCACCATCTCACTCCCATTTCTCCCATATGTCATCCTAAAATCAAAACAGGCTTTCAGGAAAAAAGCTGCCTTCCACAGCTGCTTTTTTGGCACTAAAAGCTTTAGGCCAGTCTCTTGAAAGGAAGGATTCCATAAGCCTGAATTTCCAAGCATATGATTGATTGTTACAGTGAAGCACATATGAAATAGCTACTTGTGTTTAGAGATTTATAACTTCCTCCTATTGAATGAAATGCAGTGACCTTGGCATGGCATTTAAGAAACCATTAATGGGCTGTTAATGGCACTTCTTCATGGTTTCAGTTTGTCTGTGCTTTTGGGAACAGATTAGAGGTTTTAACACTCTCATTTCTGAACTTGTGAGGCATTCATCGAAAACCTCCAAGTCACACAGCTCTAATAACTTATACAAAAATGTATCTAGGTAAGGAGATTTCATACAAATAATTATTTGGTATTTACAAAAACACCCAGGTGGTCTTTGACTGCTTCTCCCTCACTCTCAACCTCACACCACTTTCTTTCAAGGCCAGACATGCTGAATTTTTGTCATGCTTTGAAGGATCCCAAGGAGTTCCTTTAGCCTGTTTGCTAAGAAAGGTCAATTTTCCTAAAATGTACAAATGAGTTTCAAAAGTAACAAAGGTGAAAACTGCCACAGTCGGCCATTTCCAGAAGTGCTTTCCCCTGGCACCCTGTGCTCCAGAGGAGGAAGGTGTCTTCCAGCAGGGTTTGTCTCCTGCTGCTTTTGGGCAGAATGCCCAATGATCCCATGCTGTGCCCTCTGAGGCAATGGATCATTTTGGCTGTGCCACCACACTCTGTGAGGCACAATCCATCACTCATCCCCATATGGTGCATATATCCCCTCCTAAATGTACACTTGATCAGTGATTCTGAGTAGAATGGAGATGCACGAATTATGTAGGAGGGGAAGCTTTCAAAACAGGAAACAGGTGTTGAAGTTGCACTACTTTTAACATTTAAAATCTACTCTTTTTCTTACAATATAATCAGTTTGAACACGCTCCAACTGTGAAAAACTAAAACAGCATTTTAAAAGTGAAAATTCATTTTTTACTTACTTTGTCACTTTTCTAATAACCTGATACATTAAATTCCTTGCAGAAATAATTAAGATACCGAATTTAAGCCTGATTAACAAATACCAATTTTATTCATTAAATCCTTGGTTTTAATTTTTAAATAGGAAACAAATTAAAACTAGAACATGTAGAGCAGGAAATACAATCTCCTTAAATGTTCCAACCCATTCATTTCTTGCATTAATTTTAAAGTAATTGCACTTAACTTTTGCTCAGCTAGGTAGCCCGGAACTTGAAGAAATTAGCATATTCATACTACTAAGACATAGCACAGTGATCTTGTCTATTTATTTACTTATTTATAAATTAACCTCTTTGCTCGTGCCTTGATTTTTTTATTCCTTCATCCAACTGTAGACTTTTTCCTTCCATGAATAAAAGTTATAAATTCTAGAAACAGGTCAAAGCATAAATGCTGTACAAAATCTTCCAAGAATAAACTTAAATACAGCTTAAAAGATACATGTAATGTACCCCCTACTCCAAGAAAAAAATCACTCAATGCATCAAATTACATTTGTATTCAATATATATAGATGAAGGGTTGCATAAAACTGGAAAAGAAAGGAATTACTAGTAAAAAATACATCCTTCATATTAAAAATAGCTTTCTTCACCGTTGAGGCTAAACACAGAATTCCCTGGACAATTCTCATGCGTGGTTTTCCTTTGTGTGAATGATATATTTATTCCTATCAGGCATTCACTGAGTTTGGATGCGGAGAGGGCATGGGAGATAGCTTTCCCTACTGTGCCTGTGGAATTTCCTTCTTAGACTGTCAGCCCTGCAGTCTTGGATGGTGTGATTTAGAAATGAAGGCACGTCTGCGTGACTGGGGGCAGAGGGCTCTTGGCACTGAGCTCTTACCCTTGGTGGCATAGACGAGCAATCTAACAACACTTGGCCTATGAGAGACATCATGCGTGCACTCTGGAGTTGATGGTTTACCTCAAATCCTGGCTCTGCAGTACCTGGAACACGTGGGTGCTGGCCGGGCACAGCACAGGAGCCCCATCGCGCCCCCAGTGAGGACTTGGCTGGGTGTGACTCAGGGTTTTCCCTTCCACCAGCCTCACACTGCACTTGTAGCTGGCACACAATGAAAGTCTGCCTGAAGCTACTGTGCAGCTGAAGCACAATGGGGAGCACATGGATCCAAGACTTGAGTGAATTGCTGGGAGGGAAAACTAGACCCTGGCAACTTTCATCTTTTCATCTCTGCTTTTGCATCTCCAGGTCCAGCAGACTAACCAACCAATGGACCTTGTTTGCTGCCTTTGAGCCAGGTCCTCTAACATTTCCCCCTCGTAAAAATTTAAATGTGCCACAAAGCGTTCAAAGAATCACAAAGAACAGAACTTTTAGAAAAGCTGCATAAAAATTATGCAGACAAATAAAATCTATGTGAAATAAAGTCCTAGTATGGTTATTTAACCATCCTGATGTACTCTTCTGAGGAAAACCAGCAATAAATAGTTGGGGTTTTTTGGTCACATTTTTCTGTCATCTGATTCGCTCTCATTTCTCTCAAGGATTTAGACATGTGAGAATGTCTTGTTTCTGTTTCAGAGAGATAGGACATTTTTTCGCCTGAAGTTTTAGCACAGGTTTCCTCTCCCACCTCAGCTAAAACTGATGTTCTTGCTTGATTACAAAAGCAACAGAACACATCAGTTTTCCCATTACTAGTTTTGCCCTAAGAGTCAGTAAATTCTCATCTTTACCATGCAGTATCCAGGGGTTAGCACACACCAAAAAGCTCCCCAAAATTGCTAATAACACACAGAAATCGCATTAACATTTTGATTTGCAATAGTTCAGATTCAACCACGTAAAATTTTATAGGAGACTTCACTGAGCAGAATTAAGCATACGCTCTATTAAAACTGAATACTACCAAACTCCTTTCAGAATCGTAATCACTTTCTACTTCACAGGACACCGATTTGTTCAAAATCCATTTTTTGCAGGAGATATATTCAATTAATTAATCAGCTTTCTCTAAATTTGAGTTCTCTGACCTAGTATTTTTGAAATTGCTGCTTTTCTCTTTTTTTAATCCCCCTCTTCTCTTTTTAAAACCATCACCTAATAATTACTCCAAAAGCTATTCTGTGTTCTTCATAAAACAGATAAGGAAGCACCAGGTTGTCATTTATATTTATTAAAATGAAAAATATCTCCTGGTTATCCTTTTGATGAATCCAGCTGTCAGAGAAATTAGCATGAAGGGCTAACTCATGCAAAGAAGAACGCATAAATGAACAATAAATTATACAACAAATAAAATACATCATTTATATTTATTAGGAGCCTAATTCTGGATGCTCTTATCGTAGCATCCCTACTCAATTCAAATACTAAGTAGAAATATAAGTATTGTCATTGTCATTGGATCAGGATATGTTATTCCATCTCTGAAAATAGTAGTATCATATAATAACTATAGATGCAAATGACAAGGGAATAGGCCTTAAAAACCCCCCACAATATATAAACATAGAATTTACTCTGATCTCTAAAGACACTGGCTTTACCCCAATGCTGAGATACACTGTCACCTCTATGAAAACTCTAGATGTTCCTTGCAATCACAGAAATACACAGATCTTTTTTGAACCTATAGCCGGACTCAAAAGTAAATGAAGTCTTCCAAATTCCTTTTGCAGTGACCTGCCAGTCTGTGCCACAAGGCACATCAGGCTTCCAGTCTTCTGCTGCCACACTACAGTTTCTTTTCAGATCCTTGCTCAAGGTTTTCTTCCTCTAAAATCAAAATCATGCATATGCAGGGCAAAGAGTTGGTGTGCACTCAGGACTTGCCACACAAAAGGCTGGGAGAGAGCAAGAACACACACCTAGAGCAAAGAAAATCTGGGAGTGCTTTCAATATCATCGGGTTAGATCTAATCACCCTAATTTAGCCATCTTTGATTCACAATGTAGACACTTGTTGGGTTAAGCTTCAGTTAAATCCCTAGGTAGCTGTAACACAGCAGTTTTTGTTCTGGTTGAGGACTCACCAAGGGCTTCAGCTACCTCTTATGTAAGCAATGGCTATGTATTTATTCCCACACCTTCTTGTTGCCAGAAGACCTGATTCTGTCCCTTGTCCTGTGTCAACACAGATACTTTGAAAATCCAGGGACTGTTATACCTCTACCTTTCTTGTGTAGAGGTATCATCAGCTGTCTTTTGATATCATCCTCATTTATATGCAGGATGCAACTACAAAACGTGCTAACATTTTTGTCTAGGTAAATGAGTAACTGAAATATGATGGTCTTCAATCAAAACCAGCATCTAAAATGTTCCTGATGGAAGCAGGAGTAAAAGCCTAATCAGGTAAAGAGCATAAGCTAAATTGTGGAATGGAGCCATCTGAAAACTCAGTAAAATCAATTTTTCATGGTGAGGAAAATGAGAAAAGGACCTTGGTGGCAACCATCAGAAATGTTGGAAAAGAACTGATGCCTGGATTCCAGGGGTATTACATCAATGTCGAGAGCCAGATTAATATTAATGTCTCTAGCTTGTATGATTGTGTACCAGGGAAGCAGGGAGCATCACTGGATGGTCTAACTTACATTGGGTATTATCTGCTAGGCTATGCCAAGGATTCTTCTTTCCGTCTACTCAGATAACTGCTGTATAAGTGCTGAAACTCTACAGATTCTGGCTTTATCAACTCTTTTACTGAGTAATTAATCACATCTTGGTCTAGTGCCAGTTGTCAAGCCTTCAGAGAATTCCTAATCTATTTGTTAGCTAACATCCGTCACTGTGATACCAAATTAAACAAAAATAACATTTTCCTTAAATTATTTGATTATTCATACATTTTGTTAATAATTAAGAAGACCCTTTTTAAGTAAAGCCAAAACCTTAACTATTCTACCTATGAGTTGAATTCTATTCTCTTCTACTATTAGAATAGAATATTATTCTATACTACCTAACCTTTATGTTCTGATGACCCAATATACATACATTTGAAGATACTGTTTTTAATTCTTAAAGAAGCCTGTGGTGTTTCACTCAAGCTACAGTTGGCTTACTTGGAGGACTAAACTCAGAAATGTATTATTCTGACAGCAGGAGCAAACATGCTGACGAGTCTTCTGTTGGCATAGCAACACAACACTGAAACTAATTCAGATCTTTGGTAATGACAACAAAATATTCCCTTCAAAAAGCATAGTACTGAAGCATTATTTCATTCCACAATTCCTTGTTTTGGTGTTGGATTTTTGTGGGCTTTTTTTGGTTTTGTTTTGAAAAATCATATTAAACTATCCTGTTTCTAAGCTGTCTGGTTTATTTGGATCAATGTTGGTACAACCTCTCTTCACTCTTTCTTTTCATAGCTTGACTGTATTCCCACCTTGATGTTTACCCTTGCTCCTGAAAACTGCAATTACAGACGGCTCTCAGTGTGCAGACTAATTAATTAACACCCTCAGCTTCTATTCAGAAGCAGTCAGTGCTGTAATGGATGACTTCTGGAAACAGATATAGAAGCACTAGGGATTATGAGTTCTTTTTCTTTCAGTATATATCTGTGCCAGCAAACCAAAACCAAACAACTCCCAACAACAACAACAACCACCAAAAAAACCCTCCAAAAACAGAAAAAAACCTCAGGTATAGATGATATTTTAGAAATCTTCTTGCAACAGTAAAGATGCAGAACTGACAGACAGAGCCAGAGATCCAGTCACAGCTCACGAATCAGTGATTTCAGTGAAACTGTATAGAAGAAAGGTAGTTTAAACTAGGTTATATTTGATACAGACTCATCAAAAATATTTAAGATTAAAAAATATGAAAAGCCCTTACAACACTGTGGACAAGCAACAAGAAAACCCTTTCCAAAAGTGTTATGGAATATAATAGCAGTTCCCCGTACACATACATTCTTTCTGTAATATCAAGGACCTTCTTTCCTGATTAGATCTAAACAGTTCTGCCAATAATTTTATGGAAAACAGACCTGTACCCCAGCCTGCTTTCTGCTGTTTCAGCAGTGCCACTTTTCTGGCCCAGAAAGCCAAGCTACAGAGCCAGCCTTAGCTTCTCTTTTGTGTGCTTACATGGCACACAAAGGAGAGGAAAAAACCAAAATGCAGAAGGGCAGAGCAATTTATCCAAATTCAAACAAGTAATGGGATAAGTTGAAACAGATGCTACAACACCCAAGGAAAGAGATCAAGGTTTCAGATCTCATTCTTTTCTGTGATTCAAGACACCTTGCAATTAAAAACAAACAAACAAACAACCCAAACAAGAAAAAAACACCATTATTCCGCCCATTTGATAGCTGATCATGGAAATGTAACAAACTTTTCCGGGATCTGAAAGTGTTTTGAAAAGACCCTTAAAAAAGACTACAAAAACCATTGATAACCATACATTTAGTTACAAGTCATGGGACTGGGAAATTATTTGCATGCCTAAGCAGGAAACTGATGTTGGTCGGTTTAAAACCCATTTTATGGGTAGACTATTCCACTTCAAGCACTCATTACCAAAAATTACTGACACCTTACAATTTGTTATGCTGATTTCTTTAATTTTCATCATTGCTTCCATCGGAAATAAAACTCCATGAGACTGAAATTGTGTTCCTTTCATCAGGAATATGCTGTTTTTTGGTGAATAATTTATATCCACCGTTTTGTGGTTTTGTCAATCACAGCACCACAGACCGCAATACTGACATTTTTTTTTCCTCATGCACACACCATTTTAGGAATGACTTTAGTAGGAGTTTTGGCAATTTAAGCACTGCAATTTGGAGACCAACTCATGCTGGGAGTGCTGACATCTAGCTTAAGAAATGAGTTCTTTAACTACTGGTCTAGATTTAAGGTGATTTTTCTGATGCAATTTTTTTTCTTTAATGCTTTTAGGAATGCACTTTCATATAGCTAACTTTCCATCATTTGTATTTGTCCTGTGTTCCAGTGTTACTAAATGAGATTCAGTTCAGAACTAAGGTTACAAACAACACACACAGTGAAAGGCAGGCTGCAATAAGAAAGGGTGAAAAAAGCCCATTCCCTGGAGCTCAAATCTCTCCTTCAAAGGCAGAACCATATCCTTTAAAAAATGTTGTGTTATAAGGGAAGCTACTGCATTTTGAAAACTGGATGCATTATGCTATTTATACTTAATTAGCTCTATGTTTCATCTTTTTCTTTTACAGGTTCTTTGTTGGTCTACGTAAGTGCAAGCAAAATTCTGCTTTTCTTAGGGATTTCTGATCCCTGATATTATTTTTTAAGAAATAGCTGTGTGATCTATCCTGTTATGCTTTTGACTTGGACTGAATTACATTAATGGGTTTCACTCAGACCTCCTATCACACTTCCACTGTAAAAGTAAACAGAAACTCCCACAATAAAGGACAAGAAGGAAAAAATTCAGAATTATCCTTCTATTTCTTGCTGTCATTTCCTTTCCTAGCCATCACCACTTAGATAGACCACACAATTTCTAATTATTTATACCAATGCTAGTAGGAATCCAGAAGGAAAATGCAGGCACTGGACAATTCAAAAATCAAGGCTTTATAAGAGCTAAAGAAGTACTGAAGAAAAGAAAGTCCTCAGCTCCCTCTGAAAGATAATTGGGAGGTTTTTCAGTTTATTTTTTCTTACACTCAATTTCATTTGTATTTAAGTCTAAAAACCAAGCCATTGGTGGAAAAGCCAATGGGAAATTCTATACTTGTCAAAGAGTGAACATATTTGTATAGGCATAAAAAATAACAAGAGTTATTAATAGTCAGAATTACCATGACTATTTACAAACATATTTTTCACTTCTTCAAATATACAACACAGAAAATACAGAAGTATTTTTAGAAGGCTTTGAAAAATATAACCTGTTAACATTAAAGTTAGCATTAAGGTTATCTACCTGGTAGATATAAAAAAATACTTTTCATTGGAGGACAGAGATAAGCACATAATTTCAACCTCTGAAGGAGCTGTTGCTACTCATCAGCAGAGATGCAATGCTAGGAGCAAATGAACTACCATTTTAATCTTTCTGCCTGCAATTATCTTGTCCAATTTGGTTTGACAATTTGCAGCTATGGTTTTCACATACTGATAAAACCTGGTGAGGATTCTGTGTAAATACAACATCCTTCTTTTTTTATTATTATTTATTTTGTTTAACTTGAAAGGATTTCTGCACTGCTGGGAGTTTGGCCATTTCTAAATGACCAGCAGGGTACACTCTTATAGCCTTCCTTCACTGGGTGTTTGTAAGAGACAGGCAGCATGCAACAATCGACAAAATTACACCATTAGTGATTCCCCAGGAGTTCATTTTCCTGTTAAAACATAGACATGGTCAATGTCTTCAGCTTCAGCTCAGTTCAGTCAGGGGCAGAGAATGACACTGATCACCACAAAGAGAGAAAAGCAGATGTAAAACCTTAAGGGAAGTGCCATGCTGGAATCAGCTCAAGCAAAGAGAGGCAAACAGTGGACTCATGATGAATGAGGCATTGAAAATTGCACAGGGAATGAGGGACAAAAGAATCACTCCTAGCAGGTATGGAAACTCCGTCTGTGGCAGTGAGAGACACACAGAGGCAGAAAGTGCCCTAACAATACGAGAGTACAAAAGAACACAGGAAGAGGTTTCAGAATGAACTAAGAATAATCTAAGGTGAGAGGGGCACAAAGTCTTTATTATACCTTCTCAACATCCATTTCTTACCACTCACATATGAACTCATTTTCTAAGCTTGTAGGCTTCCTTTAAGGTCACATTTTAACAATGCAAAGCTACTCCAGGCCTTTGAGAAATATTTTTGTCTTAACCCTTGCTAAGTCATACATAAAGCAGGACCAAATCAATCCTGGACATTATTCTGAGGAGTCTGGTGAGAGAATTGCAGATAAACTGTATCAGCTTCCAGTATTTCACATATACTAAGGTTTACTGCTTTTTTAAGGGATTGTTGTCAACAGAGAACTAATGCCCACATGGAGTTTGAGCATGTCTTCGAGATATAGTGAAAGAAAGTGATCTCTGTCAAGGCAATCTGCTGGGAACTGCAGTTTTTGAACTTCATGAAAAGCAGCAATAATTTGAGAGCTAATGGGATACCATCAGGGAGTCTTCAAACTCTCAGGTAAGGCAATTCTTTCCTCTCAGCATGTTCTACAGCTAGAGGAGAAGTATTATATCAGCTTGGACCCGAATCCTGAAAGGAACTCCCCATTAACATCGATCTCTTTTTTCCTGCAACAGCCACCAGTAACTACGCCAACATCAGGTACCCCAAACACCACTTTTAAAACATTCTGTGTGGGAATTTACACATTCAGGCATTGTAGAAACTACAGCAGCACCAAACACAGTGCCAGTGCCTGTTTCCTTAGCTGGCACGCCAAAGATTGGTTTTATCCTTAAATATTGAATAAAAGCATTTTGTTACATCTTTCAATGAATTTCATTTGTACTTGTGCTTTCTAACCGTTCTTTCTCTGCTTTCCAGGAAATTTTTTTGTTCCTTCCTAGGAACTTTTCAAATAATTACTAGCAATGCTCCTGCTGCTCTTTGGGAATTTTTTGCTACAGGCTTTCAGAAATATCTCCTGTACTTTCTAGGAACTTTTCAATTGCTGTCTTGTGCCCACTGCTTTCTTAAAATTATTTTCTCAGTACTTTCATCCAGAAACCTCCCCAAAGCTTTTCAGATCTTTTCCTATTGCTCTCTAAGAATTTTCTATGCGTTTTCTTGAATCCTCCCTGTTGATTTCTGAGAATTTTGTCTAAATGGTTAGTAGGAATTTTGTAGGCTTCCTAGGAAATTCCCAACTGCTTCCCAAGATTCTTTGCAGATACTTCCTGTTGTTCTCCACTAATACTCCTGTTATTCCCTAGGAATTTCCTCTAGGATTTTCTGAAAATACTATTGCTTCCTTCTAGGAATTTATTAATGCTGCTCCCCAGGAGTTTCTCTTCTGCTTACAGACATTTTTCACTACTTTCTAGGAAACCACTAATAGATCTTAGGAATACCACCCTGGCACTCATAAGTGACTTTTAAGAATGCTCCAGATGTTTTTGAGGAATTTCCCCATGACTTTTTGGGGAACCTGCTAATGCTGTTGTAAGTTTCCCTTCTACTACATAAATAGACACACTAGGGATAATTGATACTCAAATACATTCTGACAAAAAAGAAGGGAAAATGTCACTGGGCTAGAAATATTGCCAAATCATTTCACTGCTCATGCAGGTGGCAGGTCAAGCTGATTTTCTGTGACTCCTTTAGAGCTACACTCTATTACCTGGGACTGCACTGACACAATGACAGTGAACCACAGAGTTACAGCTCACCCACTCTTTCACTAGCCTGGACCTCAATAACTACAAGGTACATGCCTTTCACCTCAGTCAATTCAATTTGATCAGCTGACATTCTGAATCTTGGTGCAAATATCCTTTTCTTAGTAAATTGATTACAACTGCTAGCAGTCTTCTACCAGATTGCTTTTTCCATCATACAGAACTATTAGTTATATGTATTCAAGTCCAGAACTTCAATCCTCATCCTATTCTTATTCTGTGTCAGGAGATTCAGCTCTTATCACAGCAACCTGGTAAGGGCAGTACCCGCCACCTGTTCATTCAATTTTCAAATAAATGTATTCCTGCTTCTTCCAGGCTGCACCTCTGGCTAGGAAAAAGGTCTTTATAACCAATCACGTAGTTAGCTCATGGCTTTCACTCAAACACTTCAGAATTCTCTTTCCACAATACTTGTACAAGTATTGACAGCAAATGGGCTGCTTGAGAAATAAGTCAGCAGACCCTCATGACAACACCACCACATCTGCTTTTCTGTGTTTCCTGAACATATATATGTCCCTCTCATCTCCTTTTTTTTTTTCTGCTTTACTCCCCAGGGCAGAGATGATTATTTAGTTTTGGTTTGTACATCACTAACTTGAGTCTGACATTCACAGATTACAGCTGGGAAGGAAGTAGCTGCTTGACTTCAAATATCACCTGATAGACGGTTTTGAGCAAGTCACTTATGAAATTTTAGAAAATTAGCAAAATTATAAACAATTATGTTAGTATAATAGAAATTCACTTAATTGTCAGTATTATTTTATTATTCATCAATAGTCCTATTTTGTATTTGGGACTCAGGTGAAAGGTTGCTTTCCAAACCAATTAATCCTGTGCTGTCATTTATAACCTGAAAATTTTAAGCCTCTGTGTCATGATCATAGATTCATATATATTGATACCAATTAAAAACCTCTATTGTTTTACTGATGGAAAACACCTTTAAGTGCTTTTCAAATGGATTCTGTAAAATTTCTTTAAAAATCACAGATGGTTTGATTTGGATTTTCATTGACAGAAAAAAACCGCTGAGGATTATGTAATCTACTGAAAACTATGATGGTTTCTTCCATAAGTTAATGAACAGCTGCTCCCTGTTAAAAATATGCTCCTGGAAAAGAGGAAAGAAATCGAGGTCTTTTGTCCACTGACTTTTACTGACAAGACATCAGAGCACACAAAAGCAAATCTACTTTAAGGTTTAAAACCAGAGTAAACCTTTACTGTTTGAGAATAAAGTAATTTCGTGTTTTCAGGGTTCAGTGGGCTATTTTCTTCTTAAGCCAGTTTGTTAATGAGAAATCTGTGTTTAGTGTCCTTCAAGGAATGTCATTAATCTGAGATACAGGGCTCTGTTTGAAGGGACAAAAATGAGTCCCAGTGATGCATTTTGTAAATCTTACAATGATTCTTGAATTTTCCATCTGGTGAGGTATGTAACTGGAATGGAGGGCATTAAAAAACTAACACTGAAGCATACTACAGCTCTTCTAATGGATATTTTCTGGGGATCTCAACCAAGGAAACAAATTACAAGAAATGAGGGATATTATTCTCTCAGAGTACCAGTTTGTGACTAACTCACAAGTGCTCTACTGTGGTTTTGTTTTCTTCCTGTTTTTCCTTCCATACAACCAGGTGCCTCATAACAGCAATTGCTATTCTTGCTTAGTTGAAGAAAACTTTAATAGTCAGTAGTTCTCAAGAAAATTTGGGTCTGAAATGTATGCAGGCTTTTTTGCCAAAATTATTTTTAAAATCTCTCAATTAGAGATTTCTAAGAAGTACTTTAAAAAAGCCATATTTATTATTCAGAGAATCCTATAATTTGCCAAATTTCACCATCATTTTCCTGAAATTTTGGGAGCAATTTCTAGCAATACCTATTTCCTTCATTGCATTTTTACTGACTTATCCTACTTTTTTCCTGCATGGATCCTTTTTGAAGGATCAGTATGAGTCTCTTGCTCTTTTCCAAGTGCTGAATAGTGACAAAACATTTCAGCTAGCTGTAAGATTTTTTCCAATACTTTCCCTTCTCATTCATTAATATGTCTGCTGTGTTTTTTGTGATTGGAAAGTATTTTTGTGACTGGAGAGCTTTGCAATTGTTTACAAAGGCCTCCGTAACAACAAGGGCGTTGATTAATGCAATATTCACATACCTAGAATTTTCATTATGAGTCTCAAGGGACTTGAACATTAATTGAAGATTGCATTGCTAAAGTAATTTCTTCTTCTCTTTTTTGGTCAAGAACAACTCAATTGCATATTCTGAGTTACAGCACTTGAAACTGGTTGTTAAATCCAAAGGGATGGAAAAGAGTTCGGAGTTAGCATGTTAAGCACATTTTGCTCTAGACATGATCTTAATTTATATTGTATTGCATTCATAGTTTCTTTAATGTTATATTTCTCCACTGCCTTGAGTGGGAGATCTGAAAATATGTGAAAAACCCTTTCAATTGTTTTCCTGTAAAAAGACAACTGTTCTCTACTGATCTGAACTAAAAACGTAATTCTCATTTTAATGACATTTTAGGCACGGTCATTAAAAAGCAGTAATTCAATAAGGAATTTAGCAGCATTCAGAAGACAATGCTAAGAACAGGTTGAAAGTTCCATGATCCACTGGCTATATGACTGACAGCAGAATCTGAATTTCAGTAGAGGACATTCATGGAATTGATTCAGGGCTGACACTAGACTTTCCTGTGACCCTTGATCATGGTTGGCAGCAAAGCCTGAACTAATTCCCTAATTCAAAAATTCACTAATTCCTTCCCAATTGCTTCATCAAGCTTACTAATTACCCAAAAATTTCAGAATATCTCTCTTCAAGCCCAGAAGCAGCAAGATTTTCAAGGAATATTTTTCCTTTTCTTTCTGTTTTCAACAAAAGAGATCATCAAGTAAATTCGATTAAAACTCATTGTAAGTGTGCAGTATTTCCAGACTAACAAAAATACAGTGCATTCTATGTGAAGAGATTTTGCATTAAAATCTTGGATTTTATGTTTGTAAATAATTAAACCTATGGATAATATATATATATATTATATAACCCTATCTCCAAAAAATATTCTAGGAAACCCATGTTGGCAACAGGCTGGAAGCCTTACCAGTCTCTTCTAGTGAAGGCACAGTGGGGAATACTTTGTAAACACCAACCTACAACACTCATTAGGGATCACCACTGATTACAGAAAGTGTCAAAATGCTCTGTTTGGATAGGTACTTTTACTTGGATGAAAAACCTAGAGGGTTATTGCCCATACATTTGTATAGATGAAAGGCATAGATATATTGAGATTTAGTCTCAGCTGGACTTCTCAGTGCCAGTATAATGACAGGACAAATGTATTTCTTGCAGACCCTACAAACTGGATTTTTCTGCATTGACAAACAGCAGGGATAGTGATCAGCTCTGGAAGCACTTTTCAACACTATACTTATTGTTGGAAAGAAGAAGTCTCATCTCATTATCCCAGTTCTTCTGCTCTCTTACAAACAATGCTCAAAGATTCTCAGGGGAACAGAAGCTGCCATTTAGTGATGATTTCAGTTCCTACCTAGCTGCACTTACTTTTTCAGAAAAGTCTTTTTGGGATTGAGGTAGTCATGGTGTTTGGTTGGTTGTTGTTTTTCCAAACAAAATTCTAAAATTGCAGGGAATAAAAGCAGAGTGGGCAGAATGTCAAAACAAGGGGGAGCAGAATGACAACCATGACAACTAACCTGCAAACACAGTGAAATCATTTATTTCCCCATAATCTGTTATAGCTTTAGCGTTTCTTTGATGAGTGACTCATTTATGATATACCACTACTTCCACTGGCTGGGGATTTATCTGAGCTATGGTTTGACAATGGAGCAAGAGTGACTTGCAGAATCCTAGCACCAAAATGAAAATGATCCAGTCACAGAATAGTAAGTGCCCATCTGCTGTAAAGTCCTATTCTTTTGAAGGAGTATTTTTGAGAGCTTGCAGAGATTTTTGTGTCTCCTGTGACACTCAGTGGGTGGGTCAGGCCCATTTCTGTTAGTCAACACCACTCCAACGCTAGGTGGGTTAGTTGGTCTTCCTTCAGGAAAAGCACAGGCAGCCTGAGCTCTTCCGCAGTGTCCTGGGGGGTTCCCACAGAAAACACATCCTGTGCCTGCAGTTATCTGGGTCATACCTGGCCTATTTCAGGATCTGAGAGCACACAGAAGCAGCACTGGGTCTCAGGGCCCAAAGTGTGTGGTGCTGTGCCTGTTTTCTGCTCTCTTTAACTACAGAATTCTGAACAGCAAGCAAGGGTAGGTGTATTCCCACCACAAAGCTTTGCAGCTCTGAACGTGGATTCCTCACCCAGGTCACCTAGTTAGTTCCCAGACAGCTGCAATTCTCATGAACATGCAGCTATCCAAATCCTCTGGTGGAACAATACGTAAAGATACTAAAAACAAACTGGGTACTTTCTCTCCTTCCAAACCACAGTTGCTTGGTTTCCATCTTTATTTATGCTATTATATAGCTATAGTTTTTTTACTTTTGAAACTTCCTCCTTTTTCCTGTATTTAGGAATGAATACAGTTGTTATGAGTAAAGTAAGACTAAGAAGTTATGGTTAGAGAAGAGCTTCTGAACAAAAATAAAAGAAATAAATTGGAGATTGAAGAGCAGGCTCAAGAAAGAAACAGGCAAGAATGAAAAAAGTAGAGATACAAGAAAAAGGACAAAGTAGTGCAAAGAAGAGCCAGAGGGAAGGAAAGTAAGTTGATAAAAGGCAAGTGGCAGAAAGGAAGAATTAAGGTGACAGAAGAAAAATAGTTGTAGGAATTAAAACCAACTCCCCTAAGACTCAGCATTTACAAAAAGATCCTGCCAGATAATGTTCTCAGATTAGTTTCAATTTCCTTCCTTCACTATGTTTGGTGGTTTCCATACAATACTGTTAACAGTGAGATGAAATATTTTTATTTTAGTTTTAGAGTCCAAGTCCTTTATCATTTTTTTTTTCTGTTCAGGTGGCTGTTTTTCCAGGCTAGAATGACAGAGCAAGAATTTAATAGAATTAATAGATGATTTTAATTCTTCATCTTGAATAGTCAGTAGGACTGAGGAGAGTTATGCACTTCAGTTCCACTGAATATTCTGTGAGGCTTATATTCATTACGTGGAGCCTTTCTTATTTACAGGATCTTTCTGAATTGAGAATTTACTCCAGTCTTTGGTCTATCACCCCTATTCAGGCTCTCTTACTTTTTCCTTAATAGAGACTGAAGTCCCAGACTTAACAATTACTTTTACACTTCTCAATTACTTTTAAAGAGATTTCTATCCTATAAAATGCTTCACTTAAAGAGTTAGCAGATAAAGACATCACACATGTGTAAGGTTTGGCTTAAGGCCAGACAGGATGGATACTTAGATAAGAGATTCAAAAAAAGGATGCTGTACTTTACAAATGCAATTCATTTGAATGCTTACTAAAAGATGTGAAATAAATACATGTGTAGATAAAATATACATTATATACACACACAGCTTATCTATCATAGTATATAAAGTCTAAAAAACTTGCAGACCCATTGGTATTTGAAAAACCACTTAGTTAACAATGATGTTCCAGATCCTTTTAGCCTGGCTGCCTTTAGCATGGCTCTGTATGGATAAAAGTATTCTTGATACAAGGCTTTCAGCTATTCTAATTCAGAAAGATTTTGCATTCCTGCACCCAGCCACCACTCTCACACTCAAAAGAGAATCACAGAAATTATCTTCTGCAGCTTGTCATGGCATAGATACTTTGAAATTATTTTGACTTTCAATGCAAGCGCTCTCCCAAGACAACCTAAGTTTCAAGGCCCCAGATGTATATCCCGTGAGAATTCTCTGCTGTGATATTCTCTAACTGAGTAAAACTGCTCTGTGCAAGTCTCTTGGGTATATGTCTTTTTACCAGAAAAAAGAAAACTATGACAGAAAATCCCAAACCTGCATGATACTAGCTGAAATCAAAGTGGAGTTACAATATTTTTGATTGTGCAGTGGCAATGGAGAGGAAGTGCAATTATATACAGGCATATTCTTCCCTATTTTTATGTGCCAGGAATCTATTAGAAAAAATTGGTTTACATTTTGTTATTTATATGAACTTTCAAAAAAAAAATTAAAAAAAGAAACCCAAACATGAAATGAGTAATAGTTATATTTTTAAAAATTCCAAGAAAAATGGAAAATAAAAATATTGACATCTCCCAGTAGTTAATTTCCAGCTGTTACAAAATTTAACCAAGATAATTACGTGTCATAAGGAATTGCTGCTGCTTTTCTGTAGCATACAGTATGGCAGACACAATGGTAGAGCCTGACTTGAAACAGAGGTCCTCAAACTCCATCAGCATTAACCCCTGTTCTAGCTAAAACTGGAGTCATAGATGAGTTTTCTCTCCTAAAGATACAGTTTCACTTGAACACAATAGGTATGAAACCTTCAAAATCAAAAAATCTCCTGTGGATTAAATAAAAAAATACAGCAAACTTGTAGGCACAGCAGTAGGAACTGATAGGAACTGAAATCAGTTACAGTGTCTGAGGCAACTGCAGTAAATGAAAATGCTTTATGCATTTAGGGAAAAGTTGGTCTGAAAAGAGCAAAGAAGCAGCAGTGGCTTATATTCATTGAAATAATTTGGAGAACAAGGTTTTCATGGCTAGGATCTTAAAAGATGAGAGTGAAACAATTTTTTCAGCCAGGCCTTATTATGGTCACAATTTATAAAGAGTTTAAGTTATAATTTGTTTGGTTTTGGGGTTTCTGGGGGTGGGGTTTTTTGGGTTTGTTTTTTCTTTGGTTAAGGTTCATACCCGACACTGACATTGCAGTTCCATTCCCTAGTAAGGACCTCAGTGAAAGGTCACACATCTGCAACTGAGATGAAAAGATATGGAAAGGAGATTGTAGAGATATAGCCAGTGAAATAGTTAACAAAAATATTTTGCCATTATATTAGAATAATAATCACAATTTTTCAGATGCCTCACTGCATCATAAATTAATGTTCTCTGGCTGATTTGCACTTCTTTTAATAAAATACAAAATTAGTTAATGCTGCATATTGTACTGTTCTATACTATCATTAATGCCTATGTACATGACAAATTACAGAATTTTACCACCCTAATGTTCAGGATCTATTCTTAAATAGACCAAATTTTATTATATATACATTAATCAAAACTGTTCAGTAGCATTATTCATGATTATATTTTCTCATTCATGGCAGTTAATTGCTATTTGGAATTTAGGCTATGCTCATTAAGCTCTGGAGATACATGGCATGCCTTGATTTTCTTTTGGGGCAAGTTCCTACATCTAGAATTTCTTTGCAGAAATATTTTCCTTTAAGATGTAATGAGCTTTCCAGATTTCTCTAATGATTAAATCATTAGGTGCATTTTTTCCAGGCAGAACCCCCAAAGAGATGTCAAGTCATTAGCAATAAATTCTTTCATTATTTCAGCTGGATACAAGTGAAATACCCCCATTGAATGCTCTGGTAAATATTCATCTCTGCTAAACATAAATGATACCCTGGATGTCTCTAGCTCTTTTTGCAGAAAAAAAAGAAGCAGAAAAGCTCCATAAAGGTCAACAAAACTTGAATTTAAATGGACACTCACAATTTCTAAGTATGCAAGTATCTGAAGCCTGGTGTTTAATTATTTATTTCATATGCTGAAGGGCTCTGCAGTCCACTGGTACCTCACTTCATAGAGGATAAAAGCCACTGGTTTAAATTTGTCATGGCAAATGGATGTGTGAAATGTAATCTCTTATTCACACAATGAAACCCAAGAACCAATATAAGATTTTATGCTGAAAATATAAGAAAAATATTCTGCAGGTTGTTTAGATCTGCCTGATTTTATTTTACTGGCTGTGTTCCATTCCTTGTGAAATACCTCTGGCTTAGAATTGTGGACTTTTTAATAGCACTCTAAATTAAACTTAATTCCACCTTCATATCCTCAGTACTAAAAAGAATATTCTAAGATTAGAAGCCATTGTGAAGTTTAAAGCTGTTTGAATTACCAATCACGTTTCAGACCTATTTTAAATAACTTTTATAATATGCACATTGAAATATCTGGTGAGGGTACTGTAAGATCTGTGAAACATTACTATGATATAGTAATATTAATATTTTATTAATAAGCTAAAATAAATTTTGAAATTGAAACACAGAATTCTTTCTCCTCTGAAACAAAATTCTTCTTCATATCCTGTATATTTATGACACATCACAATGAGTCAACAGCTGAGTTGAAATTATTTGTCCTTATAGGCAATAGAATGTCAGACTAGCAAGTTTTCCTTGACCATCATGATCAGAGGTGGTTACATATCCTTCTTTGAATTAATAATTGCAAATCTATGATGTGTCACATTTTGTTGATAAAACTACTTGAGAGGATTTATTCTGATTATTTCATGGTGTAATCAAATGACTCTGGGAGTGATTATAAAAATTCTGACAAACTATTTTTTTATGAAGAAGTCTTCTTTGCATCTTAAACATAGTAAGTTGTGTCCCTTCTGGTTCACTGCAGGCTTTGCCCTGACAGTGTGCATATGCATAGTCTGTTATCCTATTAGCACCACCATAAAATCAAAGTTTTAAATGCCTGGACTCTCATGGAAAGTGCATCTCTCTTATAAAGACAGATTGGGGTCATGCAGAGCCATGGTTCAGAGACAAGAGTTTATGGACATAAAAAAACTGCTCATGATTGACAAACTCTCTTCATCTCCCTCATTTCCCAAGTCAAAAGAATACACCCATTTCTCAGTACTAAACTTTATTCTACCTGTCTGCAGGAAAGTTGAATGTTGGGAATTGTATCTTAGGCTGCTGTTTCATTTTACAATATAGATGAAGTGAGATTCAAAATTAAGCAAATGGTCTCTTGGTAAAATCATAACTTTCATGCCAAAAATGCCATTTACTAGCAGAACATGTACATGAGCCACGGCCTCTTCTCAGAAAGCAGCAAAAGGTGGTGTACCCAAGGCCATAGTGACTATTCCTCCATTGTCATTTCCAAGGAGTTACAAACCTATTTGTACCAAGCTATTTCTCAAATGCTTTAGAAATGTGAAAAATTTTTAAAGAATTAACTTTATAGGGGCACCATCTATTTTTCAAGCAAACTGCTGATCCCTAAAATATATGTGTTATAGTTTGTCTGTACCTCAAAGGGGTTGTTTGGAACAATTAATTTAAAAATTTATCTGTATAAATGCATACACTAGCTCTCTATATAGACCTATTCAAACAGAGCAGATAATAGGATAATTCTCCATTCTTTGCTACATACAGAAAATTAATTGCCAAGCAAACATGTCCTTATTTTATTGCATAAGTGCTATGTGAGTCAATTCTGAAAAGCTAAATTTCATGCTTCTCTAGTTCCCCCTCAAAGTGTGGTTTTCCAACTCATTAAGGAGACACTGGAAGGAAAGGTGAGTGGTTTATGGACTCAGGTTAACACTATCAGTTGTGGCAAAGAAAAAAACCCTGAAAAGTTACTAAGCGCATGATGGAATAACAGCTGGTAAGGTATTATACAGCAACTTTCATTTACTGTAAACAATTAAACTATAGTGGGGCAGAAGGCTGAAAATGAAATTAAACTTGGCCATACATCACCAGTGATCTTCCTTTCAGCAGCTTTGAACTGTGCAGTGGATGATGCAGTGAATGTGTGTGCTGGAAGCATTTGCAGAACAGGAAGCTACTTGCTCTGCAGATCTAAACTGGAGAAATTTCAACCATAGAGGAAAATTTCTTGAGCATTAACTATATTGTGTATTACAAGAAAAAAAGTGGGATATCCCAAACAAAAGCAAACAAAACTTGGACAGAATTCAGTCTAGAAGTCTTTTATAAGTGTCTTTCAAACAAATGGCATCTTCTCCTCACTAATTCCCTTAACAAAAGGCTGAGTTACAGTGTTATCATTGTTTAGTGGGAAAATTAAGAAAAGCTAATTTTTCTTTTAAATTATCTCTCTTGTTATTTGAAGCTATTTGTTTTAGAACAGTTTTCCTAGTGGAACAGTAACAAAAATATCATGTCATAAGGGAACCAACATTCTCCAGCAATGAAACATCACTCCAGAAGAAAACACTTTCATGCTTGCAGGATTTGCAGTGAAATCCTTCACTACAACACTTCAATATTTTATGCTCACTTTCAAAGCTTCTTTTTTGATCACATAAAAAATCAGGCTTAAAAAATTCCAAGGAGCTGAAAGCACAACCAGCTGAATCCAAGACTCCAGTGACTTTCATTTTTACAGCTCACATAGGAAGGTGACATACACATACCAAAGTGAAGATACAAAGCCAACCATAAAATGAATTTAGAGTGAGTTCATCCAACTGACATCACCTCATCAGCATTGTACAGATGTCTACATGTACCATTTACAGATAGACTGTGTTCTTATTATGGTTTCAAGAGTACAAAATCTCTAAGCTCATACACTAAAACTAGTTCATGGTCTAAACAATGCATTAGCCTTCTATATGATACAGGAAACAGAATTCTAGAAACATATTCAACAACTTAAAAAAAAATGGGAACAGCAGCATCTGCAGTTCCCATTTTGCCCCGTAGTCTTTTTTTTGCTACACCTCTTAACTTATTTTAATGTCATACAACATTTTAAGACACACAAAAGGGTCATTCAGCAACACTTATTGGTATATTAATCCAGACTGCAATCTTACACTGAAAAAATAAATCAAAATATATGTTTATAAATTACTAATTTTATTCATTTTAAAACTAGATATTTGTAAAGCACTTTAATAATTTTCACTTTAAGGATGGATTCACCATTAATTTGGTTCCTATAGAAACCTTGGGACTCAATTATTGGCTATTGGGCTTAAAAAAAAATTAGAGAATCCACAGATGGACACTGAGACATCCAAATTCCTTGTGTAGTTTTGAAAATCCTGGCCTAAAAACATGTGGTATGAGGCCTTAGCAAGTTAAAGTTAAAATTATTTTTATTAATGTATTTCAAGACAAGAGCAAATAACCTGAATTACCAGAGCAATCTGGTCTGGTTTGACAGCCAGCCTTTCTTGGAGGGAGAATTTGAACTGGAGACCTTTTGAAGACCCTTCCAACTGGAATTATCCTGTGCCTTTTTAGAAATAGTTCCCAAATGCATCTGCATGAAGATTTGCACACTGGTAGTTTAAGTAAGGCTGAGTACCATGTTACACAGTGACAAACCAGATTACGATCCACATTGGATCACAAAGTAAATCTCTCTCTTGAAAAAAACACACCCTGCTGCTGTTAAAAGGAAGGAATCCATGAAGGGGAGCTACAGGACCCGAGAGACCTACACCAAGTTTATTTTAACAACAGTCACTGCTTAATCTGAATTATTCTGACAGACAAGTATGCAGATATTTGCCTACACTGTTTCTGATTTTAGAAAATGCATTAAGTTTTTCCCTGGCATATATCTGTGTGCAAAGGGTAAGATTTTATGAGGAATTTAACTTTCCAGAATTGCAAAAGAATGCAGATCTGCCCTTGCCAAATCAGTGTAAATAAGAAAGTGAAGAATAGTTTAAATGCCTGGCTTACCTTAATTGACAGCAGACTTGGTTCAGCCACAAGGTGGTAAAAAAGCAGCAAGGTACATCACAGTAAACATTACAGCTTTTTGATCTTTCATTAAACTATTACCATGAACTAGAGCAGTGTCTCTGCTTGTTTTTAAAGGTAGTTTAAGACAATCAGAACTGTCTCTTAAGCTAAAACTACTCTGAAATCCCAGTTGAGAGAAGATATGGCACCACACGTGGCTGTAGCTGGAGAGAGCCAGAGCATGAGTGAACATATAATGTCAAATATCTCATTTCTGAGTAAAAATTGAGAGGTGGATAGCAAGAGTACTATTAATAGAAAATAAGTGCAAATAACTTTCTTAAGCAATTGAGAAAATATTCCAAGCTGTTTTGTCAATTTTATTTCCAAAAGTTATGCAGCAGTCCATAATTTTTAATGTTAAGAAATTCCTGCTAGATCACACAAAGTTGATTGAGTCTTTTGTGTGTAACCAGAGTTCCAGCCTGTACTGAACTGTTCTCAGTGCCTTGAGTACTCACAATCATGTGTTGCAACGGCAAAGGTAAGAACCAAGTAAGTTTCTCATTATTACTACTTCCATGGACTTTGTCCTCACAAATAAAAGACACATGGAGTGGTAATTCAAACTCTGCTTCAGTTTCTTAATGAACTTCAACCTCCAGAAGCCACAGCCACACCAATTCCCCTTTCACCTTATGTTCTTTTTCCCTTTAAGTACTAATTAATTCTATGTGTAATGGAAGCTCTTTTTTCTAGCATGTGCCAAGACCTTAATACAAGCAAATGGGCAGATCTTTAATATCACTTCATTGACTTTTAATGATTTACAACAGATGAGAACCTGTCTCCAAAAAGTATACTACTAATTAACTTATGAGGAGTTGGCTGCTTGCAGTACTTAATATAATTCTTGAATGTTCCTAGGCATGCATCTGAATTTCAATGAAAATTATACTAATAGATAGATATTGACATTCTCATGAATACCAAATGAGCTCATTAGCACTTGTCCTGCCATGGTGAATACCTACTGAATTTATAATTGAGTGGCCTTCAAATGAAGCTGCTGGCCACATATCAGGCTCCAGTGGCTTTTCATCAAATCTCAAACTTTACCACCTTTTCCATCATTTATTTGTGAAATGGACCCAGAAAATAAGAGGGGAAAAAGAATTAGCAGACAGACGAAAGGCAAGAATGTCACACCACCAACCTGCTTACTGCACTGAGGTTTTGACATAATTCAACACAGTACATCTAGGGATGTGATTCTCGTCTGTAAAGGATCTATCAAAAATATTTATCTTTTACACTTCTCCATATAAAGCCATTTGCTTAATAATTAAGAGAGAACTGGGATGTCTTTTGGCAAAGGGCAAAGGTCAGAAGTACACCTCAGTCTTTCAAAAGTGTTTTTCATGCAGCAGCAACTCTGTTGTCTCTGGCATTACACCTTAAGCTCTTGGCTGATAATTATCTGATAGCACCCCCTCACAGCATCCTTCCATCATGGTTTGGCAGCTGGTTCACATCCATTTCCCACACATACAGTTTCCCCCAGTTTGATATGGGTCGCAGCCAGGTCATCTCCAATACTGTTGTTAACATTTACACTGCTTACAAAATGGCAGTGAGGAAAACTGAAAGGTAATATGGAGGCTGAAGGGGAAATACAGAACAGCAGCAACAAAGAGTTGTTCTTCCCATCTAAACACTAATGTGTCTGAAAGCATTTGCAATTTGCAGGGACCAAAGAGAGTTAGGAGTGAAGGACAAAGCCAGAAGCTTACAGTAGTTAAAGGTAATTGACCCTGAATGTGAATTTAGCCGTGAGAGAGAGTAGAGAAGATTGTAGGTACAGGAGAGCAGCATGCATTACCTTTTTCAGATGAAGGCCAACTTATTTTAAAGGGAAAAGTAGGTACTATGTAAGAGTAAGAAAGGAGCAAATAAAGCCTATGTACCTGGCAATTGTTGTATTTTCTAATGAAAAATAACGAAAAAGCCTGGAAGGAAAATATTTAGCAATGCCATTAGCTAAGAGTCCTCACATGGAAAATACTCAGAATCCAGTAGTGAGAAGTTGTTTTTGTGAGAGACTGATTATGTCTTATCCCTCACCTAAAGTTTCAGTATGTTTGAGTCCCATTGATATCAACTAGATTAGAACACCATTCTGTGAAGTTAGAAACAAAATTAAAAATATTTGGGATGCAGAAGACAGACATGCAAACTGATCATTGCAACATACACACAATTAAAATTAACTTTGGATATAACTACCCCTATTATTGTGATTCCATACCTAAATGCATATATAATAGACATCTATGTAAAAGTTGTAACACTAAGTCGATTGTGCTCGTTGTTGTAAGACACTAACAGAATTCCTTTTTTCTTGGAACAAAGAAATGTACATGACCTCAAATCTATGTACTGGGGGAGAATCTGCTGCTTAAACAACGAAAGAAGAGATTAAAATCAACATCTTTCTACTATACCAGATGAATTCTTGTTTTGGAAATTTGGTGGCCTGAAACAGTAAAACAGATGGGGAAAGTATGAGAGATTAACTCTAGTTCCATAACAGCAAAGAAAAAATTTATGATATCTTTTTGCACGTGACACCATTTCCATGCTGTTCTAACCTCAAAATAAAACCCACATGACCAGGAGAATGAGTAGACCTCTTCCATTACAGTCTTTTTTTTTTTTTGCAATAGGACCTATAAATGTCATCAACAAGAATGAAAATAATGAAAAACAATCCTAAAATACTCCAAATGATCAGTTCCCTTTTCTGAAGCATAAACATTCAGAAATGAAAGAAAAGTTACTACTGGTCAAAGGGGAGAGTGTGACATATGAAGTCTGTCATGTGATCAGTTCAAAATCATAAAAACAGTCACCCTCACATGCTACCTTCTTAATGCTAGCTTCTTAACTTCTTATTGCCCTTTTTGATTTTACACAAGGTGATTTATATAGCCATTAATATAAGGTATAAAACCTTGGAAAAACATATAAATCTACAAGGTGTGAACATATATATTTTTTTCTCCCTCCTCACTTTCACCACAACTGAATTTTTGTACATGAGTAAGCAATTTCAACACAAAGTGATAGCACAACTTTTACTTTCTCTCAGTGGAGCCATTTTTAAGATTTGCAAGCATTAAAAGAGATTGTTTTTTGCCAGCAAGGCCAAGAGATATCCTGTTATATTGTAGGAAGCAGAACAGATTGCCATTTTTTTCAAAAGGTAAAATCCTTTTGTACCATGCAAATAGCTTAAACACTCCATAAATGCACAGAGCCCTCATGGGAAGAGATGCTCCTGACTGCAACCTCTCACTGAGATATATGAATATGTTGTGAGTCCTTCTTCTTTCCTCTTAGCTTAGGATTTGCTAAATGTTAAATGCTAGTGTGAGAAATCAGGGTTGTTCAGGAAAGTGCTAATTTTTTCCCAAGTTCAACACCTGGGAATGGAGAACCACAGTATTATCTCATGCATCCACTCAAATCTAGTGATTAGAAACATTCTTATAGAGAGCCAAATCTGTCTTGTGAATTGGGGCTGTATAAACAGACACCCATCTGAATTCACAAAGCCATTTGCTTAGAACAGCTGCTAGTTTAGGGTGGAAGTATTTGGAAAAAGGATAATATTTCCATGCTTAAAGACAACCCAGTTTCAAGAAGATGGTTCAAACAGGAAAGCAGCCTGGATGCCATAGCTGATTTGAGTATGATTCATGCACTTCAAACGGTCCTGCACAAACAGACACAATTATTAAAGAATAGCTGCTTAATGTTTCCATTCATAAGGGGAGATTTATTTGGCTTTTGTTTTTTTTTTTCCTTTGAGGGAGAAAATTTCTCAGTTCAGAATGATTCTGTTCTTTTGTGTGCAATACCACCAAACTGCTTTTTGCTATTTGGAACCCTGGATATGGAGTTCAACTCAGCAGCAACAGTGTAGTTCCATTTTAAATGTTTCTTACTTGTATAGAATTTTATAAGATTAAAGGGACTTCTTTCTGTTTAAAATGGTGGTCTTGGAGCCCCGGTTCATTTTAGTTTTGCTTGTAATACTCCTGAGGCTGTCAAAATGTAGGCCTCATGCCAGAAGATGAATTCTTGTAAACACTGTAACTACATGACACAATGAACCCACACCACAGAAATTTTCTAGTAAAAACAAGGTACAGTATTTTAAATGTACCACTTTAATTTTTTAAATAAATGAGAGGAAACAATTCTGCCAGACTTTACTACATCAAGGCTTTGCAAATATTGATGTTTCTAACAGTAGTTTTATTTCATTAAATAGGGATTTAGTGCTCCTGATAAATGTCTAGAAACATAGATTATTGTGTTAGGAGCAATGAACAAGTGGGTCATCATTCCTGTACTTGGATCAGGTATAGAGAAATGCCTGGAGTGCATCTATCCCTGTGCCCAGAAAGATGCTGAGCTCTAGTTTAAAACTGCACAAATTTAGCAGCACTAGACTGACTGTAGCTTTAATGCTAACACATTTAAAACAGTGCATTTGTTTGACTTCCCACTGGCTTAGACCAGAATCCAGAGCACTTCAGAGCACAAAGGCATAAGGCTCTTGCAGAAAAAGTTGGAATTGCATTTCATCATTCACTGCATATTCAGTTATCTTGGTTGTGAGGAGATGCTGAGACAGTAGAGGAAGGGAATAGTTGTTTTTTGTCTGTTATCTTGGGCAGCTACCAACCTGCTCATAAAGAGCAGCCAAAGACAGGCTCTTGGCAAATCATGTGCCTGGATTTTGTTTTTTGAGCCTGCTGTGCTCTGTATCTAAGCTGGTCATCTCAGGCTCCCTTATATTGATTGTGATCTAAACAATAAAAAGCTATCAAGGCTTCCATTCTAACTGATTTTAAAACAGACATGAACTTCTGATAATCTGAACTGCACCAATGATAACACGGGCTGCCTGGAGTGACTTTCTTAGATGTGCATACATCATATTTGGGATATACATTCATATTTATTCAGATGAATCCCACTCTCACTTAAGGCAGTGGGGGTTCCACTGCTGCAGTCTGCCACTTGAACATCTCTCCATCAACACACCTGCTTGACTCTCAGACCACCACTAAAAAAACATGCAACACAGGCATGAATGCTCCTTGACATGGGTTTCTGGGCTGTTCTCTATCTCACTGTGCAGGAGATTTTTGTATGGTTGTGGTCCACATCCATGTCATGGTAACAATAGCCTTTGACTGAGCCAACCACTGTGCTTGATTCAGCTCACAGCTAAACTTCATACTTTTGCTATCTTCTGTGAAAGGTATTTAATTTTTTCATCATCCTTCATAATGAATAATGGGTATTTATTATCTCGAGAAGTTCTCATTTGCATTCAATCTTGTGGCTTAAGCTCATCAAATAATACTAATTCGCACTTACATAGCACATTTCATCTGAAGAACATAAAGCACTTCATAATTGTCAAATGATTAAATTTTACAACATCTCCCAAAGGTAAAAAGTATTTCATTCACAGAAGGCCTGGTCCCTATTGTTACTCTGTCTGCATGCTGGGTTTTGAGAATTGGCATAAAGCTCAGCAGCAAGCTGTACACATCTATTTATATAAAGATTCATTTTTTGTGTCCAGCACCCCATTGGAGAAAAATTTCAGCATGTTAAGGAATCTTTGTGCTAACTTGTGCAGCAATATTGCACTTAACTCAGCAGTTCTCAGCCATGTTCAAACTCAGTACAAAGTTCAACACACTCCAGGACTAACTAAAGGGTAAAATGACAGATGCTTCAGTCACAAAACATGTTCAGTCTGAGTTATGTGGCTACTAGTAAATTGTATAGATCAGATTCCCTTATCTGTGATAATTTCTTTGAGGTTTCCCAAGTTACCAAGAAAACTGGGGTGGAATCAATTTTCATGTGTACTCAACATCACCAATCTTTCCTGCCTGTTTTCAAGGCTGCATCATGTGCATACAATCTTTGGGACCTACGAGACCTGCATCTGCAGTTTCTCAGAACACATTCTTTTTTCCTTGGAAAAGGTGGCAGGTGGAAAGCAGGAAAATTCCACAGAAGTCTACACTAGAAAATTCCTAGAGCTGGGCACTACTACCATTCACCTACAGAAAAAGAGAAAGGGAAACACTGAATGATGTCCTAGAAAAGGGGAGATCTTTGGTGTAATAATTAATGGGTCCATAAAGGAATAAAAAGTAAGGGAAAGCATTCAGCTGAAATCTGATAAAAGCTGCCCCAACAGATCCTCTGTAGGCACTTCTGTCCCATGCTGGGTATGAGGTCATGCCACAGCTGAAGTCCCAGAGTGGGGCTGCAGCTAAGCCCTTATGTATAAAATATGAGGTACAAATCTCCACAGCTTTGCTCTGCCAAGGCTTCACCTTTCAGACAGGTCTGACTTGGCAGAGGGCACAGAAGAGATAGGGAACATCAGTAATGATGGTAATTCCCTTGTGGTGTTGTACAGCAAGATTCTAGATCACATTCCCAAAATCTACACCTAATGAAAACTAAAAGCAAAGGGAAATATTTAATCAAAAAGGATAGCCTGTCTTTCCAGAAGAGACTGCAAGAGCTGTTCACTTCCATTTCACTAATACCATTGTCCATAATCTGAATTTTGCCCTGTAGGCAATACTTTTTACACTGTATTTTTAGTACAGCACAGATGTCTCCTACAGAAAGAAGCCACAGATGAACACCATAACAGCCAGTGAGAGTAAACATTTGAGATTTGGCAATAATCTTGATAATTACATTTTCTCCTTCCTTTCTCTAGCACTTAATTCAGGTGAATAAAATGTTCTTTACATCTTTTTTTCCTGGACAATTGTTTGTTTAAGTAAGTAAACACTTACTCCTGCTACACACAATTAAACTTCTTCTTACTCATCTGTGAAATAGCTTATGTTTTCTGTCAGAAAATCTACAGCAACCTAAACCCAAAAATAGAACTACAAATCTAGAAATATGACAGGCCAGACATACAGAACTGTTCCTAACAATGGCTAACACAAATCATTTCCAAGTTAGAATTCGCATGCTGGAATTGGCTAGGATTACTTTTAAATCACAAAATCCTGCTTTTTTAATGCCATCTGAATGTCAGAACTTCAGAGTGCCATATTTCACTTGAAACATGTCATTTCACGCTAGGAGAGGGACATTTTTCAGAGTTATGCATAGAAGATGTCTCTTCTCCATGGTAATTTATGAAAGAGATTAAGCCTGTGTTAACTTTGCTGTGTAATTACTTGCTAGTCCTTTCCCACACTACTGTGGTAATGGAACACTAAGTACACAACAATAGCAGAGCAGGTTTTACACCATTACCATGCATACAAAAATATTATTACTTGTCACCATAATGAGCAGTTCTTATAAAACCAGATTTTGCAGACATGACACATAGATTTTACCAGCTTATTTACATCATTGGTTCAGTTTCCTGGCAAATGGCAACTACTTCTCTCAAGGGTTTTTTCCAGCTCACCATCCCCTTGCAAAGGAATATCAGCAGTCTTTTCTCCACTGGTGAGCTTAGATGTAATTCTGTCATCATAGAGGTGAAGTGTCAAAGGAGTGGGATGTTGATGGGGTTGTACCTTCAGAATATTGTACCCAAAGTATATCCTAATATTATATTTGAATGAACACCAAGAAAGCTAGAGAAGGGTGCACATGCTGATTACAGTGTGATATTTCATAAAGAATATAAAAAACCTATTAAGCTGTTATTATTCAGTAGTACCTCACAGCACCAGGTAGGTACCTATTCCTAAAACCCTGATCACTCTGTAATCTTCCCTATATCAGTCTGAGTCAAGAAAAATCCTCAAAAATTCATTCAGTCTGAAGAAAACAGCAAACCAAATACATAGAAGACATTAAAAGTAACTGCAGTGGTATAAAGATGAAGCATTAGGTTGACAAAATAGAGCTGTGAATACAGAATGAGCCCTGTATGGATGTGGCAGGATGTGTGGAAAGAAGCAGTGCTTTGGCAGTGTGGTGATCATTCAGTGTGACCTCTGCACTCCTGCAGTTGTAGCAGGACAGACACAAAGGTGCCACAGTAGAAGCACGAGGGGAGCTGGTGGAAGGTGACAGTCATCTCCCCTCTGCTTTCTGCACTGGGCACACAGTCTGCTATATGATAGTGGAATTGCTACATGAAGCAATCAGCACTTTGGAAGACAGCTGAGAAGCCAGCTAAAACGAGGGTATCAGTATAATGAAGCCTAAAGGGACACTGGCTTTGTTATGCCTTCAGAGTATGCCCTCAGAGAATATTGTGTTGTACTCTTGCAACAGAGAACTTTGAACAGGAGAAAGGACAAAATTTTTCTTTTTATTTGCTGAATATCTTGTATTGCATGCAGTCTCTTGGTTAAAAATTCATAAATCCTTAGCACTCAAAATTCTCAGGCAGTCCTACTTTCAACACACTTTATATTCAGTTGGCCTTATTCTTGAAAACAACCAGCAAAATTCTGCTCTACAACCTCTTCTGTGCTAAGGGGTTTTGCAAGCAAAACAGCTCCCTGAATCCTGGGTTTCCATCATTTACAATTCAAAATGAAAAATATCTGCCAAAATTAGCTAACTTCTAATTGTATTTCAACAAATGGGTCTCCAGAGGGTGTGGAGAAAGAATGGGAAAAGTGTGAAGAAAATTATGTGCCTTCTTGATTATTTATGTAATGTGACAGAAAAAAAATGAAACAGCAGAGAAGTAAAAGATTAGCCTATACATAAGGTTCTCACAGAGTCCAGATTTAAGTGCACACAATGCAGCATTGCACAGTGTCTTGTGATTGTAGTAGAAACTGAAGTCGAAAGTCAATGAACAGCCAAGAGATAATAATTTTTTATAATTTGTAAGAAAATCTAAATTTGCATGAAGAAGAATTTGGGAGAATAACCAATAATTTTCATGGACTCAATTAAAAATAAGTGATGAGCTGGGACTGATTAAACTTTCTTTGGTATGACACTGATACATTTGATTTTGATACTTTTTAAATTAAACCTTTAGACTTTGCTATTTGAAACAAAAAACTTCATTTACAAACTGACCTGAACTAAAAAAACCAAAAAAAGAATGCATTCTAGTTCACTCAAGATTTGCCTTCATTTTCCAATTCACCCAATAAGCTGCAGAATCCATTATTCATCCAAATCTAATAATTATTCCATCAGAATTTAACAGCTAAAGTGCTCTTTATTGCTATGAAGATTACTGTAGCACTGTTTCTGTTTTACCTATAGTGAACTGAATTAGTGTTTCATTCCCCTTTTAAGTGGAATAGCATATTATTCATTGATTCAGTAATTCAGGGGCTTTGAGTTACCTAATCAAGTGCTCCTTGAGAGCATGAAGATGATAAAGTTTTAGAAATTGTAATAAATTGCCTTTGAATGTAGTTATAACTAAACTGAAGTTAGCATTGTTCATTCTACAGATTTTAAAAATCAGTAGTAGTTTTCCTTATTGGGGAAAAAAACCCAATATTTTTCACACATTCCTGGTGAGAGGGAAAAAACCACCCTCATTTCACAACTCCCCACATCTCTTAGGTGCTTTCCATCTGTGTGTTGCCAGTTAATTGTTTGGAATTTAATTCGTACTTTTGGACAGTGCTGTCTGCTTTCCCTCATACACCATCAGTCACAAGAAGATAGAGCAGACTCCACTTTTTCTGTGACCAGTTATCACCTCCACAAGCAACAGTATAATGACCAAACAATGAAACAACAAGAAAATGTATTTAAAACATTAAACATACTAAAACAAGTATTATTATGGTACTGGAAATCCACAGTGTATCAGAAAAATAAATTCAGTCCTCCAATGTTACAAGACACTATGGATAGAGAGTACTCATAATACAGCTTGAATCTGCATCACATGAGTGCTCCCTCCTTCCTATCTTTATAATTCTTGAAGAGCCAATAAATAGCACCTCACCCTGCTGCCAAAACCAAGGCTATTTAGCTCTTAAGCCTCTTGCAGCACTTGGCAGCACACAAACCATCTCCTTTAAGTGATGCCAGTTTGTGTTAGTGATTCACTTCAGTGCTAAAGCTCAAGAGATAAAATATCTTTTATTTTTCATTCTACCAGGCACAAAATTAAAACTATTAGATTGTTGTTCTATCTTAATTTAATCTCAACCATTTTCAAGACTCTCATTAGTCCCTAAATTACCAAAATTAATTTTCCCATTCCAGAATCAAATTCTGCATTTTCTATTCATCTCTGTATAAAATATTTACACATATCTTTTTGCTTATTTTAAAATCTTTACACACATTCACACATTGCCTTTTGTAACACCATTGACACTTGGTTCTCTTCTTAAGAGAAGGGCCAGCTCAGGTAAAACTGATGTGGATTTTCATACAAAGGTGCAGGACAGGTTGGTCTGCTTGGAGCCAACTTCAAATCACAAAACCAGGATTAGAAGAAACACAGGTGAGCTCAGAACCAGGCTAAAGGGGCACATGATTTCAGGCAAATCAAGGTGTGCTGGCTGCTAAAATGGACCATCTTACTTCCACTCCACCCTTGAATAATTTCTTCCTGTATGTTCAGAATTTTCTCTTTCTGAGAATACTTGTTATTTGCAGAACAATTTCTGTAACAACAGAGATTATAAATTCCTGGTCTATCATTCCCTTATGGATTAGAGTATCCTATAATCAAAATTTGAGTTATACAGGCTGGCTTTTCATTGTATTCCAGGACAATATTGCAGATTGTTAATTCCTCTGGGTTTTCCCTATCAATTAACATTTATTGTGATTCTCCTCTGAGCCAATCTTGAACAGTTGGTGTTTTATGACTAGGCAGTTTCTTCTGGTTTGGCTTTTTTTTTTATATGTGCAATGGAAAGCAAAGAAATATGATCTTCTCTCTAAAGGAAATCTCCCGAGTGATATAAAATCCATTGTAACTGCTACAACAAACTTCATAGAACAGTAAATCATCTAACAATTTAAAATTTTTAAAGAATATTTGAGAATATAATTTACAGTCAAATAGGTTTATAGCCATAAACCCTCCTCAACAGTATCGTAATACAAATTATCACTCAACATCCATTAAAAAGAGGTAGATGCAAGGATTTTTAGAATTTGTTGCAACTCCAAAATTTTACTTTAGAACTGCATATTTTCCAATTGTATTCACTGCATACAAGCTGCCAGTATTTTTTTTTTTAGGAATTTAAACAAAAGGTATCCAGAGCTGACATTGAACTTATCAAGACTATTTCATCTACAGAGGAATTTATACTGGCTTACACAGAACTTTGTGCTGAAAATTCTGTACCTATTATTATTTCAGTGTTCTCAGGCAGCCCAGTGACATACAGGAGATTTGTCTCCTTGTCTGTATTAACAGCATGTGATCCATGAACAATAATAAGTATCACACGGTTGTATAATAAATACAGCAACATTTGTATATATCACAATGTCACAAAAGTATCACACAGTTGAAGTATCAATACAGTTAAAACCAGGCAAGTATTTGGGCCCAGGTCCTTCACGAAACATCTAATCTCTCTTAAAAAGCTGCAACAAACATTAAAAGGTGAGCCTCAGATAGATTGGCTGTTATGCTAAATAAAAATTCATATAAAATTTCAACAGTGTTGTGTAAAACACCGTAAGAGATGCTGATTGGAAACTTGATTAAAGTTGAAGAAAAAATGGTCCTTAAATTTTCAAGACCAACGTAATCAAACAGAGCACCATATTAGCAGCATTCACTAGCTATTAACTAAGCACAAACCAGGACAGGAAAATTAAATTTAGCTGTAAAAGAACTTTATAGAGAGTCATCATAAACAACTATATTTGCATTATGAATGGTAACCTAAAAATTACATGCTCTTGTAGTTTGATACACTAGCTATTCAGAACAGAATGGAAAATGTGTTTGATACATCATTTGAAACTTTCCAAATTATGCCACTTTACTGACTTACAGATTTCAAGCAAGAGAAACTACACAAGTTGGGAGCCACTTGTGGAGCTTATGCCAACATGAGCCTTAGTTCTGCAAAGTTTTATTTCTGAGCTATTTCTGTGCCTGATTATTCAGCAAGGCAAGTTCATGTGATACTAACAAACTGGGATTGACCTCTCTACAACATCAGTAAATCCAGTGAAGTCTGGATGCAGCATGCACTCCCTCAATAAGTATGTTACAGATATTTTTCTGAGTAACACGGACATAAAGAGTCATTCCTCTCAAGACCTAGAGGCCAATGTTGAAAGAATGGTATTACTACACAAGGTTGTAACAAGAATTAGTACTACAAATGTGAAATAGATATCCTTGGCAAGGAACAGATGCCAAGAGATGTTCCTTACTACTTCAACCCTGAAAGGAATTCAAAATTTGGAACACAACTTCTCATAAAAGCAAATATGAATAACTGCACTGGTTTTTTTTTGGATACTCTGCTCTGAAATCAAATCTGCATCTACAGTTTCTTAGAAATTCAAGTATATGATGCATCCACAAAATGTTAAATAGACAGGATCCATACAGACCACACCTGCTCAAACACCTATTGCAAAGGAAATGTACAGATTTATTCCATGAAGACCTTCCCTATGTAAAACATTTAAAGAAAATAACATTGTTTATCTTGAAATGCATAAACCCCAAAATTATCATGCTACTGACATAAAAATTTTAGCACCTTTTAAAGTGGGTTATTTATGTCTACAGTTATTGAGTCTCTACCTTACAATTTAAAACCTCACTTTGAAATCATCAAGGCTAAAATTTCGATTATTTGGGTTTTTTAAGAGAAAGTAAGGTTTTCAAGTCATCCAATTTCTCTGAGACCTGAAGAGTTAAGAAAAACAGCCCATAATTGTGAGTTTTATAATAAAAGAATTACCAACCCAAATGATCTTGGTAAGGGAAAAATTAAGAAAAGGCCCACAGGGAGATGAGATGCTAAAAATGTAATAGAGGAAACAAGGGCAAAAACCATCAGGGAAAGAATCTTATGTAACTTAGAGCAGTCTGACCTTAATAGCATTGTTTGAAGAGACATTAAAGCTTATTGGTTTTACACATCAACTTATAACAGCAGTTAAATAAAAATAGGTCTTCTAGCACACTCGAGTAGCTCCACAGAAATAATGTTTCTGGGTAGCAGCTCTGTATTTTTTTAGGTATTCTTATGAACTAAGGCCTAGCTCACTTCCTTTCATTAAAACAGACAAACTTCTCTAGGTGTGTCTTTTATTTTTTGGATGGTAAGGAAATAAAGGACCTGGCAAAACAGACACCTGTGTGGAAGAATTAGATCCCACTTTGTGCCCTGGGAGTATAAAAACTGCGTGTTAGCCTTGGGCACTGGCATTACAAGAATAACAGCAATGAAAACACATCAGCCCCTGCAAATGAATATTCCATGGTCTGCCACACAGAGGTCTGGTCCCTGTCTTTACCACCACTGTCCCCAATACAAGAGAGTGTCTATCCATACATCTCTTCCCTCATTATTTAATATACATGCTGCATCGTGGTTTTCTTGCTGTCTAAAGTACCACTAAATGTGTTTCCACAGGGTATTAACCAGCTGCATTCAGCACACATAGTGAATTCACTGGAACAACTTATTATCATATTAATTTTTATTTTGTCCTTGCCCTAGTCCCAAACCAGTAGTTTTGTTTGGAATGCCTAACATGACTTTGGAGCACACTTTTCATTTCCACACAGTCTCCCATCACTGATCTGTTCCCTGAACCTTACTTCTGCCATGCTGGCTCAGTGAAATTTTAACACAGCATCAGGAGGGCAGGAGGAAAAGTGCAACCAGCCTCAACTATCATACAAGCAATTTTTTAATCATTCTGTTATTAAGACCTGAATAAAACAGGTACAAGAACCATACACTGAGGGGCTCCTGACAGACCTTTTGAAATACCCTTATGGTCATCATATCTGGCATCCACAAGGGAATTTCCCGATTCCATAGGAAAAAAGGAGGTTGTACCCCTTAAATTAATTCTTATTTGTCTCCAGAAAAAGTGGTGTGGACAATTTTATTTTCGTTTATCTTTCCTCATCGTTAGCAGGCACCAGTCTGACTGTTCTTAAGATCTGCTTTACTACAAAGTAACAAACTTTCTAGTGTTTACTGACACAAACTCTTGTGACAGAGTTTGCAACAAAACCAAACCCAGTCCTCAGGTTGTATTTGAGATTTCTAACTTCAGCTGGAGGCTCTCTCTGTTTATGTATAATTATTATTCTCATAGGGTTCAGTTCTTTTCAGACAGTATTTACTTTCACTGCACCATAAGTCACCAGAAATGTCAGACTCATGCACAATCTTGCATTATATTTGGCTTATGTAGTCTTACCTTTGCATCAAGAGGTCTGAATTCAAAACCTGCATGTTATTACTTGAGTCTAAGACAATATTATTACGTTTTCCACAGATTTTTACTTTATTCTTGCCCAATGCCTTCCTTTAATTCTTTTATGCCTCTTTTTCTTTGGTCACAAAAGATTCTTTTTGATCTCTTGTTTAAAATCTATCAGGGTTTCTTCTCCTCTGCAGTAGTACAGCATCAGGTTTTGAGAACTCAGTAATTTCTCTGCTACTTTGATGAACTCCAAGTTTCTCCAGGGTAATTTTTAAAATTTTTTTGTGGTGCATGTCATGGTTAATTGCTTTAATTATTCTTTTTCCTGTATTATTTATACCCCCACATTACAGTATTGTAATTCTAATAACACTTAAATTAGATCACTATGGGTCACCGGTACACCTGCTAAACTGAAATCTTTAGGTCAAAGACTGGAAACTACTGTAAAAAGACTGGAAAGAGTGAGGACTCTTCGATCTTGCTGTCCATTATAAAACTAGAAAACAGAATTTATCATCTGACTAGTATGTAATTTCCAACACTAACATAACTCCTTTTCCTTTTTTGCTCTTTTAAGAATCAGAATTAGCTGTTTTCTCCACTTTAATCCTATTGATTCTTTTCTTTATAGCCTCCTTGAGCTGGTCATTTCTAATTCATTTCCTCCAGCAAAGGCTGCAAATGCTCTCTCCATTTGCTATAATTAAGCTTTCATTAACCCATACACATTTACACCAAATGTGTTGCAGTCTCCTTCCATGAAGCTATAAATGGCTTTCTTAGCTTGCTGTAATACCCATTAGGCAGTGATGTCGAAGCTGCAGATAACACACTACATAATGTCTTGTCTGTATTTCAGTCACAACTTCAGAACTACTACACTCAGTAGCCTTCCAAACTCTGTGTCTTGATTTTTTTTATCTCTAACAGAAAAGGAAAAAGTTGAAAAAGGATGGGGTCAGGGGTAGAGAATTACAAATCTATAAACCTAAAATAGCAGTGGGTTTTTTTTGATTGTAAGAGAAGGGCAGAAGATGAGGGGGTTGGAGTGGAAAAGCAAAAAGGCATTACAAGAAATCTGATTTTGGAAAGACAGACTTGCAAAAAGTCCTCCCAGACTGCTTCTCTAAATTAAATGCTTGAGCTAAAGAAAAAAAAAAAAAAAGATTAAAACCCAACAAAACAACAAAAAAATCACTAACAAAAAAAAACCCCACCAATAAACCAAAAAACCTCACCAAACAAAAACCAACCCCCAAAAACCCATATCAAATCCAAAAAACCCAACAACCTCAAAATCAAACACAAAACCTTTTATTCATGAAAAAAAAAGTGATTATGTGAAAACTAAGGATATGCACTTCCTCCATAAATGCTCTGGTTTTGAATTTTTCATATATATAAAGGAATAGATGAGGTTCAGTCTCCTCTTTGTACTCTATTCAAGACCAGGTATCAAGCCTGTTGCAGAAAGTGCCTTCCTGGTCACTTTACATAAGGGTGTTAATCATCCCAGCTCTGCAAGTAATAACAATAGCCTGCCTTGCAATGGTTGCTCACTGAATATCAAAGGACCTGAACTTGCTGTTTTAGTCTGAGTATGAATTGAATCATTTTAATTTTGATGACCCTTGCTAAAAACATTTTTGCAAATCAAGAATATGCCACAAGGCTCCAGCCTTTTTGCTTTTGCCCCTCTCTATACATGCACACGCTTTCCCTTGAATCCATTCATAATAACTCATAATTTCTCCAGCTTTGCAGATGCCAATGACAGCAAGATATTGTGGGTTTGCTTTTATATCAGATAATTCTATTTTCTATATTGGGCTGGTAAAAGGAGAGAGGTTCCATGGAAAAAAAAGCAGCTCACACAAATCAAGGCACACATGTGCCCTTTTGCTGGAAAAGATATGGAAGGAAACACTAATCCAGAGAAACCTGAAGATTCTCAGTGCCTGTAGTTATCACTGCCTAAAAGCAGTGCCTCGTTCTGCTATGCAAGGATTCAAAAACAAATGCACCCATTCCAACTTTGCCAGCCGCTATCTCACTGCAATTGCATTTTAAAACAGCTTGTTGTCATCTGACAAAAATAACAAGGATTACATCCTGCTCAACCCCAGAGGATTTAGGAAATGCTTTCTTACAGCCAGATTGGGACTTTTTGTTGTGCTCAGATTGGATTACAGTAATTCTTTGTTTGCAGATTTGCCAGCACCGTTTTTTACAGATCTTGCAGGAACAAAGCACAATGAGAAAAATCTCCACTTGAGGCAACAGGATGTCTGGTGTAGCTGCTCTGTATCAGCATTTTATCCTGCAGTCATTTGAAAATTGCTTTTGGTACTCCTCATTCAAGATCCTGATATGCCTGTGACTGATATACTGGAATGAATATCCTAAATTATATAGTTCCTACTATTCCTAGGCCAAGTACGTACCACACACTGAGAAAATAAGATGCCAGAGAAAAAGCAGTTGTGTAATTTCTTCTAATGTTACAGAATTTCCTTCTTATATAGCCTAAGCTTACCTTATCTCTATATATTTCAGAAGTGCTACATCATAATACTCCAAAGGAAAATCCAGTGCAGGTTGTTGGAAACCTCTGAAAACCAATAAAGTAATAAAAAATACTGAAGCACTGTAGTAATGCACTGGAAATCATAGGGGGAAAAATCCTATTTTATTAGATTTACTGGTGATTCCCCCACTTCAAACCTACAAAATTTGATTTTTCAGGTAATTTAAATCCCATAGCCTGGACTTGGAATAAATTCCTACCTTAGAGTATATTGCTTGGGCCAACATTAAATATTATTTTCTGTATTAGATGTTGGTGTCTTCTCAGAAATATTGTAAATGACACTGCATAAAGTTGTTATCTCATTCCCATCCTGATTTACTTGTACTTCATGCATACTTTGCACTTACGCAAGGGGTTGTAGGAGATGCACAGGAAAGAAAGATACAGTGCCCTGAATCTAAATTACTCTCACAACTTGACTCCAGACCTACATGAAAATCACACAGAAACAGTGAAAGTCAAGTTTCCAAAAGATTATGTAAGGTCTCATGAATGCAACAGGTATTGCATCAAAAGCATTATTTTTTATATATTTCTGTAAGACTGAAATATTTAATACATTTTAAAGTTATTACTCTTGCATATGCTTAAGTCTTCCATGGAAACTTGTGCTTCTGAAATCTGTAGGGCATTTCTAAAAATTACACTCTGCAGAGTGATGCCAGGCTTTTGCAGATATTGCTTCCATTCTTTGTACATGACTGAGTTTGTGTTTAAGTTTGTGGTTTGGTTCCTTGGGGTAGTTTTTATTTAGATGATCACTGAATAATTAATTTAACAGATTAAAAAATTAGGCAGGTAAAACTCCTCTAAAATTATTTACATGGAAATGTAAGTGCATTGTACAAAATGCAAATAATTTAAATAGGGATTCTCTATTAATTGACAAGTTTTCTTTTACTGGGCCATGACATGCAAAAATGGTGGAAATTTATAGACTCAGGGCAGGAGTTGCTAAGTTTCCTGAAAAAGTGAAACATTTAAAGAGAAGGTGTTATACAGTGATTTCCAGAAGTCTATATGTATATTATAATTAACTAGGAAAAAAAATGGCAAACTAACTAGGAAGAAAAAGGCAAACTAACTGTAGCCCCACTGGAGCATTTTTTAAATGAATTTTGTTTTGGGTTTTTTTGCTCTGTTTTTATTTTAAATATTCCTATTAACAGTATGGAGTACCACATAAATACTCTGGTAATATTTTCACTGCCAAAAGAACAATTTTTTAATATCTTGGAGTAGCAGGACAACCCAGGGACCCCTAAAATTTATGGCTGTGAAACAGTCTTTCCCTCCAGCTGTAATTAAACAGAATACTCTGTAAAATAATACTAATTAGAATTATTGCTTTGTTTATCATTTGATGTATTCTTATTTATTCAGCAGCACATGAAACTGAGCTTACCATGCCTCTCTCTCCATAACAGTATACAAACTGAGACTCTGCCAGAACTAACTTTAGACATGACAGAATGACTAACAGTGGGAAAGGAAGCATTGTTTCAGGGAACCAATCACAGTCTTCCATTCCAGAGGTAGCTTCCTGCTACAGTTTTGGAAGAATACAGGCACTTTCGGAGCCTTAAATAGCATGTATCTTAGAGTTATAGCTGAAATAGAAAATTATAAAAGTGATGAAGAAATATTTTCCTGGGGAGTTTGCATGTAATTATTTTTCAACAGACTGATTTCCCTAAACTCACATTTGCCTCTGCTTCAGGCTGTCCAAATCTTATTATTTATTCCTCTAAACAAACCCCTTCCTCCTAAATCTATCACTTTAGACATTTACATCTCAAAATAAGAATCCTGTGGTTTTTTAAACAGCTTCATCAGCTCTTCTCCTCTCCTCCCTGAAAGACTGTTCACATGAGGCTGCCCTCTGTATCCCAGCCAGTGGCCTGTTCTGACTATGCTCTCCACCAAACCCTAATTTAAAATGTATACAGTAGAATCCAGCAAGGGTGGAGTGGTGAGAACAGCAGCAGCAGATCCTGAGTACCAGCAGCACTGAGCAGGTGTGCACCTGCCTGCCCAGGAATTACTGCTCCCCAGGGCAGGGAGTCAGGATGAGCCAGGAGCACACACTCCTGCCTTGCTAACAGTGCTAACCCTGGGCTTTCTGACATTTATTTCTTCTGTTTTTCAAATCAAGTACAATAGTCAGGTCTGGAATGATATCCTCACCTACTTTACTGAAGCACCTTTTTAAATATTTCATGTCATGCAAATAGTGTTTATTACAGGGAAACTTCTTTTGTTGCTATATAATGACAGCTGATTCATCTTACTTGTTGAGTTAAAAGATTTTAAAAAAGTTATCTCTATATATATTTCTTGGATATGAGGCTTTTTCTTAGGAAAAGAAAATAATCTCCCCAAAAAATTACATGTTTAATGAGAGAGAACATTTATTTCTGCAACCTCCCCAACACATTATGTAGGCTGCATTTGAGTAGCAGAATCCCACAAAGCCTTAGCTCTTTAAAATGCAACCAGAATCCCTTTTGTGTCCTGTTTACTTCCCTTTATGATCAAAAAGGGAGCTGATGGAGAGATGCACTGTAAAATAGCATTCAAATGTCTTTTTCTATATGTGACAAAGCAATACTGAAACAATCACAAAAAAAGCCTAATGAAAAGAGAAGAGAAAGAAAAGAAGTAGCACATTTGTAGGTCAGCTGGATAAGAGGTGTGGCTTTATTTTACAAATGCAAATTTGTAGGAGGACTGTTTGAGGAATGGAACTTTATTAATGGGACTACAAGTTTCCGGTGGTTTCCTGACTGTGTGCCTAGACAGACTCTCCTGTTACAATCATATTCTCTCTTCATCTGATCATACCTGAGCATGCATTGCCAAGTTGACAGTGTAGGCAAATACAGACTAATGTTTTAGCTCTTCATTGTGGATGAAGAACACCCCACAATGTCTATAGAACAAGATGCTTCTTTGTCTTCCTTCTTCTTGCAACATGTGGGATTAATCTCCTGGCACAAGTAAGTACTGACAGAAGCCAATGCCTGCCTGATGCACACTGAGCTGCCAACAACCTCTAGAAACTTGGCTAGTAGCAGAAACAGGTTGCTCAAAGAGCAAAGAACTGAATTCATGAAAATGGTGACTCTTCTGTACTGCTCATTCTCCTGGGTCCCTCTGTTGTTTTGCATATTAATCTCCATTGACAGTTTTGTAGTTCCTATCACCTTCCAGATTCCTGCCATCCATAGTGTGCTAGCTCCCTTGCAAGCTGCCACAAACTAGCAAATAACCTTAGGAAGAAAATTTGATCACAAAACTGGAGGGGAAGGTAAACTGCAGCTTGTTCTCCCTTCCTGCAGGACAGATGTGACATTGGTACCTTCATCATTTCATGTTCACCATGAGAGTTGCTTTCTGTTCAAGCCCAAACCTCTTGATGGTTCCTGCTGCCTACACGCTCTCACTCAAGTTCATCAGCAGTGAATGTGTGTCACTCACAAACTCTGCCATAAGCCACACCAGCAAGAGCATCAACTCAGCCAGCTTGAGGTACTCACCCTGTAAACTCAAGGCCAGCTACTGCAGAAACTCTAAGCACATCTTTGGGATGCTATAATAAACTTACTCAAAACAAAGCTTTCCACTTCCCCCCAAAAAATTAAAAAGGTAACTGAACTTCCAAATATCCAAAGAGAAATGGGACTTTGTATGAAATTGGCCATCCTAGAAGTGTTCCAGTGTTAGTGAGAGCAGCTTTGTAATTTACAGGCTCTCTCTGACAAAGCAGCTCCAGTCCTGTCACAGGCTGTAATTTAACACTGGGTGGCAATAAATTAATCTGAAATGCTCATGTGAAGCTCCCCACTCAGACCAGTTAAAGGAAGCAAATGAGATTCTGGAGGCCTCCTGGGCACTTTCCCCTAAATTCTGTAGTCTGTTTTTATTGGCTGATAAAGACAACTCCTGAGGGGGGACACCTACCAAATAATTCTTTTCTATTGTTCATCTGACTTTTTCCCCCCATAATGAACACAGAATGTGTAAATATATCCAAATTAACAAAATAAGAATCACATAAGTATTCTTTGTTAATTAATTACTGAGGGTTTTTTCTCCATTTACACTTTGCCTTTTACAGATGTGTAAATTGCTTATTCACAAAAGTTCATGTAAATAGAATGCTTTACATGATTTATATTAACATCTTATCTGTGTATATATAAAAAACAAGTAATTAGAAACACAGCTCAAGGTCACCCTTTATGGTAGATATATTTGCAATTAAAATTATTTCCATTTTTCATTTCTAGTTCATTTTGTAATATCTTCTCTTTAATTAAGAAACCACCACTTGCTTTTAAAATAGGTGTACCTCCAGATCAGTCTGAAAACTACCTGAACAACACAGAGAATTATTGTGATTAATGCAAAAGTGGGCTTTTTCAACTCAAATTGCACAAAAAGTTTAATTTAGTGCCAAAATTGACTTTATAATATTCTATAAAGCAAAACTTACCTTGTTTTTTTTTTCCAAAACATTTTATCTTGACCTGTCTTCCACCTAAGTTAGCACTTACAAAAATAACATTTCCATGGTAACTGTTCTTTTGCTTCATTTTTAGAGTTGCTGAGGAACCTCAGCTACCACTGATACCAAACAAATCTGTGTATGCTTCACAACCTTGAAATTCATATTGCATATATTTTCCAGTACAGGCACTCATTTTTTCATTAATTCTTTTTCTCTAAATTTCAATTAATATCTGTCTCTGGAAAATATTTGGGCTCCATAATCTAAACTCTGCATGCTTGACAGTTTACAGAACTGGTAAGTAGAACAAAAACATCCTCAGTGCTCAGAGAGAAGTCAAACATAGCCAGATGTAAATAAGCTTTGGAGAATGCAACAAGAGATGGATTTGCATCCTTTGAGACTAAACAGCTGCAGAAATGTGTCCTTAGATTTTAGAACAGAGAGAGATCCTAATCGAAAAACCTTAGACCATAAACCCACTTTTTAGTATCATTTTTAGTATCATGCCCCATTGTTTAACTGTGCACATTCCCACACAAGCCAAGACTGCCTTGTGAAAGCACTGCCTAGAACAGGCAGAAATTGCATTCCAGTATTTCACTCACAATGTGACAGGACACCCCAACAGGCTACAACCCTTGTTTTTACTTAGTCAAGATATTTTATTCACAAAAAGTGGTTATGGACTGTAGGAACAGTATCAACTCAGTTCTCATGAGGCAACAGAATGCATTTCATAACTGACAAATAAAATATGTATTCAATGTGGATTAAAACAGGAGGTGAGTTGCATGGCAGGCCCAGTAAATACAAGAAAAGACAATCCAAATGCTTCTAACCTGAGAGAATTAGCTTATCTCTAAAGTAGCTGTCAGAATGTAGATTAGTTTCATTTCTTTGAAAATCCATAGGAAAATGTGGGATGAGAACTTGATCTTATAATATATTCAAATTCCCATGGAAGTTTTGGGTGAGCCTTCTGTTATTTCCAGTCGTCAAAAATGTCTTTCTCCAAAAATCAGGCAAAAAAAAGATAAATCACTGAACATTTTGTAGTATTTGTTACAGAAATTATCCTGCTTTTCCCATTTTTTTTCCCAATTTTCCACTGAGGAAAAAACAGTAGAGGACAAATTATCAGCAAAAGATCACAGCTGCTACCATTTATCTAGTCATTTTCTGGACCATATTCCACACAAATTCCAGAAGTATCACAGAAAGAATGAGACCACTTCAAAATGAAGGGTTTTTTTTCCAGGAAAAGATGCAGTGTGAGACTGTCAGCACTGGAAAGTCTTTCTTGAAGGTTTTATTTATGAATTTAGAGAGAAGGTGTTTGTATATGGGGTTTTGTTGTGTTTTAGCTCGTAATGAGTGCAGGGATACTGGAAAACAGAATGTCAATATCTAGACAATGTTATTTCATTTATGTAGGCTAGCATGGCTCTTTCACTGAATGAAGATGATTAAGAATTAGATACATTTTGCATGATCTTTACAAAGGTAATTCAGCATATCATCCGTGCCTTGCCTCTTAACAATACTGGAGATCTTTCACAAGTACCAATTAGGAAGAAAAGCCAGAACCAAAACAGACAATAAAACCCAAACCACACACATGACTATATTAAAAGTAGTAATTTTCAGTCCCTGAAAATCTACATTTATGTGTTATCAGATAAATTAAAAATTATTTGGCAGCTTTGCCACCACTCCATTATTTTGTTATAACTAAAATTAATTTTTGTACAGAGAGGCCTGTGTAGTTTCAGGACTACTACAGCACTGTAGACAACTGCTCTTTAGTGACAAACCACATCCTTTAAACCATCTCAACACATAAAAGAGGCACATTTCTTTCTTGGGACAACCCTCTAAACTTCCTCCCTGCATCATCCAGATTCAAAAACAGCTGTTCAATATTTTAAATTGTTTGGCATTTATATATACATATTATTATATATAACTATATATGTTACATAGAATATTGTGTGTGTGATAATTATGGGCATTACATAGGATATATTACATATCTCTTCACTGATGTACAGAGACTCTTTCAATGTGCTGATTTCCATCTTCTTTTATGAAAAATATCTTGGAAAACACTTTCAAGAAATTGGATAATCTAAATAAGCAAATGAATATTGAAAAAACTTCCAATGGTTATTTCTTTCAATTGATAAACATTCCTTCATGGAATACATTTTCTTTTTCTTTCTGGTTAATTTGCATTATTTTTTATAAAGAACTCCAATGGTAATTGGAGTTGGGACACCTAAACAAGAAGTAAAGAGCAGGGATTTTTTGCAGTACCTATTACCCAGCCAGGAATCCCAAACCATATTAAACAGGCCTAATTAAATTTCCGGTATGACAGCATGCTAGGCAGCAAAACTTTTACTCCTCAGGTACACTTAAGTTAATCTTAAAATGTATTCCTGTTCCAGTGTTTAAATAAAAAACCAAACTGATTTTAATTTCTTTCAGAGGTTCTCCCCAATACCTTCAGAGGCATTTAGTCTAAAGAAAGGTTTCACAGAAGAGTTGCATGGAATCTCCTGACTCTCAGATCACTGCGGGCTGTGGCTGCCCCACCCTCCCAATCCCCTCGGAGTACCCCTGGCAGGAGTGTTTGACACAGTGGCATTCCTGGGATTGCCATGGTGTGCAGTGGCTGATTCATTCTGGGAAGATTTTTTCCCTGCTGTTTCCTCCTCTTCCATCATCCCTCACTGCATCTTCACTTGAACCACTGAGACTCCTTCCCTTTCTCCAAACTCTCTTTCCTCCCCCCCATTCCCTCACTTTTTTTACCTTTCCCTTCCATCCAAATCATCATCTGCTACTTGGGTCTCTATCCAGACAGCAGAGCTACATGTGCCAGAGGAGCAGCCAGAGGGGGTCTGGAATCATTACAAACTGCAGAGGGTTGCTAAATCTTACAAACAGATGTGGCACAGCCAAGAAAATTCATTTCATGTATGGTTAATCTGGTTACCAATGTCTTCACTGTGGGAGTTTTGCATCTCTTGAAGGCTGCTGCTCACACACCTCTGCTCACCCTATTCTCCCTAATATCCCATAGTCTAATACAGAATATACTTAACAAATAGAAAGAAAAAGCATCTAAGAGCTTTTTTAACTACCAATTTTACAGAACTGGGGTGGAGAGCAATCAGAAAAATAAAGGGAGAAAACACGAAGGTAGGGGACAGGGACAGTATACTGACACCATAGATTGTGAAAAGCTAAAGGTAGAGATTTCCTCATCTGGATGATCAGCAACCAGGTGGAGAAGGGTTTTCAGTGGGTTGGGCCATTAGCAGGCAGCATTTTATATTGGTGGGTATGACTATAGGCATTCCTTTTGTTGAAAAGGAGTTTGGGTAGCAGTCAATTCAGTGCCAGGTACCAGAAATTAGAGCAGTAGAACTGCTCTAGTAGTACAATATAATCATGTATTCCCTTCAAAGTGCCCCTGAAAAATCTTCTTTTTATTCTCTTAAAGGTATTTTAATGCCACTTCAAAGATACCTTTAGAAAATGGACTGTAAATTCTGAGAAAGGCCAAGGAAGGATATACAGGAAGGCTGCATAGGAAGTTAGTTCTCTCACTACCCTCTCCCCCAAAAGACAGGTGCTAAAATAAAGTGTCTCTTTCCCCATCTGATAAGATTCTGAGATAATGAAAAATATTGCAAGGGACCCATGATATAAGAGAACTCATACAGCAAAACAATACTACTGCCAAGTAACAAAAATATATATGTTCTGCTACATACCTTAAAAGTTGTTTTCTGAACACACCATTCCCTAGGTGTGAGAATTACATTTGCCAACTTTATCCTGGAAGACATTAGATACATATTGTATGTCTCTGTACTTAATGTAATCTTGGACTACAATGTTGAACAGTCTGGCTCTGCAACTTCTACCACTTAACCATACTCACATCAAAGCACAGAACTGCAGGAAGTGGATGAATTCACATGCTGTATTCAATGTCGTTTGTTTTATTAGAGACAAAAAAAGTTATTGTCTCTTACTTTGTAAGTATTTACTATAACTGATATGTGTCTGTGTGCACCCTGATTTCATTCACAGAAGCAGCTTGTACTGCCAATCTTTAGGTAGGAAAATTCTTAATAATTGTAAAAAAACCCCTCCATTTTCATCTCACAACAAAATAATAATGGATAAATTTAACTGTAATTTCAAATACGCATGATATATCTGTTACCATAGACGTTTCCCTGAACTTTCAGGTGATCCTTGTAACAATAATATCATGAAATACTGCTTCACAAACACAAATCACAAAAGATAGCTACCTTCCAAGGTACTTAAAATCCTTCTCATTCTCCATGTTTGTAGTTAGCACTATCCACAAAACATTCATGCAACAATAGTGTACTTGTCACACTGCACTGTAATATTAAGCACAAGAAAAAAGGGTACTCAGGATGTACCTGTCTTCAGTCCTGGTTTATGTAGAAAATACATGGACCTTTGTAAATTGTTTTAACCTTGAAATGCAAAGTTATAAATAGCTACATTTAGTAAGCAGATGCAGTAGATCAGGAAAGAGGCTGTGGGAAGGAGGCAGTCACTAACAAAGGAACATCCTGCAATTTGATCATATCTGCAAGTAAGAGTAAGTGCTATTGAATATCACACTCTGCTGTCTCAGAGGCAGCACACCAGCCTGAATGGGTTTTATTAATAGATTATTAACGTGAATATTGCAGACATTTCCAAAGATGTGTCCTCCCCATTTTCCTGTGCCTGTGTTGAAGGGGATAGCAAAACCCATTTTCTGTAACAATATAAAATATCCATGTGCCTGTGCCAAGAACAACTGGCTGAAACACCATTGACCTACATAGGATTAGTCGTATTGTGCTAACAGAGACTCCAAGATTCAGGGGGAGAGGGGGACGATGGAGAGGGACAGTTGTCGAGACACGCAGAAAATCAGCTACCACAGAGACATTTTCATACTGGATTAATGAAAGTAAATTTGCTCACAGGATTCTACATTAGCACACTTCCAGCAGAGGAAAAAAATAGACTTTTTTAAAGTGAGAAGCAGGAATTCTTACCTTTCTCTTGAGTCTTCAGGGAGGCTACTCACTAATCATTACAAGGCTTTTTTAATAGTATGCACCTGTATTGAAACTGGGGCTGCAAACTCACCCAAACAGGCTCCAAGAAATAAGAAGATCATGAGTTTCTCTCTTAATTTCCAGATAGTAACAACCTGTGTAAGTAAAGCACTCCCATGTCTCCCCTTACCAGATTATCCCCACACCTTGCAGCCTGTAGTGAACATAACCTCCCCAAGCCTTTGCTATACCAGAAGCACCTGTTGTTCTCATCCTGCATCTCCAGAGGCAGCTGAGCACCTGGCTTACCGATATCACAAATTTAGCTGGGCTGGGACACTTTGTTGTGGAGAATCAGAATATTGTGGCAGTAAAGCTTGTCTGGTAGCCTGCAACCCTCAGCTCTCTTCCCACAGCTGAGTCCCATCAATACATGAGCTCTGTCAATGTATCATAGCCACAGTTCTGGTAAGGTCAATGGCAAACCTCTGCCTTCTTTATTCTTCTTAGTCACACCATTTAACATCCCTGAAATGTAACTTTTCACCTTGGGAGAACTTTCCTCATAGAACTAGATACTGAACAAAATTCTAATTATGCAAATCTCACTCATGTTGACATTATGTTGATTTTTTTATTACTCTATTGTTTGCCCTTTCAGAAGTAATTTTTTTTTATGGACAAAAGCAGTATAGTATGTTTTAGCTCCACTTTGAAAAGTAAGAAACAGGTATGAATTGGGCCAATTTACTTTAGCATTGTAGAGTTCTGCAACATTTTAATCCACAGGTTTATTCATATGTATAGAGCATGGTTTTGCTTTTTATTTTTGCATTAACACCTACATATGTATAGTACAGCACATCATATGTGCACTATACTCTGAGACAATCTGTGCTTTTTCTGTATTTCCTTTCAACTTCAGTCTGAGCAAGGTTTCCATCTGTTCCCATGGCTGTCAGCCTGCAGACATTCTAATTTTGTGATCACCTGTTCTCATGTATTCCTCATTTCTCCTAGTGTTTCTTCTCCCTTTCTCAGAAAAGCCTATATGCTTCTGACATCTGCTCACCACCATTATCTTTTATAAACTCCCAGGCAAAAACCCATTCAGAGACGCTGTCAATGTCAACTGCTCTGTCAAAATATTTCACTTGGCACGTCTGACAACCTGCAATGTGCTGACCTTCATTGTGCCAATGCCCTTGAACAATATCTTTTTTTATCACTGCTCCAGTACAAACTTACTTTCGTTTTTCTTAGACAACAACATGACTTAATAGAATCCAATAACCATTACTGAACTGACTGCCTGCACATGAGGTAGGAACTAATGCACTCCTTATTTAGTCAGTGAGAAATTCAGTTGAAAAAATAATGGCTTGACTCATGTAAGTATCAAAACTAAAATATTCCTGCATTTTCAACTGCAGGAGACTGAAATGTCATTTCCCAGGATCACAACATGTGATCAGGTGTGATTGAATTCAGAAGGGACATTTGGAGGCTTCAAATCCCAATACGCTTCTCCAGACACAGGACCAATTTTTCAAAACTTACACTTTTGCTCTGTTAGGATCCAAACTGTACGTTCGTTCCTGAAAGGAAGAAAGCTACCTCATTTATCAGGAAAATAGCTTGGAAGCAAGAGAATTCACAGTCTTCCTGGAATATATTTATCTTGTACAAAATAAATAAAATTTCCATTAAATGTCCATAAAGCAAGCAACCTCATTCACTGCAGAAAAACAAGATTTGGCAACTTTTGTTACTGCTATATCAATATTCCTCCAACATTGTTTTCTATCAAAGTTCTAAACACAAAAAGGCATGAGGGCCTTCCTCCATATTCTCCTACATTTCCACAGCTCTGGGATTAAACAGTGCATAAACTGTAAGCACTTCATTTGCAACTCTCAGGCTAATGAACACAGAACTGCAGAGTATTTCTCTAACTGAAGGTCTAATTAACTCCTAAGAAGTGATATTAAATGATCCCATGGCACTTGAACACTCTTGGGACGTATAGAATTTAACAGAATTTTCACCTGTATTACCCGTAGCAGCTGCCCACATTTTTGCCATCCTAAGAAGTCATAATATTTATTTTAAGACAGAAATGCTGTATAATCTCTGTCACATGTACAAAAAATTGCCATGGACTGCTTCCTTTACCTTGCATTTTAACACAACCAAAATTTAGTATCTTACTCTGGGAAAACTGGTGGGTTGCCTTTTGTTATTAGGAAGAAATTTCCATTTTTCAAGTGCACAGCCAGCTGCACTATGATCTTTTGAGAATCAAGACCTTTCAAAGACACTTGATTTCAGAAATGTGAACCAAAATATTTGCAAAAATTGTGACTATCACCATAAAAAAGAATATAAACTCTCTACTGAGGGTAGATCATATTATGCTGGTGATTACTCCTGTTTACACTTAAACCCAAAAGCTGTGTGGGTCCTATCGCCTCCAATATGGAATGTCCAGCACAGTTTTATCAGTTATTTTAATTTACCTATAAAGGATCTGAGGATCTCTTTCAGGAAAAAAAAGTATAAAGAAAAAAAGAAAATTATGAAAGGGGGTAGGGAACAAAGTAGAAGGGGTTTTTTTAAAAAGAGTGGTTTTCTTAGAGACAAAAAAAATAGGACAATTATTCTCTTCCTGTAGGAAACAATTTCCAATTATGAGTTATCAGCAGGAACCTCCTTTTATTCCATATTGTTATACAGTGTCAAGACCAGATTTACTACAACTCTCAGTTTTTGTTTTAACCAAGGTATAGTTCCCTCTACCTTTTAAAATGGACTTAAAATGAGGAAATAAATATCAGCTGTAATGCATTGCTGACTGTGGTGTGTAGTTGAACCTTCACAGTAAATATTTTAATGAAGACTTGAAAAACAACCTGCAGTATTAGTGATGCAGTAATCAGCTTCAGGTTGTCTGTGTTTTTAACTCCAGCTTCCTTCACTCGGGGGACTTTTTCAGGAGGGTTTTACTAAAATCATTTCCTAAGCCTACAGGAAACTCTTAATTACCTAACCTTGATTTTAACCATTGCTAAAAGAGAATCAATTTCATCTTCCAAACAAAATAGGTTAATTTAGCTCAGAGAATGTGTCTGAATATTAATTGTGTCTTATTTACATATTCTTCATGATTAGCAGGCGTGTAATAAGGGGGGGAAAAATTAAACAGCCCTTGAATGAATGGAGGGAGAGAAAGAAGGAAACAGAAAATCTTCCAAGGAATGGTTAAGAAAACAGGGTAGGTAAAATTGCTCTGCACAAAGATCTCGACCACAAGTGCATACATTTGTTCTGTGTTGGCAAATATATTTATAAAAATACCATCCTGCATTTATGTAAAAAGATATCACTGCTGCTACTGACAGCAAATGTTATCTCATTAGTCAAACCCCTGGCATTCCAGTCTCAGGCTATCATCAAAAAGACGTATATGGATACATGGAACACACCATAAATACATGCAATGAATTATGATTTTGTAACAAACCATCCCAAGAGCTCTAGTTTGTGTAAATATATTTCATTTCTCTATGGAAATATACACATGTCTAAACTGATGGTTCAGATTTTCATGTTTGCTTAGCCACTGTACAGTTTTACAGGAATTAGTGTCACAGCACAGCTCTGATGTTAATACAGTCACAATGTGACCCTGTTCAGAAGCTGTAATATTCTGTTATCTCGCAGCAAATTTAAGGATGGAGCAATTTTTCCCATGGCAATTGGTTGAGCTATTAAGAGCGTCTCATTCATATCATCTCATTCACTGTTTAGGGTTTGCAGCTTTCCCCAAAATTAGTGACTTTGTGACTAACAAGTTTTGCATTACACAACATATAAATTGTATAAATTACATGTATAAATTACAAAGCATTAATATTGATTTGTATCTTTATATATACACACACAAAATACAAAAGCTCTGAGCAATTGTGCTAAATATATTAAATACTAAAACATTCCTCTTCCTCAAAATCTTTGCACTGTATTACAGATTTGGCTTTTGAGAGATGAACATAACAAATATTTCTTCATGACTGAGAATATCTGCAAAAATTACATCTTCCATAACCATTTCCCAGTTAACTATTCAGCTTAATTAATCAATAAATAGACTAGGACAGCTCAACTGGGTATGACTCTATAAATTTCTCTTGCCTTTGAATTATGTTTCATCTGGATGTAATGTTTTCCTCCCTCCCTTACTTTTCTTCTGTTGTAGAACTCAATTTTCAAGTTCCAATGGTTTCACCACAGAAAATAATACAGCCTTGACAATAAGGTTTTATTAACCTTTATTGTTCTAAAGCCTACATCTGAGATGAAATCCCAGAGCTTTAACTGTCAAAGGCTAAAGAAGTGATTGCTGCTTCTAATGGGTATCTGAAAGATACTCACTTGTATTTTCCCTCATTTCCCTGTGAGGGAAATACTGAAGGAAATACACCACTGAAGGAAAATACAGATTACAATAACTGGAGATAGAAGACTTTTAAAAATAAATCCCTGGTGCAGTATTATTTAGGAAACTAGACCTTAATTTAAAGGGGAAACTTTTAAAATTAAATAGTTTTGTCTTGCCTTCTCGTGCCAATTCTATGCAAATTGCTCTACTAGTTTACAAAGACAAAACTAAACAGCAGACTTGCACTTTATTATGGGGGAGAGGTATGATATTTCAGAAGTCATTTCTTCCTGCATTATCACTGAACCACACTGAATTTTCATGGAAAGCACAGCACAGCACAGTCTCTTGTTTTTAAAAGGAACAACTGAATAGGTCTCTGTCTCAGAAAGGTAAAGATCTATACACATAATGATCATAAAACAGTTCAATATTTGTCTTACTTGTTTTGCTGCAAATTCTCCAGTGATGCCCTAGATAAAGCCTAAATCAGGGCTGAAAGAAGATACTTCTTTCAACACAGAATCAGAGTGCAGAATCCCCCTCTGAAAGTAAATTTCTCCCTCTATTTTCAAAAAACACAGACACAAGATGAAGCCTGCATATTAAGGAGGCCAGGGGAGTTAATGAAGCCAAGGTAGGGGTTAGGGAGCATTTTCTAGGAGGGAAACCTTGAGTCATGCCTGCTGATTTCTTCAACTGAATTGTTTTCTGAAAGTGGCCATTTAAAACAGGGCCATAATTAGAGGCATTAGAACAGTGCAAACCTTCTGGTCTGTGTTTTGCCACACATCACAGTAATTCACAAAACAGCACAAAACTTTCACTGGCTTTAGGTTGACTATGCTAATCTTCCTATCACTCATAAGATGCGAGTGCAACTTTTGGGCATTTTAATCTGCAAATTTTTGTCACCCTGGAGCAGAATAGAGGCGATCTCTACAGTCAGAGAAAATGTGCTGCTGTCTGCACACAGGATGTGATCTGTCTGCAACACATCACAGGATGCAAGGAGAGAGAGTCTTGTTCCCAATCAGGCCATCAGCAGAATTCCCAGTGATGGCAGCAGTGCCACTCTTCAGCTCAGCCAAGAATGCAGTAAGAATTCTTACCCAGTGATACAACACTTCATCAGACAAGTCCTAAAGTGCACATTGATCACATTTTGATTTGAAAATTTTGACTTTTCATATTTTGAAAAATTCAGTCATCTTCATCACAGGCTACAGCCTGTAACTTTTATGTTTCTGTGTTCTTCATGAAAAGACTCAAAAACTATGCAAAAGTGAACATACTTCCGTGTGTATTTCCTTGTACTGAGAATCCAAAATAAATAGATAAAGGTTCTTCTGCTCACCGACTTTGTTTCATTTTCTAAGTATCAACTTCTGCTTCATAGGCTCAGTGGTGCAGTACATAAATGAGGCAGGAAAAGAAAACTCCTTGCCTTCATTGTGTGGCACGGGTCTTCCTCATTTGCAGAGTGCCAGGTTATGATACCTACATCAGAACCAGCCAAACAGGCTGCCCAGTGCTGGATGAACTGCAAAGCAGAACAAGGCTCAGAGAGGATGACCACAGACACTTCTCTCCCTCATTTGCTATTTGTAGCAGAGCTAAATACAAGGGCAGGGCTTGCAGGCACAAACTGCTGGATATTCTTTCGAAATACTCTGAAATTAAAAAAGGACAACACATGGACTTTGGCCTGAAAGCCCTTTGCCACAGAAAACAGGTACTGTGCTCTTCTGTGATTCTGACATTTGATCTCTTATGTGCTAGGAGCTCTGGGAGAAGCTCTGCTTTGTCCTGTTCCTTTAGTGATAAGAATGAGGAAAAAGGTATGCTCAGAACAAGACAGAGAAATGATCAACAAAGAGACTATACAATAACATGTGATTTCCCAGGGTAGGAACTGCTAGAAAATTTAGACTAGAACATCAGAACTGTGAAGCACTAGGAAAGCAAAGAGGGATTGCTATACATTGGGATGCCTACATGGTATGCAAATTAAATAGTAAGGAAGGAGACAAAAGGAGAAAACTATTTTTAAATATCCAAGTTTTCTCCTTTAAAATTCCATAAAACTTGAAATGGGTTAAACCATGCACATTCATGCAATTTCAGGCTGAGATCAAAAGTAAAGTTACTTAGAGTATTATTGGTTTTATTAGCACCATGCTCTGACCAGCTGAGTTAATGCTTCTCATTTGCGTCCATGTGTATGCATATACTTATATTTGCCTGGAAATCAAAAACTGTTATAAACAAAAAGAAACTCATTCACAAATGTTTCTGGTATCTCTGGACAGCTCTTTTAAAAACAGCTAAAAGTTTTTTGGACTAAATAACGTTCATGGAACAGGCAAACAAGCTGCCTGTCCCAACAGGGAATAAGCAGATGGGCAATGCTGATGTAACTCGAATGGAGAGGTCCCTGTACACCCTGCGGTGTTCACTGGAACAGCAAGTGAGTGAGAGCACTGTTAGTCCCAGGAAGGGGAAATTTACAGTCAGTCAGGTCTGGAATGATTCCTTCTACTTACAAGGTTTGAAACTAGAAGTTACACAGGTAGTTAGACTGGGCAATCACAATGATCCCTTTGCAGAGAGATTACAAGCTATAAAGAGATGAAGTACTCAGCATTCTGTTCAAGTTGCCTACTTTTTCTCTTAATTCCTTTTGTTCTTTTTCTTTAATCTGCTACAACCGGTTGTTCAGGTCTCAAACACATACATATCTCTACCCCATTAAATTTATAGCTTGTGTTTTTCTTTCCATCCAATGCCAATCTGATGCTAATCTTTTTCTTTATCTTTGATTTGTCAGCTCACGTTCCTTTTTAGGTGTACTTTTTATGTAAGCATATGAACAAAGGTGTCTCTTTATCTAGCTTTCATCATTTAAGCCATACCTAGACTATAAGCTTTCCATAAAACAAAAGCTGAAGTTCAGTAACTTTGAATTAAATGTTCCATTACTACAGGACCTAAGAGGTTGGAGTCCTTATAAATGTAGTACAAAGCTGTCTGGAGTAATTTGTACTTCTGCAAGAATTATTTCATTGTTTCTATCATTAAGGTTTCAAAACCCCATTGTTCCTCCAGTGTGTGATTGAAGTAAAGCAATGTTTTAATGGTTTCTTGTACCAGATTTGTACTGCTTTCACAACTAAAAAAAAATTCTGGAAGGGAAAGGGAATATTTTCTGAATTTCTAAACTCAATGACAGACATAGATCAAAAAAAGAAAAAATACAACAACAACAAAACCCAACAAACAAAAACACTTTCCCAAAAAACTTCAGCAAAAATCCCAAACACCCAACACTGGTGGGATGACTGCCTGCATATCTAATAGAGCAAATGCAGACAAACTTATTTTACCACCTAAAAAATGATCAGAGGAGGTAAATATCCATTAAGCAGCATTGCAGCACTGTCTGTGTTTTTGCTGTGTATATTTCTAAAAGAAATAAGCAGTTGCCTAAGGCTGACAAGATATTCTGGTATCATCAGTCCTTGCTCCCACAAGCCCCACATTTTTTCTCCTTCTGCCAACACAAAGGCAGGTAGAAGTGATGTGAGGCAACTACTGCTATTGATATTACTCTGTGCAATGTGTGCGTGGTGTGCACATGTGTGAGAAGAAAAAGCATTCTAATGCCTTTATGAAATTACAGCTTTTAAGATTTTCTTAATCAAAACTGTCTTTAAAAAGAATAAAATATTTTCAGAGACATACACTACTGGTTTCATCGTCCTTTGCTGCTCACTAATGTCCACTTGCCTCATAGAATCAATAATATAATGTATACACAAACTTGGGTCAGAGTGTAAGACCATTCATGCACTGCAAAGTAGAAAGAATTGCCCAAAGAAGCAATTAAAAATAGCCTTTCTAGAGAGATCCAAGATGTGGGACAGTCAGCCTCATTTTGAGCCAGTTAAACTGAGTTGTATTGAAATGCAAATGTGTTGATTCCACAAGTGTTTCTGTGCATACCTGTTAAAGAAATTTCCTTCAAAAGCTATTAAAGAGTACATTGGTTTTGCATCAAAACATACATGAGAACACAATAGACTCTGTTAAATAAAGATAAAGGAGAGGAATAACCTTGTTAAAGGCATGACTGAAACAAGGTTGTGCATTTACCATTATTTGACTGTAATTATGACATGCAGAAAACCAGGATATTCCTTGGGAATAAATACAGTGGTTGCTGATCTCTGTTATACTTAAACCACTGTTCATTTTGGTTTTAACCATTTTTATTTTCATTTCAGTGTTTTGGAGGGCTTTATTTAATATATGGCGACATAAGTTCAATAAGCACATGCCAGCAAGAAGGAAATAACCAGGGTAAGTGTGTTATTTCAACTCTGGCTGTAAGGGCTCACTGGGACTTTGTGGCCAATGGACAGCAGTGAACAATGGAGATTTGCAGGTACTTGGAGGCACATCCAAGACATTTTTGGAACTTCATTTAAGTCCAGTTTGCATAATCATTTCAACAGAGACAAATAACAAAACAGGGAGAAACTCAATTAATTTCCACTGAGGCACAGTCAAACTTTTTTATTGATAGTGGTGTCATGAAAAAATAACCAGAGCTATAATTAAGATCAGGTCAGGAAACAACCAACTTAACACTATAGCTACAGGAGAGAACACTTGGCAACAGAGTGACAGAACTCTGCCAAAATGGGGCAGTTGCAGAATTTATATATCTCTACATTATTTAACTCCGTCACCAAAATTCAGCCAGATAAACTGAATGTGATAATTAGCATGAGCAATTGAAAACCTCCAGACAGCTTATCTATTTACAAAGAATCCTCTCCCTTTACATAATCCACTGTGTTGTTAATTAAATTGTGCTGACTGGCAAGACCATTAGCTGCAAGTTTCTTAGCTAGCAAGGTATCCTGTGGGATGTTAACTGCTTTACTTCCATGGGAAACTAAGGCTGAGATTGAAGTATTCTAACTGGGCTCTCTATGTTTCTGTAGGACATGCAACTTTTGAGGAAGAGGCTCCTTCTTATTATACCTTTTTTATTAGGTTCTGAAATTGTGATAGTAGGTGAGACCTACAGATATTTCTGAAAAATAATTATTGCCCTGGTTCCCAGTACTGTTTAGTCCCAGGAAATGAGTTTTGCACTGTGTGTTTCAAACACATCCTTGCTCCTTTTAATGACAAATGATTAAATAAATAAATAAAAATTGAGGATCAAAAATTTCCCAGCAAGAGTTTACAAAGATTTATGGTATAAACTAAGGTTTTTGAGTCCCTGACCTCCGATTTAGTTGTTGTATTATTTATATTGCTGAATTCCCCATGTTTGTCACTATCTATATTGAAATGACATCACATTCCTGTTTCTGATACAAATTAGATTTAAGTCAGAGCTTTTAGCTTCAAACCATTCTGAAAAGCCTGAGGATGTATTGATTGTCATAAGACACAAAGGCATCAGTATTTCACCTCTTCCAGACTGTTGCTTAGAGAAATACCACTTGAAGGAATTGTCTAAATGAATTTAAAATGCAGATTGTGATCAAGATAAGAAATGCAAGATACCAGATCCTTTCAGTTTGGGAAACAGATATAAATGTCTTTGGCTTTTGACATTTCTGTTTTCAAAACACAAGACACAAACTCAGCTAACCTCTCTCAGCAGCTATTTTACTCCAGTGGCTTCACAGCCATCTGTTTCTAGTGTCAGCAGTGTATCAGAATTGAAATTCAGACTCCATCCTGAACAGGGAGATGAGGCTTTTGAATAAACACCATCATCCAAAATATGTCCCACATCTCCAGAGCAATAATAGCAGGCAAGAAAAGAGTGGTGAGCTCTGAAAATGGGCCATTCCTCCAGTTGCAATGATTCATGGTTTTGTCTTGAATACATTGCTCACATCTGACATTGTCTTTGGACTGGCCTTGAATTTCAGTGCCTACAAAATATAAATTGCTTGTACATGTTCTGTTTACTCTGGATTAAATTGCCATGGTTATAGTACAATCAGGAAGTACAGAAAAAGCATGGAGCAAAAAATGGATCAGAGAAAGCTAACACATGGTCATGGAAAAAGTAATGATCAAAGAAATGGAGGGTCAGTAACAAGAAAAAGGAGTTTCATTTCAGTAGTTACTGGGGCTGAAACTGCTACATTTACCTATCTCTGTGTACAAAATAAGCATTGTTTCAAACAGTATAATCAAGAACCACTCTGCACTTTATAGTCTCGAGAGGAGAGCATAACTAGAAACGTACAGAGGGCAAAATGGCAGTTTCACTCAAAAAGCAAGATTTGAAAATACATATTCATTCAAACTGTAAGTGAAGACTGAAGTCACTGAATTCTGGAAGCAATAAAAAACCCTGTGTTTACATGGGATTGTTAATATATAATGCCAAAAATAAAGAACATAAAAATACATTTCAAAATACTAAAATAGATAATTTTGATGATGTTTGAACGTTCAAGCATTCATCCTAAGCAGAAGTTTAACAAAACCAGCTTCAGGTTTAGGATTTTTTTTGTGTTGGTGATGTAATATTGCCCTCACCAAGAATCACCACATCGTTTGGCTGCAGGACTAGAAGTGTTAATCAAACTAAATGAAATTATTTTGTCACATACTATTCTCTTTTCATGGCTTTTAGCAAAAGGAACACCTATAAGTCAATCGATTACCACATGCGTGGTAGAAGATAATCACTCCAAAAGGTCCCTTCCAACTCAAAAGGTCCCTTCCAACCCAAACTACTCTATTAATCCATGGCTGTGGAGATTCTGAACAAGAATTACAGATATACAGAATGCAGTACTGGATTGCAGGTGTACATACAATAGTGAAAGCTAAGTAACATACAGCACTTAAAAGACGTTTTTCTGTTACCTGTGTCCTGCTCAGATTACTATTTACTATATTTACTCTTCTCCATAATGTCCAAGGAGATGTAGCTCATGGAAACTTGCAGCTGTGATAGTTAGCTGTCACTGATCACATTTTTATAGGAGAAGAAAATTTGGCAATCATATTTTTGTTGGGATTTGTTGCTGTGACAAAGGGTAAGTTCTTCCTACATCATCTGCAATTGCATTATGAGAGTTGCATTTTGAGCTGTGTCTCTTGCGTTACCATTTTTAGATGTATTATCCACCTCGGCTTTTTAATACCTACTGTAACTCCTGCTGCAATCATGTATATACTCTGTGAACTCTAGTGGGTTTACATGTTAAAGATAAGCTACTTAGTATAGAAAAGACTTTATAATGAGCCCAGTGTTGGGCAGTGATGCATAGAGACCCACTGCACTAAATTTTCTGGAAGTAGATGAAGACAGCCTTTGTTCCCCACAGATTTGCTGTAGAAAAAATAATCTAAATCACAGTAATAAATATTGTTCCTTTCCTCCTGGATTTTTAATGTAATTTATACTAAAATAAAGATCAGAAGCCAAACCCAACAGCCAACCTATACATGTATACAGGCTTATAATAGAAAAAGACAAAGGACATACTGTAAAATCCATTTTACAGAGTAAGAAAAGGTAGAAAGATATCAGCAGCTTTAACTAAAGTAAAACAAGAAATACACAGCAATAATAGTGACTGGCCTCCAGAAGCCAGAAAGATATCACTACTGCTAGAATGTGTGAATCTTCTTAGGTACCGTAATCAAGTCTCTGTCAATGATACACACACTGCTGCAAAACGTCAGCCATGAAGGAAAAGGAAAAAGTACTTACCTTGTTGTAGAAAGGTTCATTATTCCCTCTTCTGACAGGACTGGAGAGAGCAGTTTTCTTTAATAGCAAGGTGCTTCAATTACTTTTGCAGCTCAAATACATTCCTCTTATTTTCTGCTTCTTTGGATGTGGAGAAAAGAAGGGATCGCTGTCCTGGATTGTAGAGACAATTACTGTGTTTTCCTCCCCACAAGAATTTGGAACCTGTGTCTTTGCAGGTGCAATTTTTCAGTCTTCAACCAAGACACTGCAAATTACTTTCATCAAGTCCTGTAATACTTCTAGCTATAACATTGTCATGAGTGTTGAATGAGCTTAGCCCTGTGCTAAACATGAGAAGTTTTTTCACTCCTACAGAATACTGACACTGCAAATAACACCTAAATTCCACTCTAGGTAGTGCAGTAAAGGCTTGGAGATAAAAACCCATAGAAATGGAATCTCTCTTCATCTGTGTATACCCTTTAAATCGTTCACTGCAAGTAAGCTAGGAAGAGAGCACTGTTCTCATAATTTCTACTTGCTCTTTCCTATGTACCATGTAACTTTTACATATAAACACACCTGTGAAACAAAAGTGCAAAGTTAACTTGACCAAGCATTTAAATACTCTTGTCTGCTTTTGCTAAACCAAAGGTGATTTAAGAGGAATCCCACTTAGAGGTAAAACAAAAATAACCCCTTTGATATCACCATAACACATATGTCTGAACAAATGGGTAAGATTCAGTTTTAAAGCTTTTACAAAACATCACTACAAAGCAACCAAAGTAAAGATAGAACAGAGAGCAAATGTCCTTTCCAACAGAAAACACAGTGTTCATTAATCCATATAAGCAAAGGAATGCAGCATAATTCATCTTATCAACAGCTTATTATGTGAGCATAATGCAAGACTTGAAGCACCCTAACACACTGTAAAATATAAATGAATATAAAGACCAAACTGGGAATTATGTTACATAAGAGTTAGCATAATAGTTATGAAGGGAGTCATATGTATGTATTTATTATCAAGGACACACAAAACCACTTAGCTCTATCCTTGATTTTTCAATATGGTTCTGTTTTATTAAGGGCAGAAAGATGAACTGTGCCAACAGACAGACAAGCATGGGCAAGTGCATGATGAAACTATGACAGGGTGCAAATTTCCAAAGCATTCACATTTGTCTTTTAGCATCTGAATTGATACTTTCAACACCAATGTTTCCAACCACTCACAGCCGAAAAGTAACCAAAAGCTTTCAAAACACTTACTGTAAATATTTCTTTTCAACTGCATAATATGTGAGTGCTCCCATGGTCCACCTTTGACAAATGTCCTGAATAACACTTGCAATGACAGAAGTGCAAGAGTAAACAGCAGGAGTGACTCATATTACACAAAGCTATCTGGGAGGACATTTGCCCCATAGTTCATGCTAAAGTGAAAGAGAATCATCAGCTGGATTATATAACTGAGAAATTACAGAGACTTCTGAAACAAAGAAGCCAGGCTGAAAAGAATTATTGAAGCAGGAACATTTGTAAGGGAGGGGGGACCTGGAGGTTGACATCAAGCATGTTTTGATGGTGCCACAAGCAGCACAGCCTCTGCCAAAGCCTCACAGAACATTTTCATCATCAGACACGATGAGCAGTCACAGTCCAACCAGGAGAGTGAGACCTTGGGGTGCACCAAGCAGGCACCCAAACCTGGAGGGGCAACACGTCATTCAGGGAGGGTGGGGAGCTCATGGGGGAAGGGGGTCTGAGCCCATCACTGAGAGTAGGATTAGTTACAAAGGGTGTTTCGAAATTTATGGGCATTTGTTAACATTTTGTAAGTGTCTAGTTTTGTGGATTATCTGATATTGATTCTTAATATATAGTTCACTGATTGTTAATTACGTGTTAAGTAATTCAATGAAGTGGTCTGATCCTGATTTTGGTTTAGAATATGTGATCTGCACTCTGTGAAGTACAGTTTCACATATCTCAATATTTTACTTCTTTTCTCCCTGACATATCAGCTGGACAAACTTTATAGATATGAAGTCATACCAGTAAAAAGAAAAAAAGGAAAAAAAAAGTTCAGGTTGAAAGTTTTTAGCTGGTGGTAGTGACACCTTTTGTGTACATGATACCACACACTTCACAAGATTACTTTGAAACCCGAGAACAAGCAATCCCTAAATTCCATCTGTTACAGACAATCATATAACTAATTTTACACTTTTTAAAAATTCCATAAAAATTATTTAGCTATTGCTCAAAACACTTCCAGGGAAAGCTAAATATCAGTAGTGTTAAGGAAACTCTCCCTCTCCCATCGAGGAACCACTCTTGCAGTCCCACTCCCACAGCCTGAACTGGGACTGAAGCCCCTTTTCAGCTGCACCTCCACTCTCACACAGTCAGACCAGATTTCCTTACTCCCAGTTTCCCATAGCAGAGTCTCAGACATCCAGATCCTTCAAATGGTTTCATCTTGCTGCAATAACTAAATAACAAAATAACAGCTCGAGCTGGTGCCTCCAAGGAGTGACCCCAAAAAAGGAACCTCCGAGCTTTTATCCCCTCACAGTCTAAGTGTGTGAAAGTCTGGGGTCCTCAGCTCCAGCCATGTCCCTGAGTGTCCCTCACCAGGTCCCCAATCCTTTGTCATGCAAAGGATCAGCAGTTCACGGACTCCTGTCTTGGGCTCCCATCACCCAGAGCTCAACCTGCAGCTCCCATTGCAGCTGCACCCTGAGCTGCTGCACCAAATGTATTCCTCAAGTTAGTAATGCTATGTGCACTCGACAATTCAGGGCATTTAAGTGAAGAATATTCCAGGTTCTTGAATGGGAACTAGTTCTGCAGTCATGTTATATAAATCCTTCTGAGAAAAGTCTATCCCAGTTCAATTTTAGGGACTTCTGTGAACTAATCTAACCACCATGATTTCAGTTTCCCCACCACTGAGGAGGATGCAGTAACACTGGCTTACCTTCAGCTCCAAAGGCAGTACCCTTTAGCTGTCTTCTTCAACCCAGGATAGCCCATGAGTCTGTTGGTTCCCTCATTTAATGACTGAGTAGATTAATCAGTTCACAGAACTTGTTAAAACTAGTCAAGAGAGAAGAGGAATGGGGATAATTGGCTAAATCCTACCTTTTGAAAATATCCAGGGCTCTGATTCACAACAAAGGATAGTTTGCATTGAGGTGGCAATCCTGCAGTCCTGCTCCAGATGACTATAGGGTAAGTGCAACTATTTCTGTGGCAGCGGCTGAGTAACCACAAATTACAGCCTGATGCATTACAGAAACGCAGAGGGTGGTCCTGGTTTATCTCAATACCCTGGGCTCTAAGACTGGGATATTTCAACTTTTGCTTTTTGTAGAAATACCCAAACAGCTCAGTGCATTCTGCTTCTGACACAGGGAGGTAGGAGCTGTTACATCAATCTTCTGTGACTCACACTTTTTGCAACTGTTATTTCAATAACAATCTAAGTGCATGAAAATTTCAAATATTTATAGAGCTACTTTTAAAAAATTAATTAATTAATTTCAAATTAATGCAATTTATTTCCAGTTTCCTTCGGGTTATTTATTCACCACACCCAGGTTTGTCATATGCTGGCCCTTTGTTTTTTTATACTACACATCTTGCATTTCCCAGGTCAGATGATTATTTTAATTGCAGTTATATACTACTAATACATACTACTACTAAAACAGTGTATTTTCAAAGCTGAAAATTATTCCATCTATGGTGAGACCTCAGTTACAATCATACTACATCTTTTCATATAATTCTCATGAAATCAAAATGGGATTTACTACTAGAATTTTCCCACACATTCAGTAACTTATTTCTTAATCCTACATTTACAACACAAAATATCACATTTGTTTATCGCTGAAGACAGGATAGGCTTAATTATAATGGGTTTGATAAACCCAGTGTGTTCTTCATGAGTTACCTCTCACACTGACAAAATTTTCACACAATTGTCAGGGGTGAAGGCTGAGACAGATCACATAGATGTCTCCCATGGCTGCCTTCTTTAAACAAAGCAGAGGGAGGGGTCTGGAAACCTAAATAGCTGTGTGCAATTGCTCAGTCTCAGCTGTCAGTACAGTCCTGCTTAAGCTGATGCCATTCTTACAGGAGAGCTTTCAGAAGACTGTGTTTCCAGGATGAATATTAAATTAATAGAACAGGTATTGTGAATCCAAGGTAGTTTAGAAGTGCATGGCAACTGTAGTGTAGAATAGATCTATTTAATAGCACCTGCAAATCACCATCCACAAATATTTATTCTCACAGCTCTGCAATGCAGTGCTGTGGGAAGGAAGCCTAGTGATTCTCTCAGTCTGGGAGCTCCATTAACATATATCAACAGGCTTAAGCAATGTGCAGTATTCATAGTCAAACTCACCCAAGCAAGTTTTGAAAACAAAGCCTAGATTTTTTTTTCCTGACTCTAGCACATCCTACTGTGATCTTCAATACAATTTTCAGTCTAAATTCTATGAGTTAAAACTGAGTTTGACCAAGACTATGGTAAAGAGAGCAAGCACAATATTTTTAGGAACTGAATTTTACGCTACTCATTTCTGGAAACAAAAAGGGAGTTCTAAGTAATGGGGAGGGGAGGGGTGGGACATGTTTGGGAATTGTTGGGGCTTTTTTGGGGGAGGGGTTGGGGGTGGTTTGTTTGGGGTTTCTTTGGGTTTTGTTGGGGGTTTGGGTTTTGTTTGTTTGTTTGTTTGTTTTGGGGGGGATTTGGGGTTTTTTTGGTTTTTTTCCTTTTTGTGTGTGGTTTTTTTTGTGGAGTTGTTTTGGTTTTTTTGGCAGAGGAAGCAACAGAATCTTTTTAGAGGACTTTAGCCACACTTTGTAGATCCCACTGCTCTGAGTATTTAGTATTCAGGCAGAACATAATTTTAGATCTAAATTGTATGATAGCTAAAAGTAGGAACAGCAAATTTGAAACATCACTACTCTTACTTCTAATCCATTCTATGTCTTGCAGTTTATGATGTATCCCAGAAGTTTCAGCTACAGGTGCTGCTTCACCATTCAAAGCAAAAAGTGAAAGCAATGCACATTATGTATCTGAAAACTCAACTTTTTTCAAAACCTACTGTCTTTGCTGAAGAAAACTGTGAGTCAGGTGCAAAAATGTACTATGTTAAAAATGTCATAAAGTAATGTAATAAATACGTTTGAGTGAAAAAACTCTTGCAGTGGACCCATTATGATTTTGCAAAGCAAAATAATCCCCAGTGGAAAATTGGAAGGAAGGAAATTAATATCTCATCACATTTCATTCCTAAAGATAATATCAAAGCTGCTCAATAAAAACAGATTTTGAAAAAGTACAAAAACAACAAAGACAGAGGCCAAGCCTATTTGCAGTTCAGTGCTCAACTCTTCAGCAATGTCTCAGAGAACAAACAATAGTTGCTACTTGATCACTTCAAATTATCAACTACTGACTCACTCAGTGTCTTCACCAGAAAATGGACAATAACCGATTTAAACCTAATCTGTTAAGATCTGTACTTGTTCTTACTGGGAAGCAAAACAAATTAAAATTAAACCTTTCTTCCTTCCTGTTTTGTATGTAATAGTTATGGCAGTGAAAGGGATTATGATCTCAAGGAGCATCCTAAACTGTGTAAGGATTGCCACCTGATAATAGCATCACAGCTACTATAACACATGGATTTTTTGACATATATTAACTTGGTGTCCTAGTGGTCCCTTCTGCAATTTCTATTTAAATGGAATTTTTGCAAGGTTACTGAAGGTAGTGGAATGTTCCCACAGGTCACAAAGGACAGATATAAGCACATAAGTGCTGAGGACCCAGGGTGGTATTCATCCCATGACGTTGCACTCGGCTGATGATCTATGACTACAGGGATCCTTTGCCCCCACTTATAGCTCGTTCCAGCATTCCTTCTTTCTTCCTACTCTGCAAATGAAGCACTGTGAATTGCTGCTTCATCATCCTGACACCTCGCACCAGCTCACTGCATTGTCTGCCACAGCTACCCAAATTTGAAATATACTTCTGCTGCTTTGGGGCTCTCTATCAATACATATCAAAGTAAAAGGAAAGGAAGTAATAAGATTTTTTCACACATAGGTAATACATTGATTCTGTGAGCATAAATTCCATTTGTAAAATCCCTGTATTCACTTCCACATTTTTTCCAAAGGATTACCACCAAAGGATTGCCAAGCACCACCAACTTTTTAAAACCCCGCCTGAAGTTCATAATGGTCTGCAAATGAAAATCACACCTCCCTGAGAATTTCGGCTGTACATCAGTCTGACTGCAGCTACAAACATTCTGCCAGACATTATTTTAATGGCTTTCCTCTTCTACATAAATATTTCCTTCTTATAAATTGTGTTTCATATATAAATATCTGATTAGAGAAATAATCTGGTTTAGTCTAGGAAAATAAACAATAAACTTCTTAAATCTTAGTGCAGTATTAAGAAGTGTGACACTTTGGGCTTTTTCTGTGTATCATTCATAGTTAATTTGAAACAAAAGGCTTTTCATACCAACACCTCTACCACTGAAAACCATACCTGGCATTGTAGAAGTGGTAAGCAAACATTAAGCTGATAGAAGGAAGCCATTACTTCCTTGTTAGACCACACATTAATTGATAGACCTTAATTTTTATCCAACCTTGAATTCTGTACACAAAGGACCATGGAGGATGTGTCATACACACTGAGACCTGACTGCTGTCATTTGAGGGGTCCCAACCCAGTGATCAAAGCTCTTTATTCATCTCTAAATTGGACAGAAACATGTTACAGGAGGGTACCCAGCAGCCTGTGACAATGTGTAGCCACACTGACCTGAAGGCACCAGAGGTCTGCCTGTGCTTGGCCTTGGCGGCTGCTGCTGCAGACGCAAAGGAGGGTGGCAGGGCAGCTGTGGCAGTGAGCCCAGAACTCTGAGAAGGGAGCAGAGGTTACTTCCCCACAAGTAGGCACATGTTGCCATTCTAGGATAAAAAAAATTACAAACTTTGAGCTAACGAATGTCCCTTCTTAAATGGTGTGATAAATTGGAATCAGTGGTTTCTCTTACACATTAAATGGATGCACAGAAAAATAACATTTCCGTTTATGCCACTTGCCACATTCTCTTACTTAACACTTAATTATCCCAGTAACGTTTATTTTCCTCCTTCTCAGCAATGAAATCTGATTATTTAAAAGGAAATTAACTTAATTACACACTTTCACTGATGTCTATGTCCTGTTTTTTCATGCAGTTCAGAGTGTGTAATTTTTCATTTCCTTTTGGATTAAAAAAAGCATCTGAGAGATCAGAGCTAGAAGGACCAGTGAAGTTTGGTATATTCACACATCCACACTTTAGGATACTCTGAGGGAACAAAACGTGATATGAAATTACAATCTTACCGAAATAAATAGTGAAATTACAATCTTCTCTTTCCAAGTCTCTTCCACCTTCTGTTGCCAGTTGGGCCTGGTAGTCTCACCTCTCCTTCTCATTAAGTCTGACACTGTCTGCTGGAGCTGCAGGCTTTCAGTTCCCTGCTGTAACTCCATATTCTCACATGTAAGTCTGGAGCCTCTTCTCTGTCCCCTGAGCAGGCTCAGAATTTGGTACAGAAACAATCTCTCCTGCCTCTTCCCAGTCTTCTTAAAAGAGCATTGACTCTTTTGAGCCATTGACTTATTGATGAGACAATTGACTCCTTGACGAAGAAATTATGTTCGTAATATATTTTAACATGTAAACCCAGAGGAAACAGTACATTTTGACAAGATATGATTCTTACAATTTATTTTAATATGTTTTTAAAAGAAATATTTCCATCTGGTCATGTAACCCAAGACAGACATAATACTTTATAAAACAAGTAGGCAGAGATTTGAATCAAAATGTTCATAAGAGAAACAACACACATCTTTCTAAGGAATTGCTCAAGTATTCTGGGCAGTTAAAATATTTCATACAGCTATTTCAATAAAGCAGTGCAATTAATGCAGTTATTTTAATGAAATACTAAAATTCAGTTGTGGCTCCAGCTGCTTCTAGTGAACACAGCCATCAATGGGAAATAATATAGAGGCTCTTGATTTCAATTAGCTTTGCATCTGAACCAAGATAACATTAATAAGTACAACGGATATTCTTAAAAATTTAAAGATGCCACAAAGTCTGTCCTCATGTTTTAGGATCTGTTGGAAACTTTCCTTTGAGGAAGGAAAAATAATATGTTGCATACAGCTTATGGAACTGCATCTTGCTGATGGTGCTGAATTGTCAACAGCACCCCGAGGCCCAAGGCTGCCACCTGAAAGTGAAACTGCTACACAGGAGAACCAATCCTCTTACAAACTCACCTGGAGAACATGACATTTCATATGCCCATTCTGCTCTCCTGGAATCCCTTTTCTGATGCCAGGTGTTGTCTCATCCAGAGTTCCACTTCTTCTTGGAACCTGTGGTTGAGACCTTTAATTTGAACTGTGACCAAATTGCACATGTACACCAACAAGCAGGGAAAAGAAGAAATGTAATTCTGGGCCCACAGTTCTAGGTAGATTCAAGCTAAAGAGCAATTATTTATTTGATATAACTCTTGCCCAAGAGCTCAAGTGAATTAATGCTTCAACAGGTGATTAAACAATTTCTTTTACTTCCTTCTACAAAATGCATCCTCTACTCACCAGAGAGTATTACAGAAACTAAGAACATTTGAGCTTGCTCTTACAGAAGTCGACCTAGTCCAAATCACAAATAGCTCAATGAAAGGCTACACACAGCAGCAGCATCCAACACCCATCTCTCTCACCGCAGCCCTGTGAAAGAGGATTTCAAAAGGGGTGTATAGAGGTATGAAAAAAGCTATGCTTGCTTACAAATTGGGCAAGCTATGGCACTGCAGTACGGGACAGCTGATGTGTTTTTAATAGGGTTTGTATCAGGCAAGAAAGGCAGTAAGTTGGATGTCCATTGTTATTCCAATTAATTATTCTTTGATAATCAGCAGTGAAATTAAATTGAATCTTCAGATAATGGAAAACTAAGTGGTATATTTCATGTGCACTGTCAAAAAAACCCCACTTTAATGGGAAAGCCAGAAGAAAGAAAATTCTATTTTTGTTGGGTACTTTTTACCGTTTTCTGCTAAAAAGCAGAAATACGTTAGGCTACAAAATCTTTTAAGAGTTGTTTTTACTCTGTGTAAATGGCAAAGTTGTAGAATTTCTAAATTAAAAAAAAAATCACAAAACTGCTAGATTTGTATAGGCAAAAATTGCATTAAACTTGATCGTTACACACAGCTCAATCTGTCATCTTAAAACATATTCATTTCTATTTTCAGTATCCATGTAAAAGTGGATGTGTCTTAGAATAGTAGAAAAATTAAACTCTTTTATTGCTTACAAGTTTCACTAATCAGATAAGAATAAAATGAAGGCTGGTATTGGTATTTGTTGAAAAAAAAAGCAAAGTCCTTTGATTTATAAATTTTGTAAATTGAAAAGTTATGTCAACACGTTCAAGCCCTTGTCACCCTGGTGTACTCTGCCTTTTTGACCTGGCTGGGAAATGACTACCAACATGGGTCTCTGTGGACCTCAAAAGTACATCTGAAATCAAACAGGTATCATTGGTTTGACTGACATGGAGATTTGTTGGTTGTTCAAAGCTTGCAACACATGAATTTACAAACACATATCACTCTAGAACCTGATGACAATCTCTTCATTATACATGCTCCTTTGGTGACTTGGCTGCTGTATATTTTCACTAATGTATTCAGAGACATAGCTCATCTGCAAATGAGATGCCCTTTTCAATTACATTTCTGGGGAAAAAGAGTTGTCTACAAAACTTTTTGATGGTACTTGGGGAAGAGTGAAAAGATAAATTCTTGAAAAAATGAGAGGCTTTTTCAGGAGGGTTTTTGGGTTATTTTTCTTCCTGCTGGCTAATTTAATTTTGGGTTGCTAGATTAATACCCTTCCCCCATCCTATGTTCCTTCAGTAACAGCTACTTGAGTGATTTTGTAATTGACTGCCACAATGCTTATAGCTGTATAGGCAAAATTTACTGTGATTAAATCCAAATTAATTACTTCCACCCAAATACTAGTAGAGTAGAATTTGCTTGGGGGAAAAAAAGTGTTTTACATTTCCTTGGCTGTCTCAGAAAGAAAACTCGTAACCCCTCCCATAGAAAAGGTTTTTTAAAAGCAGACTGCAAGGCAAAGAATTGAACAAACAGAAAGATTTCTTCATGGCTTAATCAGAATTTTGAGTTATGTATGACAGGTTGAATCTGGTAAATTGGGCAACTCTGGACCATGAACTGAGGGAGGTTTCAGAGTAAACCTCTGTAACATGTGATCTGTGAATACCCAGCGATCACAGTGGGCACCTCTCTCACACTACACAGATGTCAGATGTCAGGGAAAGCCATAAGGGCACAGCTTCAGCCACAGAGAAGCATTAGGGACCCCAATTGCTTTTGTCCTGGGGCAGGGATCTCACCACTTGCTCCCAGGATCATGCCATGACACCCTTCTACTTTGAAAGTGTGGTAGGGGAGCTGGAGAGCAGCCATGGGTTGTTTTTGCTTCTGCACATATATCATGTCTTGCAAAGATATTTCTGGCTTCTAAGGAAAGAATTTGTCTGGATTAGTGGCTCCCACAGTTTCACAGTGGGCATTTTAGCTGTCAGAAACTTCCATCAGCAAAACCAAGTCCTTTCCTGAAACCATGATCAGGAGGCAGATTAAGGTGTACACCCTGGGTTCCAGCTGGAAGACAACCACCATGATGTACCTTAAAGTTTTCCAAAGTAAAACTTTGGGATAGATTGGTTCTGGAAAAGGACTCAAAAGTCTCCCCTTGTAATTTGTGCTTGGTAAGACACATTTTTGTCACCATCTTTACAAGTGTCTGCATAGCTAAGCATAAAGAAATTATTTTGCAACAAGAGTTCTTACAATGGAATCTGAGTCTGCCATTCTTAAAGTATGTTAGAGGGTTTAGAAGTAGAAGCAGGCCAGCTGCATTTTCTAAATAAATAAATAATGTAAAAACAACTCTTGCTCTTCTCAGATACTGCACAGTACAATACACAATATATTTTTTTTTCATTTTGCAATGTGGATGTTTATGTTTACAGTGGCACTTTTCTCTGGGGAAGTGACAGTTATGACAATTGAAGACAATATCTAGAATGTCCTTCACAATTATTGTGCTACAATGGTAAAAAGGAGGAAAAAATCAATGAAACCAATTAAACTACATTAACTGCAGTGCTCCAGTCCAACCAAAGCCCTCTGTATCCAAGCTTTCCTCTTAGAATCTACAGTCAAGGCTGCAGTGTTTGAGTATCAATCCAAAACAAGCAACAATGGTGCTGTTCATACCACTGACAGGAATAATCCCATTCACTAAAATCTGCTCTCCTTAATCTGTTATTGATGCAGTTGGTAAAAGAGCTTGTTTGAAATTCAGTTTGGCTGATTTGAAAACAAAATTCTGAGAGGAAGCATTTTCACTGGCCTGCCAGAGTGGTTGGTTAACTGTGAATACACAAAACAATTACAAACGTCTTTCCTTCCTGTGAAGCTTTCTGAGTGCAAATGTAGCTGGAGGGAGTAGAGGAAGGTATGTCCCTGAAAGTGTAAGGTGGGCCCATACTTGCCACTCATTCCTTATTTAAGAATGTTAATTTTTATGCAAGAAGTGCTCTTTTGACTGGATAGAAGCATTTTTATGTGAAGTTCAAACACAGGGAAGCAAAATAAAAAACAAAACCAAACCAAAAAAGATTGCCGTATGCAGATTAGGAAGTCATGTTCTGTAAACACAAATAATGCAGCCAACTAAATCAGGTCTTAAGGTCATAACAAGTCAGGTTTGTTCTGTACTACACCTTTACTCAAAGGTTTGATCTATGACATTTTCAGAATGACATCTGAACACAACGTCAGGAATGTAAGGCACAGGGAAGCAGTGAAAAGGTTACATAATAACAGTGCATAAAAATGCAACTTCCCAGCATTTAGCAGCTTGATAAGCAGACATTTTCTAGTCAACGTTTCAGCAAGAGGCACAGTAAATAATTAGGAAACCTTTTGCCCTCTTGAGCCTTGAGTTAAATTCAGTGATGTCACCACATAAAAGAAGTTTGACATATTTTTTGTGGATCCAAGGGAAAGTCATTTGTATCACATGAAATAAAAGTGTGTGGCAACTGTCAGAGTGAAATAGATTACAGCACAGGCTAGGACACTCAAAGTGGGAAATATGCTTGGAAATAAAAAATATGAGTGATGCAAAAAAGAGTGAAGTATGAAGACATGCAAACACAATGCAGTATTTCTGAAGCCCATTTCAGACAGTATTTTGGATCTTCTAATGCTCTGGGTTCTCTGATGTTTCCAAAACCTCAAATCTGAGATGTAAGAAAGGACAAAAAGCTCCTGACATGAAGAAGTGATGGGAGCAAAATATGGAATCTAATGTAAAAATTAAGTAATAAAAAAAAAGTAGATTTTCCCATAGATATGTAAGAGTGTGTTATTAGCTGCTCTTACCAATTGTTTTTCAGTCTCTGAAATCCAATTTCTATATCAAAGAATTAAGTGAGAAACAGGACTTTTTCTTTTAAAACAAATACACCATTTTACTGAATGCCTACCCTACAAATTCCTCAAAAGTGTTAAGTTAGAATTTTATACAGGAAGAAAAGAACAAGCCATGAAATTATGGAATGCAACAAAATCTCAAATTTTGTGATATCTTTTATGGCCCAAACACATGGAAAATTTTGAATGGCATTCCTTTATGTCCACATACCTGAAAGTAGATTGTAAGTGACACGTGAACTTAGTTGTACGATAACAACAGACGATGACAAAAAGCCATGACTGACAATGCAATACTACTACCATGAAACAGCAATAATGTTAATTCTGTGCTACTTCTGAACGATGATAATCTTTTTCTGTAACTTCCTGTTCACAGTCATTTTGCCCATGACAATCCTCTTGCTGGTGTTACCCTCTGAAAGCAGGAAGCCATCTGAGACTTCACAGACCTCTCTCATATCCTCTCCCTTGTCTACAGAGAGATCTTTCTGTCTGCTCTGAGCTATGGATGAATATAATGTTGATAATATGAATGGCCCATGGCTGTAAAAGCAGGCATAATTAAGTGCATTGTCTCCTTCACTGAGTTTTCTGAAAAATCCTAAAATTCATTCCACCCTGTTTGACTCCTAAGTATTGAATCAGGACTTCATAAATCTACTAAACTCATTGTAGTAATGCTAGTATTGAGTTGAAGGCAAATAAATTCTTAGCTAATCCACTAATACCTCTCTCAACCAACTCTCATGAGACAGATCCAGCCAGCAAACAATCAAACATTTCCCTGAATGCAGGAAGATTTTATCTAAAGTAGTGTAAATACATCATCATTACAAATTAAATCTCAGCCCTCTTGATCAGCCATAAGCAAGTTAAGAAAGACTTGATTCTAGCTAAGGATTTGAAGCCCTTCTTCCTCCTCCCAGGCCTTCATGTTTAAACTTTAAAAATTAATACAGAAATGAACACTAATACTTCTGTATCACTCTGCATTTTCCCACTAGTGGGGGAAGAGATGACACACCACAAGGTATTATCTGATTTCTCTGATGGTGACAATAATGGTTTCAAAACGGGAAAGCTCTTTCCAAGCAAACTGTGGCACAGAAGAATGCAGGCTACCCACTCGTCTCCCAACATGTGATACAATCATTGATTTCACTTTTCCAAGTAAAAATATCTTAAATCGTGTTAGTCCAAGATTTTGTCTGGTTAAATAAAAGTAGTTTTTAATAATTATAATTAATTTTTAATTTTCATTTATGAATGAAAGATTGAAGCATGAGATGAAAGTGCTGAGGCTGAGGGCAGAATAGGAATTCCTTTGTCTCTCCATGTTTATGTATGTCAAGTCCCATCCTTTGAACATTTCACAAACTCATTTCCAAAGTGTTCAGTACTTTAAATCACAGGAAAGCTGTGCTTGTTACCTTCTTTAGTTCTTTGTCACTATGATTCACTATGATTCTTATGGCCTGCTGCTCTATATGCTGCCATTGCTAGTAGACAAAGTGCATAAATATATGTTAAATACTCGTTCCACAGTGGTTTTGTAAGTTAAAGTTACAACCACACACGGAGCTTTATGATATGGGCTTAACAGCAGGTGTGTCAGCAATGCTAAAACTCAAATCAGACATGGGATATTTATTCAACTCATGTAAAAAAGATTCATTTTTATCTCATGGTCAATTATTCTTTACTGCATGAGGCTTTCATCCTAACATTAAGGTACTTGCCTTTAAACATGGGAAAAACTGTGCCAACTGAAAGGAAGTTAAGAAAATATAATTCAGAATGCTTTTGGAGATTAGAGAATTTCATTTAGAATATTGTCAATAGCTTCATCTTCAGAAGCAGGAAGTCCATTAGTGTGACTCCATATTTTAGAGTACTCTTAGGAAAGAATTTGATTTATTATGGGCAAACATTGAAATTCTATCCATGCAATTATGTAAGTTCATAAATGTATGTGTTTAAATATATATAAATATAAATTAGCAGCACAATGTCTTCAAATGTATTGAGAACAATATAAACCTCCCTCCCTGATGGGACTGAAATGGTCTCTATTCACTCCTAAGAGTCTGATGGAAGGTAGGAACGCACTTATCAACCTCATAAATTGAGCGGGTTGTTAAGCAAGCAGGTCAAAGCAATTCAAAGGCTCTAATTCTAAATTCTCCCCACCCCTACATCAAAAGCTGTCAATGCAGCACTCCAGGATCCCAGGCACTCTCACCCACTTCACACCCCCTCCATGGCAAACCCCATAACAACAGAATTTCTAGGTTGGAAGAGAGTTCAAGATCATCAAGTCCAACCCATGCCACAACACCTCAACTAAACCATGGCACTGAGTGCCACATCCAGTCCCTTTTTAGACACATCCAGGGATGGTGACTCCACCACATCCCCAGGCAGACATTCCAGCACTTTATCATTCTCTCAGTGAAAACATTTTTCCTAATATCCAACCTATATTTCCCTCGACGCAGTTTGAGACTCTCGTGTCCTCTCGTTCTGTCAGTTGCTGCCTAGACAAAGAGACCAACCCCCACCTGACCACAACCACCTTTCAGGGAGTTTCAGAGAGTGATAAGGTCACCTCTGAGTCTCCTTTTCTCCAGGATAAACAACCCCAGGTCCCTCAGCTGTTCCTCACAGGGTTTGTGTTCCAGGCCCCTCACCAGCCTCGTTGCCTCCTCTGGACATGCTCAAGCGTCTCAATGTCCTTCCTAAACTGAGGGCCCAGAGCTGGACACAGCACTCAATGTCCTTCCTAAACTGAGGGCCCAGAGC
>JBBMKD010000217.1:10206127-10384510 GCA_037834095.1 Argya squamiceps
GCCTCACCAGTGCCCAGTACAGGGGAAGAATGACCTCCCTGCTCCTGCTGGCCACACCATTCCTGATCCAGGCCAGGTGACATTGGCCCTCTTGGCCACCAGGGCACACTGCTGGCTTGTGTTCAGCTGCTGACCAGAACCCCCAGGTCCGTTTCCTCCTGGGCACTGTCCAGCCACACTGTCCCCAGCCTAGAGCACTGCAGGGGGTTATTGTGGCCAAAATGCAGGACCCAGCACTTGGACTTGCTAAACTGCATCCTGTGCCCCAGGGAGCCCTGGGTGCCACAGACAGCCCTGCCATGCTCTCACAGGCAGCAGCTCCACAAGGTGCTCTGCAGAAGGGCAGCCCATACACCTCCAGGAGAAAGCCTGATCAAGACTGAGATGCTTCATATGCAGTGGGAAGTAACAGCAGTAATAAACTACTCAGAGAACCAGCTTTTGGGAGACAGTACGCAGAGGAGACAATTATTGGGAGATAACATCAGCTCACAGGTAAGAATATCTTGGCAAGTAACCTGAAATTAATCTCTCATAGCTCGCTGGAAGCCACTCCACAGCAGCAAAAATGATTTGGTTTGGGGTTTTTTTTCAGCTGAATTAATTCAGAAACAGTTATTCTCAGGAGGCTGAGATGGGATAGAAAGTGAGCTTAAAATCTGAATACCCTGGAAAAAATTTGCTGAAAAAAATATAGCACTTCAATATTTTTTTTTTAATCAATAGTATAAAGAAAATTAAGCCCTGAATAATTTGAAAAATCTGAATCTAGGGTTCCCCATGGATATATCCTGGCCTAGAGAAATTAGCATATCTCCAAAGAAACAGGGATGGAAAAAAAGAGTAGAATCTGAGCCCTAGAAACCTGCTTCATGTCAGTCCTGGGGAGAAAAAAATAGTTGTTAAGAACACCTTTCTCAAAACAAGTACTGACAGGTTAAAAAAACCACTGAGTTTTCCCAACAAAAGAAGTGCTCACATAAACATCCATACATTAAAAAGGCAAATAATCAAATCTGTGCCAGTTCTATAAGTTTCTGACATTCTTGTCTGACAAAGATGCACAGCAATGCCACAGAGCATTGGAAATTTTTCAAACTTCAATGAGAAATTTAAGAGATTCCTCCAAAATGCACTTTTTTCTCACTTTCTCACACGTGCAAGTGTGCCACCTCTTTCTATCCTTTCTCAACAAAATGATTACTTTTCAAGTAAGATTATTTTCATACCTCTCTGAAGTTATGATGGAACAGACTGAGCTGCTGCTTCATTTTCTACACATCGTCTCTGTGGACTCAGCATTTTGAGAGGAACCTGAGAAATGAGCAGTGACAGTCAGGGCCTGCCTCCTTGCCCTTGAAGGGTGATACTGTACAGACCTAATGCAACATGACTTTCCATAGTGTCTTCTTTGCTTGGATGCCAGAGAGGAGAGTCTGGTTTTGTCCAGTCCCTCCTGCATTCTTGTGTGGTTTTATGTCAGATCCTTATCCAGATCCTGCAATGGTTTGTTTGTCTTTAAAGCACTTGATCTTTGAAGCATGTGATAATGTCAATTAAAAAAACTCCAAAGTTAGGCTTCAGGGTGATGGAGAACTCTCTAAAATACTAAAGGATTTTAAAATATGAACAAAATAAATAGAAATGTGGATTTATTTTTTTTTGTTAGAAAATATTTCAAGTGTTTGGGCCTACTATGATTTATCTAAGGGAACAGCAGCAGCTCTGCAGATACACCATAAATATTGCCAGCTGTCACACAGAAATAAGGAGGTGAGTTATTGCTCCTCAATCCCTTAACAAAGACATAACATAGGCTACACACTATGGCTTCATGGAAGTTAATATAGTACTTTTTGTTCTTGCAACTGAGAAAACAGAAAACAAAGCTGTGTAAGATCCTTTCAGGGTTGTTTTTTTTTTTCTTGATGTGAAATGTTTGCTTTCACTAATGCTACAGGGTAGCAATAATTGTTCATGTGTTAGCAACAAACAATCAAATGATTTCACAGCTATGCAGTATAAATAAAAATTATTTTCTTCATATTTAACACAAGTTAAATATTGGTGATAATAGTCTTCTAGAGCTACTGTTCTGCAAGGGTCTTGGTGACACCTGAATAAAATCCCTTTATAACACTTTTTAATGATATCAAGGTGGACATTTATGATTTTTGACAGGTTTTCACATAATTGCAGTGCAACTCTGCATTGTGTTTACTTGAATACCTGAAGAGTTCGATGGTGTTGAAATTACTACAGTGATTCCATAGAAAACAGTTGGTCCGATCTTCTATTACTTAAGTATCTCAAGCTGATTTACACCAGGAAAGAGAAGGAGAAGAAGACAGCACCTGGACAGGTGAAAACACATCACTAAAACTTGAAATTTTACCAACTGTCATCATATTCTTACATTCCTTGAGCTTTTTTTTTTTTTTAGTCTAGCTATCACTCCTTTAGTTTTCTGTATCCTTGACTAAAAGTAAAAAACACTAATTATGAAGAGAGACCTTTTATACCATATAGTCCAATGGCTCAACTTTGCAGATGTCACTGCCACTTAGTCTGAGCAGGATGCGAGGTTGTGAAATACAGCTTTTTACCAGTGATATCATCTTCTTTTCCACACAATTAATCTATAAATAATTAACGTGAGTCATGACCCTATTTAGAGACTGGCATTGCTGAACTTCCATTTCTACAGATACACTTAGGATGAGCCTTGGAAGGATGAGCCTTCCAAGCATGCCCCTTCTTGCTACTGTAAAAAGGGCAAAGACGTTTGGAGAGAGACATTAAAACCCAACAATATTACACATTATGTAAAAATGTGTACACAAAGCAAAGAGAAGCTGGCAAGTGGTCAGTTTGTCATACATTAGAGGTTTGGTTGCTTAAATGGCACAGGGCAGGATAGTACAGTGAGAAACTTTAACATTCTGTGACCAGCTAAAGGAGTTACTTTGACCCTTAAGGCACTGGAGTATGGCAAGAGAATCACGCTCTATCACTGCAGGAACCTGACACAGTGACAGCAGACCTGAACAGTGCCTAACAGGTATAAGGCAGCCTTTAATATTACTCATTCCAGACCAGGAAAAACTGCATGGTGTCTTTGCTTTTCCTATATCAGATATCCCGTAAAACTGAATCAATGACAACAAAGCAAACAGGAACTTCTGAGCAGATTTCCCACACATACTCAAGGCAGATTTTTACCCATGTAATTGATGTAATTCTTAGATGAATAAAAACCACAACAACAGTAATAACAACAAAAAGCAAAATTACTGTCTGGATCCTGTCACAGTATTCTAATGAAGGAGCACAATATTTGTGTATTATAAGTTAGTTCAGCTGTCACTCAGCATTATCTGATATGAAAACAAATTCTAACTTTCACACCTGTATTGATAGATGACTGGCACTATAACATCTTTGAGTAATCATTTAAAACTCTGCACCTCAATTTATGCTTAAATAAAGCTACTCTTTTGTCACATGGATAAGTCAGTCAAGAAATCATAAATTTGAGACAAATCCATGATTCTTGTGAAATACCTCTTTAGTCTAAGGAGAAGCTGTGGTTGATTACCAGAGAGACAGGCCATGGAGAACAGCAGACTCTAGGAACGTATCTGTTCTCCCAAACACATTTCTTACAATGCAATAATATTGCAAACAATAAACTTTATACCATCTTGTAAAAAATATGTTAAAAACATTATTCTTTACCTCTTCAGTGGAAAAAAAACATGTTAAAAGGTTTTTATATAGAAAGCTTACATAATAGCTTACATTTTGTAGTTTTAGTCATCAATAAAATTCACTTGCAAAAATCTATCTAGATGAACTTTGCTCCCAAGGGATGGACAACAAAGTTGGTTTTGTCAGCACAAACTCTTCAAGAATCTTGAATAAAAGTTGTTCAAAGCATTATAACAGTAAACTAGACAAATATTAGTCCTATTCTTCTTGAAATTTTGGGGATATAAGCATTTATGGCACAAAGGACAATAATTTGAAAATGCATTTAGTTTTTAAAATTACGAGAAACTCAGAGAAGAAAAAAGTATGAAGTGATTTATACTGTTAGATGTTATTCTTCTAAATGACAAGTGCATAGATTGCTTGGCTTTTTTTCTTTAAATTTAGATCTTTCATGTCATTTATTGGATGAGTTATTTCTTGAGGTGCCACCTAACCAATTATGAAGAGTATAAAAACATATCTTTGGTTTTAACCACTAGACCCTTCTTTGTAGATAACGAGTTTATTTTTCTGTCAAATAAATCAAAACCTTGTTGCTGTACTTAAGTGCATCAATATAAATGATTATAGCCTGGCCCTAAAATATTTGTCCTTCTCTCCAGTTTCCTTTAGGATAACAGACTGAGGTAATAGCTTTTAAGTAAAAGGTTCAGATGAATACAATTTGGGTAGATTAAAAAACAAGCCTCATCAATCAGTTTTCCAGTGATGTTTATTTTTGTCATTGTTCCTGATCCTAGTCATGCAAACATTAGTCTTGTAGGATGTCTCAGCCTTTGTTAAAACCTTGATTTATTTCACATTAGAGAAAGAAACCTGTGATTGTATTAAAAGTTAATGGACTCTTTAAAAAATTGCTTTAGTTTGCTATGCAATTTTCTAAAATTCAGGGCAGTAGGGATCCAAATAACCCTGTATTGCATTAACATCTTAAATACATAAAATTATATTCTCCAATAATTCATAGCTTTTTTCTGTGTTGTTTCAAAGAGCTCAGATTAAACAAACAAAAAAAAAAGGTTGGAAGGAAACTTGAAGGTGACACAGAATATAGCTACCCCATGGATGAGAGACTAAGAAACAGAGAAAAAAGGCTGAGTTTCACTGAGCTCTGGATGACAACAGAAAAATCTCAACAAGAGCCAAGCTTGCTGGTGACTGATGGTGCTGCAAGCAGTAGTTGTAATCAGACTAAAATTTCACTTAGCTCAGTTTAACAGGAGGAGAAGCAAGGCCCACTTCTCAGGGGCTGCAGGCTGGCATACCTCTTGGTGGGACCACTGGCATTTGGTTTCCAGGAGTCTATTTCTGGGTGAGAACTTCCAGATGAACTGCTCCAGAACAAGAACCTCCAGAACAGACACCTCAAGGCAAGTGTAGCCTAAACAGTGGAAGGATAATCTCCCTAAATGTGTTGGGCTTGAAATGGAACCATGGAGAAGCTTAGTCCTGTAAGTCTAATTGTTCTTGGACCAATTGTGTCTTGTTCTTGCACAGTGTTGGACACTCTGCATAGCATTCTGGTAGGGAAACCTGTGCCCTCAAGAAGAGAGACCACTGATCTTCTAAAATGTGCATTTTTGGGGCACGCAGAAAAAATCCCCATCATGACAAATGCACAAGACATGTGAAAAAAATAATTTCTAGTCCATTTCTTCCTGCTGAAATTATTATATCTCTAATACAAAAATACCATACAAGATTAAGTGATTTAAATGAAGTTACTGGCTGTGCCAGAAATAAGAAAACAATGTCAAATTCTTAAGTCCAGTTAACTGAATAAACCTCTAGATTACTATAGTTTCAGGTGTCTAGTATGTTAGGTCACCCTACTCAACATCTAGATAAGCACATCTTACCCTGAGGAGCCAGTATGTGTTCACAGGTATGAGGGACGAATGAATAAATTCAGTTACGTCTTCCAGCAAAATTATGTCTTACCAATTGTGTTCACTGTTCTCTCTAAATATTTGCATGAATCATTAGAAGTGCACTTTATAAGTTACTTCAGTAACATTAAATTTGAGACCAACCATGCAAAAGGAATAATTTGCAGAATGGTGTGTGGCCTCCAAGATTAAACATACCCCTTCTACATCTGGCTGTACATGAACTGCTTGTAAAACCTGACTTAAGTCTGTATTGCAGTCCTTGCAAGGCCGTCACATCAAAATATTGATGTTATTCTAAAATGCCATGAACCTGAGGGTGTCCCTGAGGGTGCATAATGCACAAAATTAAAAGGTCAATGATGACTTCCCAGCAACACCATTGGCCTGATTCTCCAGGGCTGTTAAGTTTCTATGCCAGCCTTAATTTGTGCCAAGAGGATACAAAATGTTACAACAGGCATCAGAGAGTAGGGAGTACTCGCTGAGTCATGGACCATGAACTCTTTTCCTGGGTGAATTACAGAGTCTTTGTGTGCAAGTGCCCAAAGTGAAAGCCCTATTGCCTCTGAGGAAGCAATTACAGAATTCTCACAATATTTCATTTTGCTTTCCATCAATGTCCAATTGCACTATTTAGCCTTAAAAAGTAGTAATCGACCAGCTGTCTGATTGCCATGTATGACCTGGACTCACATACCTGGGAAGCCCCAAAGAATATAGTGCCACTAATTTTGAAAATTCAAAGGCTTCCTCCATAATGAAAAAGCAAACACAAGAGTAATTCCACTGGCTGTCATTCTTGTTGGATTACCTTATGCCTCGAAGCCTTGCATTACTCTGCTTAGACTGACAATGCAACTTGTGATTAGATAGTAAATTTACTGTTTGAATAGGATGAGCATCAGTACAGCAGAAAATGCCACTGATTGCAGTTTCAAATTCCAGCAAAGTCTGGCACGCTCCACTGCCTATGAGCATCTCTGAAGTAAAGCACTGTAGTTAAGCTTTCACCTTTCATGCTGGTCTAGAATTCAAAGAAAGAAAGGAAAGAAATCATCATAAGAAGCCCCAGCTGTTGTTCAGACTGTAACTGCTTTACTCTTGGTGAGACAAAGTATTTAGATGCTTCTCAGTATTGACTTTTTCACTCAGTTTCCCTCTTCTGACCCCACTCTTTTAAAGGTATTATCTATTGTGCAGCCTATGAAACACAGCTCAGGAAGGAAATTTGCAGAAGAGGTTCAGTGTCTTCCAAGTGAAAGGAGCATAGAGGAAAACAATCAGCTCATACAAAACACCTTTACTGCAGCAGTTATAGAACAGTGAGACTCCCTGGATATAATTTAGGTGATTTATTATGCAGTGTTGGTAGTCACCGGAGAAGACAGTCATGTAAAAAGAAATATTTTATCATGTTAAAATGCTAAATAAGTGTGCATTCTTGTTCTTCATATTTTCATATCTGCTGGCATGACAGAGTCTGATGACCCTGTATTTTCTGCAGACTAATAAACAGTGTATGTCATTGTCCTCTGACTGAGACACAGAAACCTTGCTTCAGTTTCCATGCACAAACAAACCAGGAAGGCAGCAATCATTCCCTCCAAATCTCAACCCACTGATATTTTAACTTTGCTGAATTACAATGTAGGCTGAAAAGTGTGTAGGCTATATAAAGTCACTGATCATTAGGGTCAAATGGCAATATATAATTTTCTCAATTAAAGAAGAAAAGATTTAACCAATAGAAATATCTTGCCTGGTGGTCAACTAATCATGCTGACCTCTTTTGTCCCTCTATAAACAATAGACTCCAATTCACCTACACAGTTATTTTTTTTTCTTTTTTTTCGTACTGTCAGATTTTCAACCTTCTTTTGAAGAGCATGTGTACTGCAACTTCACACAGAATTTCAGTATCACTCTTACCTGTGGCGAAGAGAGATGAAAGTCCTTCCCTTCTCACCAATCTCCAACAGTAAACAGTCAAGGACTCCCTTAAGCCCCTTTCTATAGACTTTTCTTGAAAGCTCATTTTTGTTTATCCACCCTGACATCTCTGTTTCTTGTACAACACACCACTTTAGAGAAAATAGAAAGACTCATATGGAGTTTTAATACTAACCATCCACACCCAATAAACTGATCAAATAATTTTTCTGATCAGGGACAGTAATTTAGGTGATTACTGATAAAAAGGGCAGAACCTGAAAGGTCTAAATAATCTCCAATAATTTCTCCTCAGCATCATAAAATACTCCTGGCAGTCATGTTTTACAAGAGTCAACATGTTAGTATGTCAGGGAGAAATGAAGGAAATGCTTTGTCATGAGATTGCCAAAGAAATTTTTTCCTACTTAAACCTCTGCTGATCTCCTTTTTCATAGTTTCTGGCCAAAACAGAATTTAGTAGGTTTCTACAAAAAGAAGTGAGAACTGGGTTGGATTGAGCAGAAATGCTGTACTACTAAGGAGAACTCACATGGGTGAAGAAAACCACTTAGACAGCTTATGTATTTCCTGTAGAATAAGGAAAAAAAATTATTACCATATATTAACACCATCATTTCATCGTCTGTTGAAATAATCCAGAAAATTATGAGAGATGGAAAAGTAACATCAACTATCTTTTTGTATATATTTCTTTTGTTCTGTATTCTAAAAACTAAAATAGCAAGAAACTTTCAGTGTTCCAGCCTCTAAAAGGTCACATGGGTCCCTAAAATCCAGCACCTCTCTTACTTAATGTCTTTTAAATAAAGAAGAATAGATTAACTCCATTTCATAACCTGTCACATGTTGGTGTCAGAGGTTCAAGAATTTAAACCTTGATTTTGAGTCCAGGGCGAAATCACTTAATGTTTAAGCAGACCTCACTAGTTAGGTACCGTGAACTAGGGGGACCAGCAGGGAAATAGATTTTATGCACAGTGCGTGAAGTATAGAGGTCAAAATGAACTGAGACTGAAGCATGACAGCAACCAAAAGAGGTCAGCCTTCCTCATACTCTCTAAGAGCACTTATTCTAAGAACAAACAATTCCAAGAAAACACAATTTCTTGTCTGAGGCTGGCAAACATCTCAGCATACACATACAACCTGCCAAATTCCTGAAGCATCGCACATACAAATGTATCCTAGCACATTATTTCATTAAAGACATTTCTTAAAAGAAGATTAAAGAAGTCACCCTTTCTCAAAAAAGAAATCAACTAATAAAACAAATGGACAATACCATTTGTTTTGAATTACACTTTATTTATACTTTTTACAGTCTGCTAATTCACATGCAGCCAAAATAAAGATGACAAAAAAGGTGTTATCTGCTCAGGACTCCTCAAAACCAGAGAGCAAATACAGCCCTGAGCCCTGAAGAAGCATAAGCAGGGCAGCTACTCTGCTGGTAGCCTGACTGAAGGGGAATTGCAATTAATCAAGCACTATGCTTACAAGGGGGATGTCCTGCAGCTGCAAGGTCAGCAGGAGACAAGTAAGAGCACAGGATGATCAAAGCATACAGTTTGAGATATTTTTGACCCACATCCAGCAAGCTGGGCTTGCCACAGATCAGATGTAGTTTGCAACAAGTGAAAAACAACTAGAAGAGGCTTGCTGCAATGACAGTCTCCGCTAATAGAATAAAGTGAGCAAACCACTACATTCTTTACATGCGAAGAGCATCACAAAATTCTTATGTCCTTGCAACTATACACAGTAAGCTTCTCTGGGCAAGGAAGATATGTTTATGCACATGTAGATAAAGACACCCTGAACGACCTCCCCTCAGCAGCAAGGCTAATGTTTTTATAAAAAACTAAGAACAAAATAATTTGCATGCATCCAGATGGCAATGTCATGTAAGCGATTCTCCAGAGCAGGGACTAAGCTCCACAGGGTACAAGATACACAGCTGTGCATGATGAGAGTGCTGATGTTGTTCTATGCTGTGCTGGGAAACAATTTTGTCTAGAGGCATCATATGTCCTTTGAGCAACAAAGGTTTGGAGACACATCCCTGAAACATGTCATGTTTCATACCTCTGGGCACCGTCTCTGAGTTTGATTATTTCTTATTGGTCTTAAGAGAGGATAAATTCTGGTATTCTAGTAGCATCTCACCCATGATGAGTCAAATCAGATGCTGCAGAAACATCTGCTCTACAATGCATTATGAATCTCCAGTTAGATGGAATACCTGCCTGGAAAGCTGCTAGTGTCTCAGAAGTGATGAGTAAAGAAATACACTCTTTTTCATGAAGTATAAAACCTAGACAGAAACTGATTTCTGGATGGTTTCTGAAGAAAATATCAAGATCCTTGCTAAAAGCAGGCAGTTATTCTAGCTGTCCATAATACATTTTTAATGTATCATGGCCACACCCAAATTTTTTGAGCAGCTAAGGACAGACCACAGTCAGAATTACAAGGACCATGCCTCAGTCACTTTTCACTTCCTACTTTCCTATATAAATTTGAGAGAACTGAAAACATAGTATACAACATGTTCTTGCTCCATATAATTGTGTATAGAAATACAGCTGATTTTTTAAAAAAGGTATTAAAAATAATGACTAAGACATCCCAATACAGAGAACCATGAAATGGTTTACATTGAAAAAGACCTTGAAGACCCTTGAGTCCAACCACTTACCCAGCACTGCCACATCCACCACTAAACCGTGTCCTTAAGTACCAACCACACCTACATGTCTTTTAAATACCTCAAAGGCTGATGGCACAATCACTTCCCTGGGCAGCCTGTTCTAGTACTTGGTCACTCTAAACCTTCAAAACTCTTGTCAATCGAAACCTTCCCTTGTGCAACTTGAGGCCATTTCTTCTCATCTTGTCCCTTGATACCCGGTAGGAGACTGACCCTCATCTTGCCACAAAAAAGACCAATTGGGTATTAGAACACATCCAAGCCACAAGTAGCCAGTTTGTCCAGGAAAATGCTGTGGGAAGCAGTGTCAAAAGCCTTACTGAAGTCCAGGCAGACAACATCCACAGTCATTCTGTCATTCACTAAACATGTCACCTTGTCGTAGATCAGGTTGGCTTTTCTTAAAACCAATTTAGTTGGGTGTGGCCCCTTGGGTCCTGCACATGCCACATGATGACACTCAAGAGAATCTACTCCAGGATATTCCTTGGCCCTGAGGTCAGGCTGACGTCAGGTCTGTAATTCTCTCAATTCTCCTTCCAATCCTTTTTGTAGATGGGCATCACGTTTCTGACCTCCAGCCAACTGGGGCTTCCCTGGTTAGCCAGGACTGCTGGTAAATGGCAGAAAATGTCTCAGTGAGCACTTCCACCAGCTCTCTTGGTACCCTTGGATAGATCTTGCCTGCTCCCATAGACTTGTATGTGTGTCCAAGTGGTTCAGCAGGACACTGACTATTTCCCTTAGATCATGGGGCTTCACTCTGCTCTCCATTCCTGTCTTCCAGCTCAGGGGGCTGGGTATCCAAAGAACAAATGCTCTTGCTATTAAAGACTGAGGCAAAGAATGCATTATGCAAAGGAATAACTTGAACACCTTTGTGTTGTTTTGTGTTATGTGAGAGTTTAACGCAGACTGGATGCGATAACATAAAAAAAAGTGGAAATAACCCCTTGGTGTGTTACACAGACACATTTAGTTGTGTTGTTGAATCTATTTTTTGTCAACTGTTAAGACATAAATCAGGAAGTATGAAGGATGCTATTATTTACCTGTTAACAATACTAACAATTGCAGTTGTAAGCATTTTTATGTCACAGTCTTTTTTCTTTCTCCTCCTGAGTCAATGCAGAATATCTCCTACAAACTATACAGAGGAAGGGTTTGCAGGGGTATTTATTCTTAGCTGTTATTCCTGATCCTTCTTATTCATCTTCTGTCATTGGTGCTGCTCTTTTGAAGTAAAAAAAAAAGTACACAGCTCTGAATTAGCATACATTTAAAATGGAAGAATGTAATTCAGACAGCAGCTATACAAGAATGAATCAGGAATTGTTATCTCCTTTAAACCCAAGCCTTGCTGTAATACAAATCAACTTCAGCAGATTAGACCTTCATTATATTCAGTTTTATATCAATGACAATCCTAAAATCTCATAGCTTGGGAAGCAGCAGGGGTGAAATGTGAGCATTCAGCTATTGGAAACTGGTTTGACAGGTGCAGGGAAGTTTAAAAATACAACTACAGTAACCACAATATTCCTATTCTTAAAAGTATTTCACACATTAATATTTCTGCAGGATGACACTGGCAGTATTAGCCATAGGATGCTTGGTAGGCAATTCCCTACAAGGCTGGGGCCAGCTTTCATAAAGATCCCCCCACAGGATTAATTTTCATGCATCTGATGCACAGGCCAGGATGCTGGGAGGACTGAACCATCCTAAATTCTGCCCATAGCTCTTTGCTGTGCCATTATATATTTTGTCAATATGCATGTAATTTGTTGCAACCAAGGAATAAAATTAGTCTTTAAAAACATGATACAAGTAGGCACTACTCAGAATCAGAACAGGTTTTATCGTGTTTGCAGAAACAAATGGACTTTCAGCAGGAACAAAGTGCAAAACCTTCTTCCTGTGCAGGGTTTTTGCTGCCCTCTGCATTTAAAGTGGTACAACACCACCCTGTCATGACTTGCAGTTTGAGACACATGCGGAAGACATCACCATGATATTAAAAGAAAATAATTCGTTAAAAAACGAGGGGGAGGGAGAGATCTGGTGCGGAAGCAGCTGTGCCAAGCTGATCAGCTCAAGAGTGCCACCTGCTGAGAACGGGCTCAGGTCCGGGCCGGGGGCTCGTTCCCACAGAACAGCTCCTTTACCCCGCTCAGGGTGGGACCTTTCACAGGCCTGCGTGTCCCACACACCCCAGCAAGGCTTCCTGCCTTCCCCTGGCTGCCTTTCATTCTCCTTTGGAGATGGACAAACACAATCTGGGACGGCGTCTCTCGGCAGGTGTCTAGAAATCAGACTCGGCCCAAGCACAAATCAACTGTGGATTCAGAAGGTGAATATTACCTATCTGTCTCTTCCTCAGATTACAACAGTGGTTTTTTAAAGGCTCCACCTTCAAGTCTTTCCATATTTATTCTTAATACGGTCCCTTTCCTTAGCTTAATCAGACTTTTGGCATCCTGTATTAATAAATGCTAGTAGTTTATGCAATAGGAGCTCTTTTCCTTTGTTACAGCTGAGACAAGCTATTTCAGAGAGATAGCACCAGAGTGTGTATGAAGGAAGGAAAGGAAGCAGACGAAACGCAGTTTCTACTGTCAAGCTCATAAAACTGAAGAAACGACAGGTCTTCTGTAAGTGAATGCTTGTGTTTTCACATCAAGAAATCTCAGTCAGTGTCAACACTTGCTCAGCTTCTACATCAGGTAACACGACCTCCGCATTAGACCTCAAAACAAAATTCTTACAAAGGGGTTCAAGTACTGACAAAGGGCAAATATTGAGGTGAAGATCTCCATCCTCTTTGGGACTGGATTTATTTCACCATAGTGGCAGAGCCACACAGAAATGAGGGAGGAGGGGGCGGATGGGATGTCCTCAAGCACCTGAAAGGAGTCCAAACAACAGAAACCTTGCACCTCCAGGAGACTTGGACTACTGTTGGTAAGGCATAGCCTGCTATCCTTCTATGCATATACTCAGCATTAGCATTCATATACAAGTCCTGAAACAGGAGGGAAATTCAGGAAACTGAAGCACATGAGTTTGCCTTTCCTTCCCTGCAACATCTTGTGGTGGAGTAAAATGGGGAAAAACCACAAACCACACATCATCTTCCAAAGTAATGGAAGCATCAAGAAGGAAAAGTCTACAGTGATCTGTTCCATGGTTTGTAAACTGTGTTTCCTAGTGTGGAAATTAAGCCTACATGAATAACCTGTTAGCAAGTCTAATTCAGGGAGTGTTCTGAAGAGAAAAATCAAGTGCAACTCTCAGAGTTTGTAGAGCACAGCCTCCAGAGGTAGAGCAAGGAAGGATATCTTGACCCACACATTTTAAAATGAAACTGGTAAACTCAGTCAACTGCCAAGATCTATCATGTAAAACACACCCACAGAAAGCACCCAGTTTCCACTGCACTGAAGCCAGCATATCAGATCTAAGGATTCTCCTTGAAGTCTTTGTAGGCACTTGAGAAAAAAAAGCCTCAGGTCAGGAAGAGAGAGAAAATTCTGATAATTTAGGCTTGTCAGTCATATTTCATTACCAAGGGTATTAATTGGACCCCATGAAAGAAATCTGTCATAATTTTAAGTAATCATAAAACTACAAAATTAAGTAAGTGGTTTGGTCCACTGCATTTTATCTGACTTTTCTGTTCTAATCCTCATGATCTATGAGTAAATGAAAACTGACTGCGGCACAAAGCTTTCTCATAAAGGTGTTTCTGTGTAGTTGTGGTGGTTTTTTTCTTTCAAATGTTGTGTTCCAAGAAATTATATCACCAAACTGCTTGGTCCCCTTGCCCAGCATGGCACTTTTAAATGGACATAGTTTTCTCCCCCATTCAAAGTAGTTCTTTCACATAAATATTCAGTTCTGTAGTGGCAGTGATGTCCATTGATGATGCATGAGATTACAATTTCCTACAGGACTTAGCTATAGGAGTGTGCTCTAGACTTGGCCATCTCTTCATTTTTTAAAATATTACGAGGGGGGAAGAGAGGGAGTTCTCTTTTTTTGCTATGATGAAAAATGAATTACAGTCTGAATAGCAAATAACAGTGTGTGAACTATTTATATCAACTCACAGGCAGACTACCATTGAGCATCACAGTATTATCCCAGTCTTCCTTCCATTTTTATTCCTTTGTGTAACTGTGACATGAATTTTCAGGGTACACACAGGAACACATGGTATGTGAAAGCTTGCACGTGTGACATGCAGAACTATTTTCATAAATATTTTGAATTTTATTGTCTCTATAGGCCATACAAGACATCCTGTTGTACAAGCAAATCCTTCCAAAGGAGAAAGAGATCCTGTTTTACCATGGGTTTCTTGATTTCTTTCACCATATACTAGCAAATGCAATGCTATTTTGCAGAAAGATGAATGTATTTGTCAGGTGGATTTGCTTAATTTTCCTAGACATGTTTCAATCTAATTCTACCCTGATGATTATTCTGTCAAAATATAATTTTCCCTTTAGTTTCAAATAATGAGGAAATTTTCTTACAGTTGTAAGCAGGATGACAGTGCCAGTTGACTTTAATTTTGCTAGTGTAGAAGTGAATGTACAAGTACCTATGGAATATATGCATTGAAGCGAGCAGCTAGGCAGATAACTGTTGAAACCCTTCTCTTTTCATATCCTCTTTTCAATGGCAGACAAAGATTTCACAACAGATAACCACTAATGTCAGTGGAGTAACTTCTGTAAGATGTTATCTTAAATAATAAACCAATATATCCATTCAGTTTCACATAGAGGCAACTAGAACAAACTAGTGAATTCTATCCTGCTAAATTGTGTGGTGGCAAGGTAAAGGTAGAAGCCATTTCCTTGGTATTTAATACATATAAACAGGCTGGAATGCATCAAAGTTTCCTGACATACATCCTACCGAAAAAAACCCCCAAAACCCCATCAAATTCTAGCCTACACTCCAAGGCAGTGTTATTTTTCTTCAGGCTGTAAGGCAGCTGTATACCTGAGACAGTGGAATTGTGGCATCATCACTTTAGCTAAACTCTGTTTTTTATTCACTTTATAAGATCTTCATACTTGCATAGTATTATTCAGCCAGAAATGAAGGAGAGGGAAAAGGGAGTCATATCCAAAACAATGAGGATAGGCAGAATAACCTTAAACAGATAATCATATAAAATAATTCATTAATAATTCTCTTTTATTCATGACCTTGTTTTTCTTCATACTTCTAAAGGGGACAATATCAATTTGTTTGAGTTCAAATTCATTAAAACTTCAGATCTCATTAACTGCCAAAACAATATCAGAACGAATGTTTTAAATCTCTTGGTTTTGGAAAGATGTTTCTGCTGAGGGGGATTTATGCAAAATTTTGCAAAGAAAAGCCTCACTCATTTTTCAAGATAACTTTTTTCTGCCTCTGGATGGTGCTGGCAGAGGGAATGAAAAGCTTTTCTCTATGGAATTTCAGTGCTCTGTCTTGGTGAGGCATGTGAGCAGTCAAGGGCTGCCAGGGCTATTCACAGAACAACATCACAATGAAAAGCAGATAATGTTCTAATGCAGAACAGCACTCCCAGTCACAGCAGCAGCCAGGACGACTGTGCAGGGGTGGGGACCCAGAGCACACTCAGTGTCAGCTTCCTCAGCCTTTCGGTGCTTCCACCTGGTAGCGTTATGCCCACTCTACAAACACAGCCAAGCTGCAGAAGCCAGGTAATCTGACAGAGGTACCCAACCTTTGATAAGGCTGACCTTACTAAATTAGATTCCAGATAGATTTCACCACCTCAGTTCTCACACAATGCCTGTGCAAAGCAAACAGACCTGTAATATATGACTAGATAATAAGAATACCCATTTTGTTTGGTAATAAGAGCTTTCAAATGTGGGGTTTCCCTGTAGAACTTAGATAGAAACCTGTTTTTCTATTAAAATGCTGTTTGCCTTATCCTTGGGATTTTATCTGAAACATTTATTCTTGTAAAATTCTATGTGAACCTTAATAAATTTTCTCTAAGATCTCAGGCACTAGCCTTACTGCTGTTTGCTACATTGCAATCAATGTTGCAAGACTGTGTCAGTCACAGGAAAATTTCCTACATAATATTAGACTCGAAAATAACCTTTAAAACCACGTTGGATAAATTAAATCAATATTTGATTGGAAGAAGCCAGAATGCTCCCAGAAGGACACGTTAAGGATGGGAGCCTACACACTGTGTGTAGGAAATTGGCATGAATAGCAGTAAAGACATGGAGAATGAGTGAGCCAGGATGAGAGCACCATGATCTGCAGCCAGGATGATTCGGTGCTTTTAGTTCTGCATTTACACCAAGGGGATGAACAGAAATAAAGTTCATGTCTTTCTAGATCAAGATCTTCAAAAGAACCTGACCAGGAATATGCACCCACTAGGAATTTCATATGCATTCAACACACAACATTCCCTACAGCACTTCCCAGTCAAGTACTTCTGCTATAATCTGATTCCCCATCAACACTGCTTCCATGAACTCCACCTGTGTAATCTATTCTTTTGACAGACCTGCAATTTGCCCAAACTTGTGATGTGCCCAACAGGAGTCATTGCTCAACAACTTTGTTGTACAACTGCTTTGGCATTGGGTAAAGGGGGCATTGACCCCACCACTGTTATGTTTCGTGGCACCAAAGCAGAAAATTATGGAATTCTTACAAAGACTAGAAACAAACTGGAAGCAGTTTAGATCACAGCTACAGACCGTGATGCCTGTGCAGGCAGGAACATGAGGACCAAAGGTCACCATTACAAAGTGGATTGTCCTTTATACAACCAGATGTCAGAAAAAGTTCAATATATATATTTCAGAGACATCTGATACAGTACAAGGACTCATCTTGATGAGTCTGCATTTAGGGTTTTTCTTTTTTTTTTTTTTTTTTTTTAACTTTTGGGTTTTCTGATACTCAGTCTCATCATTGACCCTCAGCCTTCCAAACTTCTTTGGAAAGATTTTTTTTCCAAATTTGGAGTCAAACTATCATGAAGGCTTAGGCTTTTCCCCCATATATGGGTAATAGGCGTATTTTAATTTTTTGCCATGTCTGTTTTAAAGATTGTCATTTTGTTCTTGTTGAATTGCTAAAATAAACAACATTGTCTTACTGCTCTTCAGACTGTGTGCCTATGAAATGTCTACTGAAGTACAACACTGATTACCTAAAATGCACCAAAATTTACCTGATTTGCTTTCATTTCTCCTGACCTCGTTTTGCAGGGTGCCAACAGAAATTCTTGATGGCAATAGAAGTGAAGTAGGCAAGAGATTGCAAGAATCCTCTATGGACAGACTCAGGGAGCGTGAAACCAGATACACAGGACTCCCAGAGAACTGATTAAGGGCCTTGACCCTTAACCATAGGGTATCAGAGCCAGATGAAACAGAGAAAAACAGCTTTATTACTCCACTCAGGCTCTAGTCACAGCAGAAGCAGCATCAAGGTCTCTCTCTTTCTACATGGCAACTCTGACACTGTACTGTGAACTTTGTAATAGTCATTTGTGTGTGCTCCAAAAGCAGGGAAATACCCAGGTTCCACTACAACTGTTTCAGGTATCAGCGGCTGCACAGCACTAGGAACTTCCTGGGAAGTTACAACTCATTATGACTTCAGTATATAACAAAAATAGGGTGATTCCTTAAGATATCTTTCTAAGTCATGTACAGTTCCATTCCAGGTTTTAATGTCAACTGAGCCAGCATAATTTATTTATTTTTGGTAGTTTCATGGTACATTTGTACAACTTTCCAATTTGTCAACCAAAAAATTAATCAAAGAGTTGTTGAATTGTTATTAGTCTGTAGGTATCATTCTGAATGACTACTTGTTTGGCTCATTCTGAACAGATGTTTAGCAAGGTGTAAGTAAGGAAATTATCTAGTCTTGTTAGACTAATTTAAAGCAGGAAATTTCTATTTTATTACTGTGGGGACTGTTGCACATACACATTTTCCTTCCTGTATTAGCTACTAAACACCTTTTTTGGATGTCCCTATTTGATTTTGTGATTTCCCTTTGAGGCTTAGATAACATACTTTCCACTTATAGAATATTAGAGACTTCAGATTGAGAACAAACAGGATTAATAATTCCACATATGTGTCTCAAACATATGCCACAGTAATCACTGCTGATTATATATATATATTACATACATGTTGTGCAAGTATGTGTGCGCATAAGTCTAGAAATAACAAAAAAAGAAAGGGTAGTAACAGAAAATCTTGGTGTTCCATCAAATCACTAGGGATAGTTTATTTATTTAGCTAAATGTACTCAATATGGTCCTCTCTGCCATAATGTTATTCCTTTTTAAGCTACTACTTGTGGTTTAAAGCAACTCAAAACTACAGTAAGAGGAAAAAGTTAATTTGCTTTTATGGAAAATTTGTAGACAATTTGCTACAAGATGGAAAATTTTATATCACTTTTTTTAATTTCTCCTTTTTTTTTTTTACCTTCTTCATCTCAGGTACTTATAAAAATCAAAAGCAATTTTTGATTAAAAAAACATCACCCCTCAAGTCTTTTGTTAAATGCATCAAATACCTTTGAGGACACATGGCACCAATATTCATTTAGGGATAGATACATTCATAGTCATGAAAAATGAATGAATAACTCAAATGTTCATAAAAGTAACAGCACTTACAATGACATCATTAAGAATTTTTGGAGCGCTTTTATAGTCCCAGCCCATTCAAATCAGGCCTTAAAACACACTGAAAGCATATCATTGAAATTAATGAAAGGACTCTTGAGAATTTGGCTGATTCAGACACAGGTATTGTAAAAAACCCAGCTCTCACTCTCCATATTCTTACAAGGAAGAAACAAGTCATGCTGTAAAGTTGAAGTCACAAAGTTCCAGTAGGAACTTAGAAGCCAGTAGGAGCCATAAAGGATGCATTTACAAGGCTTTCTGTCCCACATCTCCAATGTGAAGGAGGTCCTTTTGGGAACATGGGGAAATCAATTATCATGTTGATCTCCTACCAGTAAAGCCAGTCAATGTTTTATCAAACAGCAGCTTTTGAATTTAACTGACAAAATAAACATATGTGACTTGTAACTCTCAATGTTACTAAAACAAAGCAAACAAAGGGTTTTTGTCTTCACTACAACTCTTGCTTTTATCGAGGCAAATCTTAGTAGAAGCGCTCAGTTAACAAGAAACTTTAATTTCAAGGCCTAATGCACATGATGAAGTCTCAGGCAATAAAATGTATCACAGCTGGAATTTGTGGTTCTTCCCTTTCAACACATAAAAGGATGTTTGCTCCTCAGCTATCAGACACACGAACCCCCATGGGTCAGAAGGAGCAGTTATTGCAACTGTAGGCATTTATTCTATTAAAGAATTTCTGAAATGTTGGAAAGACTTTTCTCAAAGTTAATAATGTGATGAAAGACCACATATTGGGTGAGTGGAATCAGTTTTGGTGCTGGAGTTAAAAAAAAACAGGCTTAGGAAAAAGATAATAAATCCTGAAAACATTCTCTACTCACTACTAAAAGCTGAAATGGAGTCTTTGATGTAGAAATCAGTATTTACAATTAAAATAATTACCTTACTTTTCCTAATTCAATACTTTTGACTTTGTTCTGGAAGAAAAATAACAACACAGTGTATCTGAACTACTCCTACTGAAAGGCATGAATATCCACTTTTAAGTTTGCTTTAGTTGCTATTTAATGTTCATTAATTATTTTCATTTTTAAAAGACTTTTTCTCCCCTATAATGCTAGAATTTAATTCCCAGATAAACTGTAGCTCCCAAAAAGGAAACCTAACATGCCAATTTCATCTTAGTGTTGATGCTTGCACTGTTTCAGCTCCATGGGAGAAAATCTCAGCTGGCATCCATGGCTGCAGCTCACCTGATCCTATGGAAGCTGGGCAACCTGCAGAGGGTTTGATATTCGATTATGAGAATCGGTAAAACTCTGTTCTCTTGTGAGATACAGAGCCCAGTTCAGAAGAGAGTATTGACTACTTCTAGCTGTTAATCGATGACTAATTAGTCATTTAGATTTACCTCAGAATAAATCCTGCTTGAAGAATATTTTCTCTAACCTTGTAACAGTCTCAGCCTCCAACAAAGAATTTCACTGAAATTGAGGCAGTTCCCACAAATACCTCAGAAAAAAACCCCACATGGACAAAGATCTGTTCCATTCCCTTATAAACCAACATATTTCACTGCAAAATTCAAGCCACAGGGTTATCACCAGAGCTCATCAAGGGCACAGATTCTCGCCATTCTAACGTAATAGTGCTCTTTGTAATTTGAACACTTAGAAACAAAAAAAGCTCCTCAATTCAACTGGTTCTGAACTTTATCAGCACACAGAAAAACCTCATGAGCAGCACTTTGACACCATTTAGCCAGGGTTGCCATCTCCATCCAGGGCAGGGTTTCCCTGAGTTCCTACGCAGGACTTCTATTTTGAAGTGTCCTTGCATGGAATTCAGAGATGTGCTTTATGTACCAGTGCCATGCACTTGTCAGCTTTGCCCTGACAAACCCTGAGGACTTACACAAGCTCTAATCAATTTCTCCAAACAATTGCAGCAGGCAATGATATACTGATTGGAGTTTTTATGCCTTTGCTCTCACTTTATTTGCTTACACATGTCCAGTGACAATATCCAGGCTCTATTGTTTCAATTCTTAAATAAATACGAGCAAACAACCACCCATGCAACAGTGTTGATCCATTTTTAAACTGAAAATTATGGAGCAAAGATAGTTTTTGCAATTTGCATAATTCATACTTTATTATTTTGCTACCATTTTCCACCATCTCATTCAACTGGGAATTTCTTGTAACATGCATTTCACTAAAAACATCTTAATTTACCCACTGCCTTGTAACTTACAATCAAAGTACATGCATATACAATGTGTGATAACTAATAAGAATACAGGCATGTCTGTGCCCTTCCCCTCTCCCTACCTCTCCATTATGGAACAGGCAAATTTTTGACTGTTGTGGGGATTTTGGGGTACATTTGCCATTCCAAATTCATTTATACAAACTGGCTTAGTTTTGCTTAATAGTAAAAAAACCTTCTATAATTCAGGCTGGGACTATAATTTTCCTGTACTGACAGCTTTCAATATTGTCTCCATGCCATAATTCAGAGAAGGAGCACTGCCTATCTGGTAGTCACAGCCATAACTCACATTTTTCTGAGACACTTCTGTTAATTTCCTTCATAAGTTTAGGATGTGGAAATAAAGAAAATAACTATTCAACGTTCAGTACTTTTCATGTACATCTATATGTAATGTGAAACTTTGGCAAGTACCACACCCATTTTACAGTGTACATGTTAATTTCCATCTTTGAAAACATTCCTTTATGTATATTTCAATCCTAATAGTGATATTGTGAGATGGGCTTTGAAAAAACTCTCTTGTTCTGTGGGTTCTAGCCCCCTTTTTCTGAACTAATTTCTTTCATACAAAGACTTCTGGGAGTGCCTGAATACAAGCATGCATGCAGAGAGTGACAGCAATGAAATGCAGTGAGCCTGCAAGATGAATATAATCACAGCTGGAAGGAGCTCCCCCAGAAACACAGTACCTATACTTGTGTTTTGAGATCAGAAACTGATCCTGATATGGAGGGAAAAGTATGACTGGGATTGCAAAGGCAGAGGGAGAAAAGCAAACCTATTTTTAAAAGTGTAAGAAGTACCTGAGAATTACAGATCACCCAGCTGAATGAGATATTTGGGAAGATCCTGGAAGATTTGCAGCATTCTGAGAACAGTGATAAGTAAATTAAATAATCTCCTCTCTGATGTAAACAAAACATCTCACTAGAGCAAGTGAATTTCCTTCTAGCTGGCTTAGTAAAGAAAGTTAAGCAATAGATGAGCCACCCTGACATTACAATAAACTGGAAACATTTGGGGATGGGCAGTGAAATAATCTCAAAAATTAGCAGTTTATGACTTATCAGACTAGACTTTGAGATCTTTCAGAAGTCTGCCCTGGGGTTACTTTTTTTTTAACTTTTCAACCCATAATATCCATAAATTATATGAGTAATTAAATAACAGAAAATTTGCATGTCACATTGTACTGGGATAATTTAAAAACATATTAAAGGAAAATACTAAGATTTAGAAATAATCCTGGTAAGCCAGAAAAATGGTTTCAAGACAGTAAGATAAATTCAACTAGGACCACAGCAATGCACTGCCCATAGGAAAGAGAAATAAAGAGCATAAATAAAAGCAGGGAAACAAACCATCAGATTATACCAGGGAACATTCTGGTTGAATAAGATCTGAATAAGAGTCAGCTTATTCTGAACTGTATGAACAGGAATATTGTAAATCTGAAATGGAGAAAACTGCTCTGCTTTTCATCATCCTGGTGAGAGCCCAGCTAGAATCCTGACTGTAGTTTGTCCTGTCTGCTTAAGGCAGACAAAATCAAATTACCAAATCCTGAAGAGAACATTAGGAGTCAAAGGTTTAAAAACGTGAACTAAAAGGAAAGGCTGCTCAAATTCAGCAGGGTTAGTCTAGAGAAGAGGGATCTTACAGGTGTCATGACAACAGTTCTATAATATGAAAGCTGGTAAAAGTGCTACAGCAATAAATTGTTCTCCAGGCTCATGGGGAGGAGGAAAAAGAGAAACAAACTTTGGCTGTTGAAGAGATTTCAGATGAAGTCTGGAAAAGAAATTTCTAATTCACAGTGTTTCTGTGTCTGTCATTAGTGTCCAGGGAAGTTGTGTCACTGCTTAGACAGTAAGGGACAAAACATCTGTCATTAATGCCATCTCACTGAAAGGAAACAAGCTGCATGAAAAGGTCCCTTTCTAGTGCTATACTTCTAAGATTTGTAAGCATTCTTTTGCTAAAAGACACAACACAAAATACTGAAAAATATTGTACAGTGCTGGTATTTGCAGTTTCACAGTCAACATGTCAAGCTGCTTTTTCTCCATCTTAAAATAACTGAAAGCCCAGATGGTCCCTGAAGTGCTTAAATTGCATTGATCATCACCTCTTCTGCATAGTACATTCTTCTAAACATTCAAGCTGTGAGCACTGTACACATTCATACAGCTTTACAGCAAGAATGATAGGTAATAGTAACTTTTCCCAGGCTTATGTGTATGCCACCCCTGAATAGAAAATTTTACCATTAGTAGCTTGTTCATTTTTTAAGCTTATTTTTAAGTCATTAAAAGAGTTCAAGTAACAGCTAAGTTATTTTCTGTTATTCAAAATAAATATTTTAAACCTGCCTAGTGTTTTGTAGACAAATTGTGTAAAAGAGATATGAAGTATTCACAGTAGACCTGTTCTTTTTTAAATCCCAGTTCACATCATCCATTGCTATTATGCCTGAAGGCCATTGAATATCTGCTGGTGCTGTTTCTTCCCTTATTTAATTACTTGCATTAGGAGGACAACAATGCTGTTTTTAATGCTGATTTCTTAGGGAAATGTCAATACTGTATAATTTCTCTCTAATGATATTTGGGGGGAACAGTGCAATTTTTTAAATTAGTAAATGTGATTAATAGTGCTGTGTTCTTCAAGCTATTATGTCTGTAATTTAGCCTTGGCAGTTCTGTGGTGTACTACAAGCATATTCCCAAAATTTAGGGCTCCTTAACAATCCTACTGTCTCTGCAAGTATTTGCTTAAGGTGTGCAAAGAAGCAGGGAGCCATCTATACCTGCCTTCTCCTGACTGCTTGCTGAGTCACTGCCATCACCCATCATCCTCCACTTACTACTATGACCAACTTCATGGTCTAAGTTTTTCTCAGTTAGGAACCTCTTGCTCAAGTTACGGGAGAAAAAACCTCAGGAGAGCACACCAAAACCTGAGAAACTTCCTCCACACACACTCTCCTCCCCCTCAATCAACAAATCTATTCCTGGTGTCCTCATCCAGTGTTGGTGGCACAGCCAGAAGGCTGCAAGGTACAGTAAAATGTTGGTTATACAGAGTCAGTTTTGCTGAATACAGAAGCAAAGAAAAGGAAGGGAGGAATAGAAACAAGACAGTCAAAAACCTGCCAATTGTTTGAGCAGCAACCTGATGTAAGAGTCTTTTTTTAAGCTGTCTCCCAGTGGTGTCCATGGATTTAAATATTTTTAATACTCATCACAGCTGCGAAACTCTGGTAAACTTCTGTCACACTTTCAGCAAAATTTTAAAATACCAAATTTAATTTGAGATATCAAAAGAGAAATCACAGTTTTAGTCCATCGTGGTATTATTCATGAAAAAAACCAAAATAAGTTTCCTAATAGCACTTACCTGGAGATCTTGAGAGCTCACACAGTTGGAAGGATGACTCTTTGCAGTGATAATGTAGAAGAGAAGAAGCACCAGCAACAAATCATGAGGAAGGGACAGCCTGACTCCTCGATGAACTACTGTCTAGGCACTTGCTAGCAGGGATTGATTTTCTTTTCACTTCATTTCAGTCTGTGAGGCATTTTTACCTTGCATTGAAGTTTCCCATGAATTCCCATGAAAGTGAAAAGAGAATGAGGAGATGTCCTAAGTTTCCATGAACCAATGGAGATCCCAGTGGGCTGGTGGGGCAAAAGAGCACTCACTCCTCATCACTCCCACCTGAGGCCCAGGGGCAGCTGCTGTCCTCCAGCTGCTCCACATCCACCTGAGGCTGACTCAGCCAAAAGGGCTGAAGTGTTTCTTAATATTTCTCTCCTTTGAAGGCAAACACATTTCTGTTCCTGCCAAAACAAACTCCTCTACACATCACTGGATCAGGAGCAGCATTTTGTATTTTGGCAACACATCCCCATGTCTTCTCAAAAAGATGGTGGTAGGACAGATAGGACCTAAATACTCTCTTAATTAGGCTGGGTTACAGCATTGCATATGTGTAGTATATTTAACACACATATTCAGAAATTGAGCTTTTTTGTTGACAACCGTATTCCAGAGCCTTAATTTTGTTAGAAGCTTTAATCAAGAACTGTTGAGGAGGATTTTATCAAATAACATTGAAAGAAAGGTTATTCAAAAATGACTGATTTTGGATGCCTCAATTTTTTGCCCAACTTTATTTGGAAGGACTTGTTCTGCAGAACACTAACAAATATAAAACCTTAGAAAATGTCTCTAACACAACAGGACAATGCAAAATTATTCATGTTTCAAAAATTGGGTTGTTGTATGTTCCAGATCAAGATTGTGCTTGGAACTGAGATACAAATATATGAACTGCAGAACACTGCCAAAATGATCAACCCTGTCTGCTATGTTTCTTGGAAGAGCATACAATCATCCTGGTCCATAAATGGCTACTGTCTCTACAAAACAAGTCAATTTTTGTCTTGCTCTCTGGCTTTAATTTCAAAGGCATAACTCCACATGCAAGCCAAAGAACCAAATGCTATTAAAATATTTATTATTACAGAAGGTGCTGTCTGCTTGCCTCATAAGTAGGAGGGTGATGGGAACGTGAATTCACTGACATTTCAGAACTCAGGCCTTTGCAGTGACTGTGACACACTAGTTAAGGAGGATTTTATGCCTGTTCAAATTTTACTGTGATCTGAAACATTTTAAACTGGCTGTGTCTGCCAAACCCTGAGAAAGGTTTAATGGTGAATGTCCAGACAAAACCAGAATCCAACCTACTTGACTCCATGCCTGTCAAAACTACCCTCATTATACATATATGATTAGTTATGAACCCTTGTCAAATCCTGGCAGAATATTGCAGCACGAGGCTCCCTATCTTATATGAAGAAAGGTTCTCTTGTAGTATATATATATAAATATATATATATATATATATATCTTTAGAACAAATAGGAAGGAAATTGTTCTGGCTTTCCTCCTTCAACTGGCCCACCAGGAGTTTCCTGACTCCAGCACTATGAACTATAGATGATCATCCAGTGGAGCCCCCAAACTTATGAGCTGGGCTGAACTGTCAGAGCTGAGCTAATATACCCTCACTTGCTTTGGGGTTTGCAGCTTGCCTCAACACTGAGCTCACTGACTTCAGATCTCTGAGCACAACAGGAACACTTCCACCCCTGCTTGCAGCAGGAATATGCAAAGCAAAAGACTTCACTCACATCTGTGTGAATAACAGTATTTAGACTATATTCTCATTCTCAGATTCTGCACTTTAGGTTCAAAAGGAAAGAAATTAGTTATTCTGAACCTCTGAGAGAGTCAGTTTTTCAAAGCACTTCCCTTTAGAACAGTTTTAATGAGGTTTTAATTGCACTTTTCTTCCTTAGGCAGCACATACCTTTTCACAAGCTGTTTGTGTAGCATTAAATATACCCTCCCAGCAAGCAAACATTTGGTACCTAACATTTTGCATTAAAATATTTAGTGTTTGACTTGAAGTTCTTCCATCATTACCTTATTGCTATGGTGGTCTTTCACTGGAATTCAGCCCATCATGTAGCAAGCAATCTTTCCAGTTATGTCTCCAGCCCACATCCAAGTGCCTTGTTGTACAGGTTGTGGAAACACTGTGTTCATAGCAAGGCACCATTGGAGTTTCCCCAGGATACCAAGTCACCCTACAGAGCAGATTAAAACCTTCAAAACAGTACTTGAGATGGGCATTGGCTGTGTGCTGGTGTTCTGAATGGGGCTGGATTTTCCTCTGGTAGGACAAGAGGACTAGGGCATGTGAAGGGGAGAAAATCACCAAACTCCATGTGGGGAATGAATTGAAGCTGAGGATTATATTCTTTAGAATCAAAACACCCAGGGTATAGACTAGACTATGGAAAAGACTTGCATTTATTTACTTTTCTTCAGAGGACCTGTTGTGATGATCACCAAACCTTAGAGCCCCATTTTTACATCTAAAAGCTCTACTTTCTACATCTTGAAGTGTGTCTAGATTATCCTCTGGAGTTTACATGTTCCATCCTTTTGGATGGAGATAATCAAGTAAGTTGAGCCCTAGCTGTTTCCAGCTCAAGTGTTGGATGAGGGATACCACTGCAATAATCTAGTGTGGGCTGCTGGCATTTTGAGATTCAGGTACACAATCCATTGTCAGCATTGCTGACTGCTCAGTTGTGAGCCATCACTGAGAGATCAGAAGAAAAAAGAAGCTGGAGAAAGAACCATAAAATACTTTCAGGAACCACAAGAAGAGCTGTGTGGGCAGTTCAGGCTTTAGTGAAGTCAACCAGAGGTCTATGAGCTTTTCTAATGAGCATGTGAGTAACATGTTTTAAAAATAATTGCATGTGTTTGAAACTTAGCTAACATTCACAAATATGACTCTAAATTAGTTTGGTATTTTGATAAAAACTTTTTCTCACACACATTTGTGGCACTATTTTACTCAGATCGGATTATTTCTGGAAGTCAAATCTAGCCAGTTTTTATTCAAACACTTCAGAATTTTTTCCTTTCAAAACCATCAATATTTGGAGACCTTGTACTGCATGTCACTGAAAGCATGTTTGCTGGTAAGCAACCGTATAAGAGATGCATTTTACAAGATTATTTTCCTTGTTATTCTTTTAGCAAAAGTTTTAGAGATCCTTATATCTCCTGAAAGACTCCTTTTTTTCTTAATGAGTTATATTTCATAAGCTTCCTAATACTTCACACGTGTTTGACTGGCCAGCAGCTTGCAACCAGATACCTGGCCTTGCCCTTGGGAGTCATTTACTCAAGGACAACTCAGTTCAGGCTGCTCACTTACAGATGTTAATGTAAGATGAGCTGTGTTACATTAATGGGTAAACAGCTACCTAATTAGCAGTCAGAAAACCTCAGCGGGTAAGTCAAAAGTACAGAGTAAAATTCCAGCCATAAAATCTACAGAAACAAGAGGAATTTGCAGTGACATGGTGCTGAATGCCCAGCACTGTGGTTAAATGAGCTTGCACTCTGCAATCCAACACCAATGCCTGTCACTGTGCTCACACTCCTCACCTTCAACATCACCACATTTTCTCTGATGGTATAAAATTTTCTTACTATTTTTCCACTGACTTGTTTGTTTTTTTTTTCTCTTATTCTTATACAGGTCTAACTGTTCTGCCAGTTAAGTCAATGGGGTTTTTACAGTTGACCTACATCAAGGAAATACTGGCTTTAGGCCTATTGAGTTACAATTTCCACACAAGTAACACTAGAGAGGTGGTTTTTTCACTTCACACAGGATAAAGAGCTTTTAAGGAATATGAGTGAATGGATAAAGTAACTAAACACAAGTCAGAGATCAAAACTCTCAAAAAGATTAATTAACATCCAAGCTTGTATTGTGAGCAATGAAGTTTCATAAACAATGATGATTCTTACCCAGAAAATGAATGGTATCTGAACACATACTAAAGGATTTTATATCTATTACAATGATGAAAGACGGTGACTTAAAAAAAACTTTAAATGGTTTCATTTAAAACACCATTAAAATCAAAGTCCTTTGTCCAGTAGGAGTTTCTAAAACCTTTTGTCCAGTTCATCAGGCATGCAAAACCCCCAAAGATCCCTCTTGCATTGAACTGTATTTTGCTTAGTGCTGGTGGGACTGCTACAAGATTAAAGGGTTGTGAGGATATGGATTTGAAGTATTACAAATTACTTTTTAACTGCATATTGGTGCCATTTTATTGATAATGAGGGATTTGCTGACTATTTACAACTGACATTTTGAGAAGCTGTTCTGTAATCCAAAATGATCTCCTATTCTACAGCATTCATTTTTAAGCTAAGATCCAGAGGGAAAAACGCAGGTGTTTGGCACAATATGACATTTTGATGTATTCTGAAAAGTTTTTGAAGAATTTACCATCCAAAACAGCAGGATAGATTAAAAAATACATAAGGACATTTTCATTAGAGATTAGCCCTTCTCAAAAAGTTCAGATGCTTTTATATGAAGCACAGGAGCTCAGACCCTCATCTGAAAGTGTTTCATGGAATTGAGGTCTTTGGGATGCATCAAGGTGTTCTTTTGAGACTTCCCATTCTTTATACAGCTTCTTCTAACAGACATTTAATGAGTTGTAAAAGGAAGATAAAGGCAAACTTGCATGGAGTTTCAGGACTTTTCCATCAGGCAGGCATTCACAGCATCCTTTTAGCACTCAAATCAAAACTAGTAAGAACCAGGAACTCTATGAGGCCCTAAAGGGAAACTGGAAGCACTGAACTATTCTTAAACTTCAAGAGAGTTGTGTTATGGTTACCTATAAAACTGGAATGAATTCAGTTTGTCTGAAATTTGCCTGTTTTATTTTCTTTAACTGAATTGTTTATCCAAGGTTTTCTTCTATTTCTACAATAACTGTTCTGGCACCTTTGCCAAAGGAGTGTGTAAGGCACAGTTTAATGGTGCACTGAAGTGACAACTTACTGGCAAATACTACATTGTAACAAAACAAAACAAACAAACCAAAAAAAAAAAAAAAAGGAGAAAAGAAAAGGCAGGAAATGGAAATCAAGAAGGGGAAGATGTTCATATCTGAAAGAAGCAAAGTGGCAGAAGATCCTGGACCTGTAAAACTGAGCAACAAGAAGAATGAAGTAAAAACAATGAAGAAATAGAGAGGCTGTTCACAGGCTGAGTTGTGCTACAATTGTTAACTCATTGTCCTAGAAAACATGACCTCTTATAGCCTTATGATTAATATTGATAAGGAACTCATAATTTGTGTCTAAATACATTGACAGGAGCTGCCAGAATTTTCTGTGCCTCAACAGAGCCTCAAAATTTATTTTTTTACATCTATATTGAATCACAATTTTTCCAATAAGTTGAACATACATGGCACATATAAAGTTACATAGAATATTTGAGACTTCTCAGTTTGTCCATTTCTATTGTGGTGCCAAAATGTGAATTTTGGAGCCTAGATCTGGACAGGCAACTAAGCTCTTTGGTTTTGGTTGTTTTTTTTTTAACATTGTATTGTGTAATAATGTGCACAGCACTTTAGAAAGAGAAAGAATACAGGAAAACCTATAACCAAATTGTTGATTCCCACCACAAGTTCCCTGCCTAAAGGACAGCTCTCCATAAAGGAAGTTAATAACCCTGCTCTGCCTGCCTTCCTGACAGGACATCACTCAGATGCTGCTACAAATTCATTGACTATACATGTATCTATTGCAATATTTATTCATTTTCCTGCTGTCAGTAGTGACAAATTGTTTCCTTGCATTCTTTAGTTAGAAATGGGCTGCTTTTTCTTTTTCTTATATACCTCCCAACACCTCAGTCACATACATAGCTGTTACAGAACTCAGAGCAACAGCATTTCATTAGGCATGCAGCAACATCACTCTAAAATATCAAGCTTAAAGAAGAAACTTGATGAAGCCTTCAACAAATCCTCTCATATCCCATCACATTGGTTTTTTTTAAATAAAACAAAACCAAAACCAATGACAACAACCTCAATGAAACAAAATCAAGTCTCCTATTGTTAGTCTCCAACTTTATATACAGAATTTTAATAGTGCCAAAAATAAAACATGGGCAAGAATTTCCAGTTGTTTTATGTAAAATATTTTTTCAGCCTTTTCAATAGAACTTTTGCCCTTATTCACACATAACAAAGTCCAGCATCTAAACTGTAGTTCAAAACTGAAAGCTAAAAAACCAAACAAAAACAAACAAACAAACAAAAGTATACAGCAAAAGCTCTACTGAACAATGAGCTCCAGAAATGACAGCCTGAAAGACATTAATAAAAATAAAAGGGTAGATCTATTAGCTGGACCAATAAATTAGTCAGCTATGGCTCTCCAGAGGGTGCAGTGACAAGGAAAAAAATTAAATTCCAGATGCTGAAAGATTAAAGAAAATTAAGTAAATTCCACATAGATCCAGGAGACACCATCTTAAAATTTTAGTACAAACATGACTTCCAAAGGCCCCTTAAAGCCCCAAATTATTCTAAGATTCTGCAATTCATCCACACTGAGTCAAAAGCATCTTCTTTTCTTTCACATCACAAAGCAGTTCTTTACCTGAGTTTTGTGCTGTGTAGAACAAAGGCAGGAGAGTCTTCACTGTTTATTTGCTGCTTCTCATCAACTATAATTACAGTGCCATAAATGCACATTTTATTTTCTCTCTTGGACTCCTTGGCTTTTTAAAAATTAAACTACCATGAAAAATACTCACAAAATATTAAATAAGTGTAAACATTTCAGTTGAACTACTTGAGAAAGCATTAACTTTGTTTAGGTGTTCTCTAGCTCATTCTGTAGTAAAAGGATGCATAGAGATTACCTTAGACAAATAAATCAAAACAGAATAATTTCATTGTGAGAACCAGGCAACATTGCATTCTTGATAGCCATTTACCCTCCTTTTTATGCAAAAGCTTTATTGCATTAGGTTTCTGAGCATTATTTCAGTATGTGTTAAATAGTTTTTGAAATTTTATAGACTGTATCAAAGCATATCAAATCAACCAGAACGTAGCTGTTTGCCACTCTACTCTCTAGCACAATCCTATTTTGTGCATTTCTCATTTTTACATTTCTAAGTCTTCTAACAGTTCTCCCTCTCCTGTATCTGAAATTATGTTTAGTGCTGTCTTGAGCAAGGTGGTAGTAGTAATATTTAAATTTACAGTTTCAGAGACTGATACACTTTACTTCATCACATAGAAACAGTTCCATTGAGGGAGACACAAAGTGCCCTGATAATGTGTGCCCCAGCTGTGCCTGTGAAGGTGAGAAGGCAGATTTATTTTCTTCTGCATTCAAGGCCTGACCCAAGACCCAGTGGAATATTTGGAAAACATTCACATTTTTGTAAACATCCTTGATACTTAACTAATATGTGATTTGTGTTCAGTGGTTCATGGAGATACAAACCTGTTGGAAAAGTTTTCCTTCAGATTTGTTCTACATCAGACTCAAACTGGACTTGGTGAACAAATTGGGTCAGTGACTGCTGACCTCCTTAGCAACCACTGTGGTGATTTTCCCATTTCAACAATCAACTGGTACCTTTCCTGCAACTCTTACACCAGCAATTCAAGGAAGCTATGCCAAAATAGATAAAAAAACCCCATCTTACCTATTGGTCTGTCTCCATTGAGTAAATATTACTGGAGAAGAGGGTTTTTTTCCCTTGTTTTTGAGGGCAAAAGGCAGTTTGCTTCCCTGAAGCCTTCTCCTTGCTGTTGTCCAGCCACAAGGAGCACTAAGCCCTCTTCAGCAGGTGAAGAGTCCTTAAACCACAAAAAAAACCAGGACAGTTGGCATTTCCTGCCAGTTTCATCCTGTCGATTTACATGTAAATCATCTGCTCTGTTCAACCTCAGTCAACCCATGGGACACGATTTTATCAGGCCTGTGTTTTGGGAGCTGGTTTGGGTAGGGCTTGGGAAACAGGAGGCTTTGGGCTGAGGAAAACTGTTTCGAAAAGCTTCGTCGAGCAAAGCTGCGAGACTGGGCCCTCATCCCCTGAGCCCTCACTGCGGTGTGAGCTGTGTGGGACTGCTCCTTCCCCATGGCTGAGGCCTCTGCAGAGAGCCACAGCATACGTCCCGAGCCCTCACAGGCCATGGGATGGGCCAGGCTGGAAGGGGCTGTAGTGTACAGGAGGGCATCCAGAAGGTTCCAGAGCAGCCCGGCTGAGGGAGGCCCTGCAGCCCCTCACAGCGCCCAGGGCACGGCCCCACCCTGCAGGTGCCCACAGCACCCGGGGAGCGGCAGGAGAGGGGACAAGGCCCCAGCCGGGTACATAAAGCAAAGCCAGGCAACGAGTCCTGCTTGGTTCGAGTGGGTTCAAATAAATCCAGTCAATTGTACCTCAGGAAAAGCGAGATGTGTTGTTTGACTGATCCTTTGTCTCAAATATTGTCTGAGGGGTGGCCACAGACAGCCTCAGTGTTGCCCATCCCTGTCACAGACCCGGCTGGGGGCAGCTCTACCCTTGGAGTCATGAGTGGGACTCTTCCGACAACAATGCAGCCCCCACTGCGGTTTTCAAGAAGGGACTCAATTCGTAACTTTGTACTTCCCTGTGCCTGGTTAATTACTGCATTACCCTGGAGATTTTTAATCCATTTCAGATTCTCACTGAATCACCAGATCAGGAGTTAATGTATTCCCTACTACACTGCTGCAGCATTTATAAGGATCTGGCTATCAGCTTCAAACCCCACATTTTCCCATTGTCTCTAACAGCACAGTAAAACCAAGTTCATTAGTGCCTTCAATCTTTATTACAGCCGATTACAAAGATGTCACCATTCTGCAGAAACAAAGTTATCAAAGAAAAAAATCTGAAAAACTATTATCTGTTAAGCCTTTGAGAACTTCACTTGATATTGAAACAGGTAAAGCAGCATAATTCAGTCACAAGTAGGTGCTCTATTCCATTAAAATTTCATTGATTTGCTGCTGATAGAAAGTGAACCACAAGAGACATTGATGAAAAAGCTTTATAAAGGCATATGGCAAGTGATCATCAATTACTGAAGTGTAACTTGAACTTTAGCACTGTGGGCAGGTGCAGACCCAGGATTACAGAGTATTAGCCAGCAGGCAGTTTCTCCTTCATTGTTTTGGATTTGCTTCATTATTAATAGGTCTGGGGAGGAAGAGAGATTTAAAAAAAAAAGCCCCAATGCCCCTTAATTTATCACCTTTATCTGTGGCCCAAAGTAAAAGCATCCAAGCCTTTTCAAAGTACCTTGAGTGTCTCCTTGGCAGACCGAGTATTTTTAGCCCAATGGATGTGAGCTGCTCCTGAGAACAGATGGGTTAGCACTCCAAACTTCATGACTGTATGTGCACTGCTGTAGAACAGAATTAATAAAAAATGACCCGGCTGTGAAATCCTTATTCCCCACTTCCATCTCATTGACTTCAACAAATTGTGTACATGTCTCCTCACCAACAGGAAAACAATGCTTGCCAGTTTCACTATGCCTCCTTGTTTCCCCATTGCAAACTGATTCTTATCTAGGGTGGGGAAGCGGAAGTGGGTTGGTTTTTTTTCTTTCATAGTAATATTTCAAAGTTTTACAAGTTTTCCACTCTTTCCTGATCCTGCCTCCTCAAATAATCAGTGGTCTTTGGCAGAGGAATACAACACTGACCTGGAACTCTGAAGCGCCTGTTTCTAGTCCAGCCCTACTCATTTTTGCTACACAACAGCTTTTCTGTGGCATGTTTCACCTTTGCAAGGAACAGGTACATTGCAAATGTTTCCATTTGGTATCTGAATGTGCAGTCTGAACTTTGTATTTCTTAATCACAAACCTTAATGCAGGAAGAGATTTCTATTGTGATTGATCACAATGACACCTTGGAAAATTGGACCCTTTTTTTCTACCACAGTTCATGAATAGGCTTGGTCTTTTACATAACCATTTATAGAATTAGCTTTTTTCAGAGAAACTGGAACAGTAGTTCTAATTTCCTTTATGTTATTTATTATTCCATTTAAATCAATTATTTTTTGATCCTCATACTTTTTAGCAGTGTATAAATGTAAATCATACTCTGAGGATATAAGCATGTAACACAATATATTCAAAATTGTGGACAAGATGCATCAATTCTTTTTTTTTTAACTCACTTTCCTAGCTTGATTTTTTTCTGGAGAAAATTATCTGGGATCTTATTTAAACCTTCACGAATTTATTTCAGTAATCAAATGAGATATTTAATGGACTTGACATTTTGAGTAACTGCTCCCTGGGTATTTTCATTCTCCCTTAAAAGGAAACTAGCATTAAGGGAGAGAATGGATACCTAATGAAATGTCAAAAACATTGAATATCTGCATTAATTTGGAGCATAATATAGCACATTTTCTTTCAGAGATTAATAAAAATATTTTTCTGTGGTAGATTTGAGCACATCTTTCATATTTTCTGCAATTAAAAATGCCTTTAGATAATTTTATTCTTTTTTATTTTTTACTCTAAGGAATTGAAACAATTTCATGAAGCTTGGCATTTTGAAAACAGAACATTTCTCCATTAAAGAGTGTCAATGGAAGATTTCAGAGTAGCTCTGGGGAAAGTGAAAAGTGATTTTAACAGGCAGCTCTAATAAAAAAAATCATATTTATCAACTAAGGATTGCCACATAAACTCCAGCAAATGTTGTGGGAGCTCAGCACTGGAATTCAGTGAACATTTTTTGTCCCACAGAACACTCTGCTTGCATACATCTCTCTCTACTGTTTTCTTATTCAAAAAATCAGATAGATTCCGATATAGCATTTAGACCACTGAAATCCAAAATAAATGAAGTAGCATGATGTGAGTACAGCACATAAAAGGTAACAAAATATTGTCTAGAAGGCAGACCAGAACTTATGCATTGCTGTTAGAATTTTATTTTTTCTGGGATTCCTTGGGAGAAAATGTCTACAGTAAAAACGATAATTAAACATATACTTTAACACTTCTTCATTACACTGGATTCCTAAAAATGTATTTCACATTAGCATCAGGCTATCACGAGCAAAAAGACTTTGAGAATCAAGAAGAGACATAAGTGCAACAGGCTGGCTCTCTTATTAATTGCTGTTCAGTGTTCACTGCACAGCTCTCAGAAATGACTTGCTGTAGTCCGTCATGGAAATTTACATGGAATAAACAAGCCCTGCCTCCTCTCTTTTCACTCCATGGCTTGTGAGCTTATGACCTTCTCCCACCCACAGTTCTCATTAAAACTTAGGATGAGGGAGAAATGGCAGCTAAACTTTAAAGGAGACACTAACGTGCCAAGTGTTGTCTTTGTACATCATGAGGACACAAACAGGACGAAACTAAATGTCCAGTCTCTTCTGAAGTTATTTCTCTTCCACAAGAAAAGTCACTTATTGATATATATAACAAAGATGCCATAAAATGTTACCTTCATTTAAATCTACTGGAAGAAATTCTAAGAGAGAAGAACCCAAACACATTGAAGGCTCCAGCCTAGTAGAAAATTTGCATTAGCTACGGGCCATCATGTAAATATACAAGCTACAGGATTAATCACTAGCAGTAAACAAATATTTGAAGAGACGCTTTCACACAGCACTTGCATGGCAAGAAATTAGCTATAAAAATCAATTATGCATCATTATGATCTGACAGTATGTGTCCAGGAGATTCATCTCAGGAAACACAAAGCCAGCATCTGGTCAAGTGCAAACGCCTCATCCTGCAATTGATAGCCTGGCCAGGGACACACTTCACAGAGGTCACTTACCCCATCCTCTTGGGAAGGGAAAAAGGAATCTTAGAGCAAAGCCACAATAAGACAGAAAAGAAAGCCAGTCCTTGGAAATCATTGAAAAATAAGCTCTGACCTGTGAATTATGAAAACAAATTTATTGATAGAAAGAGAAAGGCTTCTCCCACTGTGAATGGCCACAGCCTACCTGAGAACAGGTTTGTGTTATGGTAAATGGTAGAATTTAAACTGCAGTGAAATTTGGTGTAACTCCATTAATGCTCAAAATTCAGATTTCTGGTGTTTCAAGGGAAGATTGAGCAGAAGTGGATCCCTAGTTCATACAAAATGAAAGTCAGTGTATTAATACTGCCTCACCTCAGCCAAGAAATAGATTTGTTTTATTTGATTCAAGGTAACTGAAATCTAGTGGAAATTCTCACTCCGAATCTGGTTCTTGGAAAGAGTTGCTACTCAGTTAACCTGAAAATAAATCTGTTATTAAAAAAAATTTTAGGTATTTCTTTCTTCAGGAAGGTATTATTTTATTTAGCTTAGCATTTGTTCAGAACAATAAGGATTTAGTAGTTAAAAAAAATAATCCAGGACATCTATTATAAAACTAATATGTAAAAAGTCATATGCATCATTATTCCATTAATTACAAGAGTCAATTGGCTGTCATCTACATTCTTTGAGTAGCCTTGGAAATCTCACCCATGATTGTTGTAAATTTCTTTGCTTGGTTTTTGTTCCTTTTTAGAGAAGAGGGCAGTATTAAATTGGAGATGTCTGTGTATGATAACAGATTAAAACAAAATTCAAAAGGACAGAAGGATCTGTGGATCTAGGAAGAAGCAAGGGACCTTGTATGCCATATTTTATTGGTGTGAAATAGATATGAGAAAAGTTAAATTCATTTTAAAGTTTAAAAGTTTACCTTACTGCTGTGGCATTTTTTCTTTGTGAAACACAGTTACCACAGCAGGCATCTCAATGAATTCCTGGTGGTCTCATCAGCAAGAAATATTGACAGGGAATCTTACAAGGAAACTCCAAAACATGCCCCTTCACCAATAGTTACCAATATAAAAACAGGTCAGGAAGCAGAACTGGAAGGTCCCAGGGGGATGAGCTAAAGCTACCCCTGCCAAGGAAATGGCAGCACCATAATCATTTTTTCACCCAGTGATGAGCAGCTGCAGCCAGCACTGCATGGAGAGGCAGACAGAGCAAAGCATTCAAGGCTGCAGCACAGCCCAGCTCTTACAGATTCAAGACTATCAAAGCTACCTCCAAGGCAGATTTAGCTCAAAGCTGAAATCTCCCAGACTTGCAGAGAGGAAAAGAGGTAGCAATGCCTGGTCTTCCCTCAGAGTAGCAAAAATCCTTTCAAAACAACAGGATGAACACATTTTACCCTTTCTTATTTTCTTAATTTTCCATATTTACTCCTTCACTGCTTTATCTTCTTCCTACTACTGGGCTACCTTTTCATAGTCCCCTTAATGTCTTGTTGCCCCCTTAGGCAACAAGAAGTACCTGTTAACTTAGAAAACATCTCCACACTTGTACTTCACTCAACTATATTGGCAACAGCTGCACATCTCTACCAAGGAAAGCTTCTGTTCTTAGTTTCTGCTAGCTATGATCTCCTTTCCTTCAAAACTTATCTTCAGCCAAGTACACCATATTTCATTACTGCTGCTTCTGGTTATATATTGTTTTGATTTCTTTCTTGGTAACTCTATGAATTGGCTGGCTCTTTTTCATTATTTCTGTGGGGTTATGGGGAGAAAAAACAAGCAATTCCTTTACTTGCGAATTCTGCCATTTATTAGGACAGTAAAACTCCCAGCAGAAATTGCAGTTTTCCAAGTAATATCATTTGCAGAGGAAATTACAAGGGCTTTATTTTAAAGCCAGGTAAAACTTAGAAATGGATGGAATTCAGAGAAAAAACTAGGAAATTATAATTAGGAAATGTCCTCCAAAGTGAAAATAATGTTAATTATATTGCAAGAGGCCACATAAGCTAAAGAGCTATTATTTCCAGGCCTTCTTAATGGCTAAACAAAATACAAGCAGTTGCTGGGAACTGTGTCACTAGAAGTAAATAGCTGTATTATTATCAGCTTCTGCATGTGAATTGCATGTGAAACAAGTTCTTCAGTATTCTGTCTATAAACATTCACAACATTGTGCTGAGTAATCTTCCAAAAACTTTGGAATTTGCTTGTCTTGTAGCATGCCTAGCACCTTTTCCAGAGAAAAGGTAACATTTCATGGGCTTTTTTTGTTGTTGTTCTCGGTTTTTTGAGGGGGTTTCTTCAGTACATAAGACAAAAGACAGGTCTGTAAAGGTGCCTAGGTGTCTAATCCTATTCAGTTACCTACCTCTGTCTGACCTGAGGTCTGTGAAAAAAACTTTACATTTTTATAATTTTAAGGGTCCCTTTCCATTCTCTTTTAAGTAGACCTCCAGTTGTTCTATAAAAAAACCTGCAGCTGTGAATAACCTGAGGCTGAGATGGTTCTTGAGATGCCTCAGAAGGAGGGAGAAAGTGCAGAAGTGGTTTCTCAGAGAAAGCAGATCTTTCCTGCTTTCTGCTTATTTGCTGTGTCCTGACTTGCTTTATTCCAAGGTGCTAACAGTAACTATTAAAAACCTCCTGAGCCACTGTGCCAAGTGATTAGTACAGAAACTGCACAGCTGTCTCTGTGGGAAGTTCAATAGAATTTTCTTTTCATGGGTCACAAACATCGATGGATGAAATCACACAAAACCCAATGTTTACAGAAGAAAAAGTTCCTGACCAAGAATGAAGCTTGTGTGCAAAAATCTGTACTTTAATATGAGCTAGCCATAAAATTAATTATAAAAACTATTACTATTACTACCACAAGTATTTACTATTGTAGCACCTTAAATGTTCAATGTGCTTTATTGGCTTGGACAAATTTCTTTTCCTGGTTGATTTTGCCATCTAGATCAGTCAGAGTACAGAAGGTAGCAGTGAGTCAAGAGTCAAATGACTGTGTGAGGAGAAAGGGATTCACAGGACGTTCAGCAGGGGTCTACACCAGGATTTTGAAGAGAACCCCTCAGGGCTCAAAGACTGCCCAAAGCAGTAGCTGATAGAAATATGCTCACTATGCCTTTCCTGTGTGTGATGACATTTTATTATTTTTCTAGTCCAAGCACTAAGCAACTGCTCCACAGATCTAGGCTTCTGGTCTATTTTCATAGGGTTAATATTTATAGCAAATGGATCAGGAACACATTGCCTGCATCTTGTTTTTACACATAAAATAGCATGATGATAATGTAATTAGCTATACCTTTTCTATGTATAAATATACCAGCCCCACCCTGTCTCATAACTCAGATAAGGAAAATATCCAGTCCTACAGCAAGTAAAGCTAGCAATATCCACTGTGTCTCTTGCACATCTAAAAGTGCAAAGCATGAGAAGGCCAGTGAGAGAATTGCAGCAAATCAGTTTTCTTTAGAATAAACTCATCACTTACTGTACAGGAGTAAAGTTCCTTCCAAGGCTGTTGGGCTTCATGAAAATGTAAATAAAATGTGTATGACCTTATTCTGTCTCTGCTGTGGAGAACTTTGTAGGCCTGAATTCAAAAGTGGTAAGTTTCAAGCTACACCTAATTATAAAAGCAATCACAAACCTCACGGGGATGTTTGAAGACTGCTTCTCTTGTTATCAAAGTGCACCACTGGGCGATGAAATTGTCAACAGAAACTATCAAACCTTGCTTTGGAACACAGAATCTGTTTACCAACACTGATACTTCATACAATACTCTATGAGTAGCTCCTGCCCATGCTTCTTGCAGTATAAAACATGAGAAAATTAAGATAGGAATTTAGCATTCAGTGCAATTGGCTGCAACCCCTTGAAAAAATTTTGGTAGTCCCCTTTTGCAATTTGATGGTAATTTCTCACCTTTCAAGTGCTAGCAATATGAATAACGATGACGATAATTCAGATGCAAACCAGAAATATTTTAGGCTTCCTAATGAGGATACCTTTTGGCCACAAGACCAGTGGCTTTAAAAGTGGGTTAACGACTTCCATTGTTTATTTTTGTAAATATCTATTACTACAGCTATCCAGAATGCATTCCTGTTGGTCCTAGATCAGTTATTCAAATAAAGGGCTGTAGTCTGGTGGATTCTTTTGCTGTCCACATGGCTCCAGAAGTAGCTCCCCACCTGAGGATGTGATGATTTCTTCCTGGAATGATAAAACCAATTAAAATAGCAAAGATCTAAGCCACACCTACCTTCTAAGAATAGCAATAAAGGCCATCACTCCACTGTAACTGGCAAGCAACTATGAATAAACACTTGATAAAATAATTGCAGATCAATAAAAGGATCTTATCGATTAATCATTTTCTTCATGATTTGTTTATCTCTTATTTATGCTGGTAGTAACTTGTGCTACTATCAAACAGTGGAATCAGTGCACACAACAGACTCTGATTTGTACTACTTGTAAGTTGCTGCACTACTTAGGAAGCCAGCTACAGATGCTCATAAAGGGTGTTCTCATGAGTTAATTGAACAGACAGATGCCAGTCTTACCATGCTGCTACCCCCAGGCAAACTGAGCAAGAACTCAATGCTGAGTGCTCACACACAACAGTAACAGCTTTCTGACTGATGACAGCAAGGTGAAAGACATTGCCCTTGCCAGGTAAAGGCAGTCTGTACTCACAACATCTATTCTCATTAATTAAATATTCACATGCCAAGCTTGTCATTCCAGTGACTGATTACCAAGACATCGACTGGAAAAGTGGAGAACTTGATCTTTGCACTTATTCCTGCAGTAATGGAAGGTCTGTTTTGTTTTTGTAGAAGTTTAGGACTGACAGATGCACCAAAATGAGCTGGAATCCAGAATTATATTGACTAAAATAGCAATCCTTCATCTGAAAGTTTAGATCCAAGATATGAATCTATATATGGATCTAATATTTTCAAAAACTACCCAGTGTCTATTGAAATTCAATGCAAATATGGCGCTTGATTTCCTCAGAGCACAGGCTCCCAGTTGTTCCCTCCCAATCATTACACCAGATTGAGAATCAGTTAAGTTCCTCCCCAAATTAAATGATTTTCAGAATCAAAGAATCACAGAATCATTTAGGTTGGAAGAGACCTCTAAGATCAATAAGTTCAACCTTTGGCCAATCACCACTTTGTCAACTAGACAAGAAGGTTGTGAGGAAGTAAATGCAAATATTGAGCAATGATCTCAGATATGTAGTTAATGCTTTCCACACAATATTTAAATGCAGATAATGAAAAAAGAAGATGCACAGTCACACCACATTCTGTGAGGTTTGCTCTTCCAGCTAATGATTACCACCACCTTGTGTCTGCCACCTGAGTTGCTTGAGTGACCTCTCAGTTTTTTTAATCAAAATGAAACAAAATGAGGTCAATAAGTATAAGCAAGTAAAAAATTAGTTATGTCAGCTCTCCTCAGGCTCTCAAAAAATAGTCCATGCAACCTTTGGGGTGGGGAAGTATGCTCTTGCCAAAAATAGTCGTGGGGAAAGTAGCAACTTTTCCAAAAAATACAGCAATAGCTGCAAGGGAAAATGTGCCCACAGCACAACCAGCCACATACAGATTGCTTGAGGTTACCAGGAGGCTTTAGGACAATTGACTGTGTATTTCATCTGAGAGGGCAGGCAGAAAAGCCTCTGAGAAAACCATGTGACAGACAGGATAAAATGCCTCCTGAAATGATTGCCAAAGGTATGAGTTTTAATATAGCTATAAGCTAGACAAGGAAAATAGAACTGTGTGTTGGCATTAAAGCTGAACTGGTTTCCCTGATAGGCTTACTACAGGGGCAGCTATTAACTCTTATCATGGGACACCTAAGCAAGCTTTTTTTCCTTTTTTTAAATGGCAGGAACTCAAAGCCATTCTGCTTCTGACAGGGGTTCTACTGGTGTCTGTAAATAGATGTGCTCCTAATACAGTGATTGCCTAATACCTAGTTGTGATGAAAATATAGGAACATCACTGGAACAGAGATGGCTGGAATTGCTTGTCACCATCACCACCAGCGGAGGGGAAACTACATAAGCTAGAGGTTCTACATCCAACACCTGATAATCTGCATTTGAGGTGTTGCATGTCTACTTTTCTTTCCCTGACAAGGCCCTGGTTAGACTTTCCAGGTGCACTGGGGCTGCCTGGGATGGAGTTTCACAACTACCTCTGCTCCATTTTAACATTGTGTTTTGAATTTGTGGATAAAACAGTGTTGCTAACTCACTACAGTTTTGGCTATTGCTGATCAGTGCTGCACAGCACAAAGGCTTTCTCTTTTTCCCAGTCAGGCCCTGCTGGCAGAGTAGGCTGGGAACGAGGGACAAGAAGGAGGGGACACAGCCCAGTCAGTTAATCCAAACTGGCCAAAAGGACATTCTATACAAGAAGGGTGTCAGTGATTTGAGCTTCCCTAGTGGCCATTGAGAAAGGATTTCTTTAAATTAGGGGAGAACATATATTTTAGTCAAATGTGACACCTACCATTTCCCCGTATGGAAATACAATTTGTGGACATTTAATGTCATAGTGATCTCTGAGAGGACACTAAGGCAACACTAAACAGATGCTCCAAAACAAGTGAGATAAAAGCAAGATTTAAAAGATAGAGATTTTATAAGAAAAATAACCTGAGACTGAATACTTTAAAAATTAAAGGCTGTGAAGAAAAGAAGGAGCAAAAAATTTATAGAATTACTCTGAGACAAGAATGAGAAAAGGATAAAATAAGAAAAATAAGAAAGGGAACTAGAAATGAGAGGATAAAGAGGAATTATAAAGGTGGCTAAGAAAAAAGCAGAATTAAAACTGATGAAGATTGGGAGACATGAAAGATGAAAACAATTTATGCTTTCGGAAACAGTGCTTCTGTTCAGTAACAGTCTGGCAAGAAACAGAACCTAGAGGTAAAGTAATTCAAACCCATCTAAAGTCGAATAGTAAATTCCTCTTGCAAGATTGTTTTGGGTAATAAAGAGTGACCCTTAATACCTCTCTAAAAGAGAACCCCTCCATGTTCCCTTCTTTAGTGCAGGGTCACACTCTCTTGCTTTTGCACATTATAGCTCTCACATCAAAGGTAGAAAAACGCTGAAATTTCATTGAAAGACCTTTCTATGGTATTTCCAATCCAATTTTCCACAGCAAAAAGGCGCAGAAAGCGTTACATCTGTCAGCCAGTATTAGGCCATTTGTAGCCAAGGAGAGTACACACTGTATAAGGGGACACAAGTATGTACGTGGAGCATTTGAAAGAAGGGGAAAATCCTTCTGATTACTGCAACAGAAGTATGAATGTTACAGCTGGGCTTAGTACAATATTCTTTCCCACTATGGTCGTTCTTATTTTCCAGTGTGGTTTCAAACTACATGGCTCCTGATTAAATTATTAATCCATTCCACTCAGCTATTGATCTCCACCCAGCAAGTGTTACCTTGTGAAAATCAATCAGATCTGTGAGCGTGGGGTGTCGGTTTGGATCTACCCCCAGGAAGCTGTAGAAATCCCCCGAAGCATTGACCAGGAAGTGCTTGAAGCCATTTTGCTGGCGATAGGACAAGGCATAGCCCCAGATCTTCTCACTGACCCGCACCAGGAACGCGCCTTCAGATTTATTCATCAACAGCTCCTCTGCTTCCTGACGGCTGATAATGCCTGGTGAGGAAAAACACCGTGGTTATGCAGGTAACAAGTCTGTCAGAGGCAACCAAATGCAGCAAATACTGAACAGAAGTGAAATCACAATGGTGTAACTTTGGAAGACTGGAATCTCTCCAGGAGATGGAGACAATATTTATGCTGTTTGCTTTTGAAGGATAGCTGTAAGAGTTCAGATGGAGTCTGGTGGGATATGCTTTTTAATTTGATGATTAAGACTTGCTTTTTCCCATCCTTACTGCTTTTTCAAAGGAAGTGCATAAATGCAACTGGCCTATCAAACCAGTGAATTCTGGACAAGCCATCATTTAAGCATACTAGCACAGCTTGGCATTGCAGTTTGAATTTGCAATACATTGCTGATATTTGCAATTGTATTGCAGTTCTGCAGACTCTGTTGCCTTATAACTGCTTTGTAGGTCCTACAGAAGGAATGTAAAGCAAGTGCAAGGAGAAAAAGGATTTCTCTGCTTTTTTACATCCACACATATTCACATCCATAGGTGCATATAGGTAGATTGGAGATAAAGGTTTAATGGGAGTAGAGTTTCAAGAACTTTCCCATTTTATTTTTTTGTGTTGGAACAATCTTCATCTCTCATTCTTTCTGATTCTGGGGCACAACACTGAAGTTGCTGGTACTTCTCCTTGCATAGAGGCTATAACAGATAAAACCTATTCTGATCCCAACCCACAACAAAGGTATGATCAGAATTACACCTGGCACCGAACCAGGTCTTACCATGCACCCAGAGAGCCTGGATACAGTCTGTCTGGTCGGCCTAGAGGACAGTCAGCTCATGTCTCAATTATCTGTGAAACACCAGATGCTCACTCTCATCAGGAGCAGATGTTGAATTAGGCCATTCTAAATGTGAACATGGCACATACATCAGTAAATAATGTATGTCCATGTTCCAAAGTTACTCTCTGTGGGGATAACTTTCTCCAAACAGTACATGTAATATTTAATGGAACTGCTTGTCACTGTAGAATCCTACACGTCCTAGTGAGAGCTCCATGGAGTCCGAGTAATGAAAAGCCACATTGTTTTAGTGTAATAATAAACATAGTTCAGGGTTTATCAGTTCATATCTATGAACCTCATGGAGGGAGGCAGAGCTTCCAGAGCCCACAGAAAATGAAGATGCTTATGAGGAGCTCAGATGAAAACTGAAGCTGAGGAACTAAAATTTACAATAGGTCTGACCTTTTTGAGATCCTGCAATAAGGTGGGATAGTAAAGGCTTGAAACAAACACTCGAATGCATGACACCATAGCAACCATCTCTGGCCTGGGAGAAGGTGAAAACCCCATCTCCTTCAGCCACTCAGAATGACCAAAAGCATAAAAGCAGGGAAGATGAAGTAATGGCTTCCCTGTAGTGAAAGAACAAGAGCAGCTATGGTTTGTTTATACTCTCAAGGAAAACATCACACAAAGCAAATTTCCTCAGGTCGACTTTTCCAATTCTCTCCCACAGGTGCAAGCCTATACATGGACTCTTAAACTGACTGAACATAGTTCTGGTTGTTCATTGGGAAGGACACAATTAATCTACAGCAGGGTGATGTCAAGACTGGATACTTTATGTCATCCTTGAGACTGCCAATGTCACACAGAATTTAAAGAATGCCGTTATCAGTATGGTGGTTTATGGACTGTGCTGCAACTGAAATAGTCAAAAAATAAGCAAAGGTCTAAAGTACCACATATAATAGTCATGTATATATAAAAATTCAGTCTTTAATGATAGATATATATATAAATAAAAGTCATACATTGTCATTTCTCTGATGTTTCCAGAAGGAGTAGCATGCGCAATTAAATACATGCACAAATATTTGAAGCAGTAGCATCTTGCAATGTACTGTTATTAAAGAGGTTTCACCTGCTCTTCTTTTTAGTCACAATACTTTTCTCAATAATGCCACAAAACAAAGAAGAGATCAATATATTGTGTGAGAAAAGCTATAGCTGTGAGGTAACAATAGCTCTGCCTCTGCTATTTCAGAATAGAAGCAATAAAGACTAAAAAGCAAAGCAAGGGAGTAAATCAAAGACATCTGGTAATAGAAACAAAGCTGTTGAAGCTATTCACCATCTGCTGTTAAGGCAGAACAAACTCACGTGGGACTAGATCTCCAAGAGAGTTCTGTTTCCATTTAGACATTGAAATAAATGGCCAAGCTTAGGAAAAAACACAACAAATAACAAACCAAAAAAAATTCAATAAAAACCAGCACAATGACTAGTAGGCTTGTTGGGGTTTGGGGCGGAGTTGTGTTTTTCTGTTGTTTGGTTTGTTTGTTTTCCAAAGTCTGGCCAGAAGTGTCATGGCAAGAGCCCAAGAGCCAAGGGGTCCTGAATTCCTATGTAATGCTGTTGCTGTTTACTAATGCTAATGCTAATCAGAATGCAGATGTTTCATGCTGTGCTGCAGGTTGGTAATCTAAGTCCTAGTAACTAGTAATATTTATAAACTATAAATAATAAAGAAAAAGATAATAAAGAAAATACATACAATAGGTCACAAAAAGCAAAACCTAAAATATGTGTAACTAAAACCTTCTTGTCTCCATAGAACACTGGGAGACAAAGCCGGGTTGTATTTAGACATCAACAGGTAAAGCACACACTTGAAATATACTCACAGATGAGTTGTGTCAGTACTCAGGGGCTGGTGTGGGGCCAGTCTTCTCTCTGAGCTACATAGTCAAAGTGAGACTGCTTAGAAAGCCTCTGGAGAGAAGTTGTCTTTGCTCCACACTCACTACCTCTTCTGCACAATTTCAGGAGTTAAGCATGCAGTAACATACCTCAGATAGAGATAAATCTGTGCTGGAGAAAGGTGAGCAGGAGCCCATTAGCCATTCTTCACCATTCCTCTCCTTTGTAACCTTCCTGGCACATTTCAGACATGTGCAGAGTTGGGAAGCAACACCACAGTGAGACTCAGCCACCTCCCCAGTGTGTCTTGCTCAGTATAGGAACTATGCCCTGGGCTATGCACAGACAGCTATAGGAAACCAAGGCCCAGAGGATTAAAGTACTTCTGATGGCAAGAGATCTCTTTAGGCAAGGATGAGGCACGTTGATAATCGACCACGTCCTACATGAGTCCTCCTTGAAGACTTACTTGGTGCATAGGACTATCTTGAGTCTCTATCACAGGGGAAATTCAAGCAAAAGTATCGCAGGTAAAAATATATAGGCCATATTTTGTTTGGGTGGGTTTTTTGAAGGGTTTTTTTTTAGGTTTTTTTTTTTTTTTTTTTTTGGTTTTTTTTTTTTTTTTTTTTTTTTTTTTTTTTTGGTTTTTTTTTTTGGTTTTTTTTTTTGTATGTGTGTGTGTGTGTGTGTTTTCTAATCTGGATTCAGCTCTGTTTTGTCAGGGTACAACAGTTCTTAGATTAAAGCCAACTCAGTCCTCAGAAGATTTCTTAATTCCATAAGAATAAGATTCTCTAAAACAATTAAAAACCTACTGAAATTCTGAAAGGAATGAGGGCCTTACTCCGCTGGGAATCTTAAAAATTCCCATCTAAATGAATAATGCAGTAATAATGGGTGTTTTTCTGCAGGTTTACAGAAAATCAGGTGTGTTACATCCATTGTTGCCAGTGTGGCTCACAGTTAATTCTCTATGCACTCTGCAGAAAATATACCTCTTAATTGTCTCCTTCAGAGTTCATTCTGCATCCAGCTATCAAATACTGTAAAAAACCTTTATACCCACTGTCAAAACATTTACACCTTATTCACTAGCAAGCAGTGCAGCACATAAAAGATAGGTGTTGGCATTACTTGTCTGAATATACCACTGTATAATAGAGCTGTAAATTTTTCTGTTAATGTCTCCTCAAAGCCTAGTGTTGGTTTCTTTTCTTCCTTCTTTTCATAACAGCTTATAGAATACATTAGTTGGGAGAAAAATAATTTAATCCCTCTCTTCTCTTTGTACATTATTGTCATGTATCAGAACAAAAAATATAGCACAAAATACCTTTAACCATTTATCTCATATATATATATAATTACTTTTTTTTCTGATAGAGGCTCTTCTGAACTAAAATCTCTGCATTAAATCTCTGCTACTACCCTTTAATTTTTGGGACTTTTCTCTTCTTGTCTAAATACCTTCTGAAAAGAAGCTTATGCTAAAAGACGGAACAGTTAACCATTCCATTTTCAGTGGATTCTCAAACTAAATTCCTGTGTGTAGTTTACTATGTATAATCAGTAAATTGTCAGAAATTATGGGTCAAGAATAGTTCATTTTGTACTGTTTTCACTGTTGGAACACTGTTGTGTTTCAAAGTCAGAAGCCTCAATATTCTAGTGAACTCAATGGAAGATCAACAACAGGAAGGTTGGGATTTTGGTTTTGGTTTTGTTTGTTTGGGTTTTAAAATTAGTAAATACTTCCAGGCCTATATAAACATTCTAGACTCTATTATAAACACCTGACATTTCCTGCAAGTAGCATAGAAAATAAATAAATGCATGAGGATGTCTTCCGAGAAAATATCAGTACACTAATCCAAGTAGGGAATTTTATTACAAATATTATTCATGTAGGATGCATTTACCTCCTTAAAATACAGATGAGATTAATTTTTTATTTCTATTATGTATGAAAAAGATATGAAACTATACAGACCATCAATACATTTCCGTGATGGGTGCATGATGTAACACATGCAGTAGATATTAAGACCTTGCTGCATCTACTGAAACATGAGAATTTGCTTAATCAGTAAAGCACACAAATATCTCACTAAAGCCTGACAGGGCTAGAAATTGTACAGTGGAGTAATAAACACAGAGCAAAGAAACAGATTTATGCTCTGATCCTGGCTCAACAAACTGAAACACCTCTATCCTTTTACAATAGTCACTGATACAGTGTTTTCTGTTCAAATTGAAAAGGGTGACAGGATTTTAGATGGTTAGTGAGCAGTATTCATCATCCTTTTTCCAGGCAGACAAAACATTTGCATTCCTTCAGTCTTGGTCTTGCAAGCAAGAAGTGGGAATTTCTAGTTTGTGGGCATCTTTTGCAAGCATTTCACTTGTTTACATTACTCACCTTGTTACTGCTCATCTAAATTCTCAATTTTTACTGAATTTGAAAATGAGAGAGAAAAACCTTCTAGTATGCAAATTAGATCTAAATCAAGGAAAAAGATGAGAAAGCTGATATGTGCAAGAAGAGGGGAGAGGAAAAGCCCTCCTGGGGTCTATTTATGTTTTCATAACTCCAGCCATCATTAGGCTCTTGCTTCTCCTAAATACTTCTGAGGGAAACACAGCCATGAACAAACACTAAAGACTGAGCTTTTACCAAACCAATTGCACAAAACTAAACAAAACCCACAGTGAGACTCTTGCTTACTTTGGATTTCTGCAAAAAAAGCAAAGTAGAAGAATTAAAGTAGTCTCTTAGTAAAACCTTCCTGGCTTTGTACAACTCATTCCAAAGCAACACTGTCAGGTGACACTCCAGGGGGAACAGATGGACCAAAGGCAAGAACAATGCATGGAACAGCACTGCTGCTAATTAGCCTCGGCTGGGATGACATTCCTACAGAGATCTCAAAGAGCCCATCACCGGCTGATGGGCAATTGCTGGAGGGGACATGGGAGGTACAGTTCTGGACACACAGAGACTGAGGGAAGTTTGTGAAGCTGGGGCTAATTCTTTCTGGAATCAAAGGCTCCTTTAAAAAAGAATTTAAAGAAATATATAAAAGCAGAAACTATTTCCAATTCAAAATCAGCAGTCTCTGAACACTTCACTTGCTGAAGGCATCACCATCAGAGCTGAGTGCCAGTTCCCTGACTTGCTGTGCAAGCTGCATTTGGAACTCGACCCACTGCTCACTTAGAGCATGGAAATGTTACCATTTCCCACTTCCTGCAAGTGGAAGACAAGGGTGAAAAACTGCAAGCGTTAAAACTACTGTCAGTCTCAGGGATTGTTTGGGAAAATAACATGTCTCCTCAGATTTTTATTTACTTGCAGCGTCTTCCTTCTCTCAAGCCTATATTCACATTTAACCACCAGGATTTTCTTTTAAAAACAGTGTCAGAAGAAATACTTGTACTTGCAAATCTATAGGTGTTTAATCTCAGCAAGAAAGACAAGTCAAGCATAAAACTTCATCTGTGCAGCCTTTTAAAACAGCTACATATTCTACTATCTCTGAAATAATTTCAGAGATAGTAAAATATGTAGCTGTTTTAAAAGACTGAAGTGTGGAATACTTTACAGGACATATAAATCCATAATTGCTATTTAAAAATTTAAATGCTAATATATATACATATTTACTTACATATTTTGGCACCAGGTTCTGCTTCTGCACTGCATATTTAATATATTGATGTTTCTTAATAAGTAAGATGCTTCTTTTTGTCTTCAAATAATTTTTACATAAGAAGAATACTATATACTAAAACCAAATATATATATTTTCACTCACAGTCTTCCAGTATTGATACATAAATTAATTTTGATGCTTCTGAATTGTGAAAACCTGGCTGCTTAGGCACACAAACACTTAAGTTTGCAATGCAGACTGGCTCCTTTGTGTAACCTGTTCTAAAAACATGGCCACATTCATGGATGCATAGAAGAGACAGTAAATAATGAACAGTCATTTCAAAATGCTGCTGTGGGCTAAGAAAAAATGAACTCCATCCCAGCCAAAAGCAGGACACCACCCCACTATTTGCATGCTGTATCATGAATATACCACTTGTAGAGGAAAACGGGATTTAATTCAGCACCCATGGATTTCGTAATATCTACACTTTGATTGATATTATACGGAATAAATTATATAATAAATTAGCACAAACTCTGGCAAAACAGGGCCTGATTAAATTTCTCCTTGTATATTGCACAGCCATTTATTCTGAGGCAGTTTTTTACCCATTATACCCCTTTTTCCATCATGTAATTAAGTACAGAAAATACAGAAGAATTAAAAAATCAGGCCCATGTCCACATGGACTGGACTGAGGCAATCAACTGCCAAAAAGCTTTCTAATAATAACAGCAGTAAATTATTTAGAATTGTAACATGCTCTGATTTTCTATCAAAATGAGTAAGACAGCAACATTAAACCTAATGCAGTTCCCTGTGCCACTATTGCCATAGCTGTAAATGGCTAGGAGAGAGACTAATTGTATTTACTAAATGCAGAAAAGGAATTAATTGCTTAGGTAATAGGAAGATACTGGTGAATTTCATCAAGCCAAGTGAAAAGCAGCAAAATGGAGAAGAATATTCTGAATTCATGGCGGCTACATGGCACAAATTATAAAAAAGCAAACAAAGGCAAAGCAGATGTCTCTATAACACTACATTTTATGGGTATCCCTGCCTTTATCAGATCTTCTCCACAAACCATTAAAAAATCCCAATAAAACAACCCACCCCCTCCCCCTCCAAAAAAAAAAGTAAAAACAAAAAACCAACAACTAAAAACAGTGCATTCAGTCATGATCCAAATTATAAAAAGCCTGCAATTCTAAGTGGTTAAAACTCAGAGAAGAACAACAGTGCTACTTTCTCAAGCTCATCTCTAGAATAATAGGAAAATAATTTTAGAAAAATGTAATTCTCAGGCATACTTTCCTTCTCCACATTGTTATAAAGCTTTTCAATATGTCTTGTATAAAAGCAATAAAAGATTTTCATTATAAAACAAGGAATGTTTAAGAATATTTTCAGTATATAGTCCATTTTTTCATGATTTTGTTGAATTAAGATAAATCCCAACACTTCAAATTTGGACTTTGAAACTGAACTCACTGTCTTTATTAGAGGTTTCACATGTTTTACTTCGATGTAATGACACAACCAAAATATAGACTATAGTTTCAGGCAAACAGGAAATATATCCTAGTCCTATTTAGAAAAATCTTAAAAAAATAAATGAGACGTACTGAATGAAAGCACACTTTAAACATTAAAGAACAATTATCATGTTAGTGTTTATAAAAAGGAAGACAACTGCATTGGCTTTAGATTAGCAGATGGATTCAAATAATTTTCTGTGTGATGAATCTCTGAATGAATACTTAAATTACTTTCCATAAAGGCAATTAATCTGCAGTTCTACCTAAAACAAACAAGTTTCACAATGGCTTCAATGAAAGAGCAAAGTAAAATGTTGACATGAATAATGACTCAGATATTCAAAATCTGCTTGTGTGTAAACTGAAACCCAAAGCTCTCCACAGACACCCATGCTTAGTAAGGTTTATTCAAACATCAAATTGCTGTGAACAAATGTCTTGAATAGTGTAACACAAAATACATGTGTGGGTAGGAAAATTTTGTAATTCTACTGGTTACCAACAGAGAGGTGATAGCTAGGCTGGTCATGTTTTCAGCATTATGAATGTTCAGAGCCTTCTTTGGAAGCCTTTCTGCTACATTGCTAGTTTAAATGGCTTTATTTATGCTAATATTGATTTGTTATTCAGTACACGGGGAACGCATTATGAATAAAACTTCATTAATATAGTGGCTTCACTGTAAAAGCATTTGTCAATGAACAGACACTGAAATGTCTAGAAGATTATTGAGTTACATGGTAGTAGACAAAATATTACACTACAGCCTCTGACAAGCTACAGATTTGCTAGAGCTGCTAATGTTTTCCACTGGCCCTTGCATACTGACACTGATTTGTATTGCTGCATCTATGCTTTTTATCTAACTACATGGAAGTTAGGTTTTGATTCTGCATTGCATCCAACAAGACTCTTTAAACTCCTAGTTTGACTTCCAGCAGCAAGGTTTGGGTTTTAGATCCTGGGGCCCTTTGTACACCTGTTGTGTTTCCATGTGCTCTATGACACAGCTGAGGGTTGCTGCCTGCTCCCAGGTAAAACTCTGCATTTCAGGAGGAACCCAGACTAGTGCCACAGATTTGGCCCACAGTTCATGGCCTCTCATGAATACCCTGAGTAGATACCAGCTGATAAAGGCAGTCACATGGTGCAACTGGCTCTGCAACACCACAGCAGTGTGTGAGTACAAGGCAAGGAAGCTTTCCAGGAGGCTTTACTGACAGCATCCTTGGCCGTGAATTAGACAGAAGAAAAGCAGTGGAATGCATCCTGTTTGCTTGTACCTAATAAGGAAGCCCTCAGCTTTTAACAAAAAATACAGCTCACAATCAAAAATTACTGATGAACCCTTCTCCTTTGCAAAATCAATTAATAGAGCCAAAAAGTACAAAAACCCCTGACTGTATAAACACATACGCATGCTCACAATGGTTGTTCAAAGCACATATATCTTACAGCTCACCTAGAGCGCTGTAATCTCATGGGTGTTAAAGAAGCTGTCAAAACACATTTTCCATAAACTTAAATGACAACTGTACTAGTAAATCACAGTGTCAGCAGAGCTCACTCAAAAGGAGGAGAAAAACAAAAGCCACAGTTGACATGGAGCCCTGGGAAATTCAAATTTTACAGCTGAATGTTTCAACAGATAACTAGGCAGAAAACATACTGTGTTCTTTGCTTTTCATGCTTTTCTCTCAGGTGAAGGAAAATAGTTTTTCCTCAAATATATTCACTTTGTGTAAAGTTTAAGAATGCATTTATTTTTTTAGGTACATTAGCAATCTGAAATCTATTTTTATCTGAAGGTTCCAGATAAATGACACCAGTGACCTCATTAGAAATCTTTCTATATGTTTTTTAATCGAGTAATTATTAGAACTTTTATTGCTAAAAGGGGAACAAATTTCAATCATGGCATATCTGGAGTAATTTCCCATGCTCAAATTAAAACAGCAGTTCCAGATAGATTTCTACAAAGCACTTTCTGTATCTATTTAAGAAACTGTACTTCTTTATCTAGTGAAGGAAAAGTAAATCTAGGGATATATTGATAGCTAATTTTTCTTCTCATAGACTTGGCTAGATTTGGGAACTTTAGGCTAGCTTGTTAATTATTTTCTAGCTGCTTGCAGCATTCTTGCACATTGATTTCATGTACTGTTCCTCAGGGCAAAAAGTTACCTTTAATCACTCAATAAAGTGAAGCAGACACTGAAGCACTGTTGAAAGTCAAATGAGAACAACATCGGGATAGTAAAAACTTCACACCTAACGAGTGGCAGTGTAGTAACCATGTGCAGCTCTGACAGTGACCCAGTTCTGGACATCCCCTGGGGTCTGACATAGTTCTCAGTTAAGGCACCAAAACCAGGCACTAAATTGCCTGATTTCCTACCTGCAGTGGAACTAAGGCGAGTGAACTGGCAGCTAGGCTCCAACTCACAGCAGGATAATCTGAATGAGGGATTTGAATCCACTACTCAGAAACAGAAATTACTTCAATGGAGGAACCAACTTCATCTCAAATTCTGAAAAAGTTATAAACAGAAGCAGGCACAAATTTTTACTTAATTTTTGAAAACAAAGTCTGGAATTAAGAGTCTTTCATTTATGCTAAATTTCATGAATGAAACATGATAAAAGGAGCAGAACACATGCAGCAACTGTGCAGAACAATTTCTTCCTACCACCATCTCAGTTCTTAAAGCTTCTGTCCCCACCCTGTAAACAGCATCATGGTTAAGAGAGAAAATAGGAGAGGGAATTGTGTCCCATGACTAATGAACTGCTGCTTTCTTGTACTTTGGATTGAATAGCTATAAATGTTTATAGCACACTTCAAGTCAAAAAGATTCCTTTTATCAAGCATATTGGAATGAATTTATGATAGCCACATGCACTCATGGAAGGTCCATGCTGTGTTTAATTGCCAGAAGCAGTGGTAAGAGCAGTGGCAGAATGGCCCATGGAATTATATATAATTTAGGTCTCAGTCCTCTCCACTGTAGTTTAAGAACCCTTGTGTATTTTATTATGGATGTTAATCTTAGATAGAGGGCCAGAGTTTGAAGCAGTCAGAGCCAATGACAATCAGTGTGCCAACCTGCATGGCTCTTTTGGAGCTTTACTTCCTCAAAAGAGTTGTGAGTTTGTGATTTGACAACCCCTTTCACTGAAAGGCCAGAAGAAGGAAGAACAGACCTTTCTGAAATAGAAAAAGGGAGGAAGCTGTCATTTCCTTAATGTTTGCAAGAGAAAGGCAAATTTCTGTCTCCCGCACTCTCTCCCATTCTGCCCCCATGCCAGCAGCACACAGTGCAGTGACACACACAGGTTAGTTGGCTGCAGTCACAGAAATCTCTCCCCCTTGTTTCTCTGCCATCACCTACTGTTTACCTCCTGTGAGGAAAGCAGTTCAAGTGTCATGATCTGCTTCTAACTGGGTGAACTGGGAATTAAGCTAAACCAGCAACATATTTTCACCCAGCCCCATGCTTTCTCCCCCCTGCATGACTACAAACAATACATGCTGGTACCCTCTTTGAGAGAGTTGTCTTTGCTTAGCAAGAAAATAGTGTTACTTCAGAGGAGCTGTCAAACTAATAACTTGTAATCTTTTCCCTTGAGGCTGGATCAATAGGACTGCAGGTTCACTGCTCAGCAGAGCAAGAAGAAGGACCAATAAGGTGTCCAGCTGCTGGGAAATCAGGGAAATTTACTGACCTCGGGTCTGCAAGTGTTTGCTGGGCTTTAAATAGATAAAATAATAAATACAACTCAGTCTGTTGTAAGCTGATGAAAATTCATACAGAAGCCTGTGAAAAAGAAAGCACATTCTTATAAGAGTGTGCAGGCAAAGGAACAAGAGCTGCAGGCATGGCTGATAAACACTTAGATATAGACTAACAATAAACAGGGTATGAGCAATTCATCCAGGACTAACAAGGTTCTGCATGGGATACCTGTGGTCTGCTAGAGGGGGTGATCAGGAAACAAACAGACACAGCCTTTAAAGGTGCACAGTATGAGCTGAATGTCTTGTGCTGGTAGCTACTGGTATCTAAAAGTGCCTTGTGCACGGATAAACTCCAGCTGACACATCCACAATGCCACTGGAAGGAGAAAGCATGGTCCAGCAGGTAAGGACCAGACTACAGTACATGTAAAAGGGGGCCACTGCTCAGATTCAGGCTGCTGGACAGATTAATAAGGCCTTCTGCATTTGTTTCGGTTGCCATCAAATCATCATAACTCCTTCCAGTTTCACTGTAAGCAATCTTTGTAGATGCCTGGGCTTTTAATGTACATGTAACATTCCTTATTTTGTGAAAAATGTGACTTTTATGTCTTTACATATTATTTCTTCCAAATAACTCTTGCTCTTATGTCACATGGTTTTAAAAAATTATTCCTCATATCTAAGCCCTAGCAGCAGAGCTTTCTGTTCAGACATACCTCTGCTTTTTGTCTTATGCAATGTGATAAAGCCTGAAGGAGCTGCAGTAACAGAGAAATGTACTCACACAGAGACCAGTCCAAAATGGAGACAGAACTGTAGTGAAAAATACAAGTAAATACTGTAAGCTACCATGATGGCTTACTAAGCAAAATCATAATTGCTCATAATGGCATGCTCTAATAGTAGCAGATGGAGAAGAAAATTTTAAAAATTTTATAAGTGAAAGAGGAAGATGTCTTCAAAATGTAAAGGAATTTGATTTTCAATGTTTTTTTCAGTAAATTCACCTGGGAGTAAACTCTCTGAAAATGTTCTGAATATTCTGAATATGCTGAATATTCTTCACTTATGCAAAGAACTGCCTGACACAAACTTGAAAAGCCTCTCTGTTTTTAAATTGTTATTTTTAACTAATCCTGCACTGTCTGGGCTCTGTGTCTGACCTGTTTGTGTCCATGAAATTGCTAACACACCACACCTGTTTCCCGTTTGTGCTCATGTGTTCTTTATTATCTCTCATTTTAAATGTCTACCATACCTGCTAAGAAAAATTGCTGCTTTCTATCTTCAGAATGTGCCAATTTTCAGAATATAGCTTCCAGTTAAAAAGCAGTCAAGAAGGACAATGTATTGTAAAAGAATAAGAAAGCTCATTTCACATTAGCAATTAGCCTATTTACATTAATTATTCAACTGCCTCACTCTACAATTTCCTTGCTGTTCTTTTGTGCTTGCTTTCTCCTTGTAGCATGTTACAGCTCACATTACCTCACTTTGATACTTTGCTCCCTTCCAAGAGGAGCCATGAGTCTAAAACATTTATTTTGTTTGCTAATAACCTGTCTGCATAGACACTTTGGAACTCTAATGGCGTAAGAAAAACAGCTCCCAGGCCTTCAAAAGAACTGACAGACTGAAGTAATCATTATGACCTAAGTGGAATGAATTAGTGTGTGAAGGATCATCTTAGTTCTCAGAAAACAGCAAAACACCTCTCATTTCTTAAAAAAAAAAGCTGAGAGGTGAATTGAAGCTGAGGAAGCATTTGGGTTCCGTTGCATTAAGGGTCTGGCTTAACACAAAAATAATCAAGTACCAGAATCCACCATAGGACCTCAACACTTAACTCCAAATATTGAGTGATCCTTGAAAAATACTATCAGAGCATCCAGTAAATGTTTGATAAGAATATGTTCATTAAATACAGAAAAATAATGTTCCATCTCACAGGAAGTAGAGAGATTATTATGACTAATAACAGCTCTCATGCTTATATCATCCCATATAAAGAACATATACATATATAAAACTGCAAGGACAAACTGGTTCATGTTTGTAATAATTTTAAAGTAAAATCACAATAATAATTTTAAATAAAAATAATTTTAAAGTAAAATCACAGTAGTGCTACTGTTTAAAGGCAATGGTACAAACCCAGTGTGAGCCTATCCTCAGCCATTCAAATGCAAGACAGACTTTGCAGCCTCACAGAGGGTTTAGCAACCCCTCTGTATAATGTACCAGAGGGATCTCATTCATCCTGCAGCACCACACTGACAGGAATATCATCATCCTGTGCCTCAATTCAGCAGTGAGGGAAAGCACAGAACTAAACAGCCTTGGAAACTCCTGTGCTCCGTGTAACCACAGGATGGGGACAACAGAGGTGATAGCTGAGCATGCCTCTCCTCTCAGGCCTAACTGTACTTCTCAAATCTTTTTCTGAGGTAGGCTTATGTGATGAGAGTGTAATTTGGTGTGCAAACTTATTCCATGTCTGCTATTCCTGGGAATTCCTGGGAATTCCATGTCTGCTATTACCTTTGCTGGGAATCTTGCTATTCCTGCCAAGATTCCCAGCAAAGGTAACAGCCATTCCTACCAGTTTTCTGAGAAAACCACACAGACTGGGGATGGTGATTGATACTAATTGGCTGTGGCATTACTTGTTTTGCACAAAATCAAGCAGGTGGCAATATCTGGCAGCCTATGTTGACCTGGGTGTATCCCTTCAGCAGCCACAAGGCACAAAACCTACAGACATTTGAAATGCTGATCACAACTGTGTCTGTCCTCTGTGAGAACTGACTGGCAGAGAACAGAGAACTCCACCTTTATAATAAAGGAAGTAAGACACAATCTATTCAAAATCTATCATCTCCAAAGTATCCTTTCTTTTAAACTTTCCCAGAAAACAGTTCAAAATAAATTTTGATAATCTGCAACCCTTTGTTTATTCTCACTTCCCCTTCTTCATTACTTGCATAAATTAGGGAAGTGGGCCTGTCCTGCAAATGCATGCAACAGGTACATTGATATTCACAATTTTAATTTGAGTCAGGAACTCTGATTCCATTCCAGATGTTTCCCAGCCACAGAACATTTTAGATACCAAGCTTTGCATATAACCATTTTTTTGCATCCCCAAAGTCCTGTGGAAGAGAGTGAAAAGCTTTCAGTGAATTCAGGAGATTTTTAACAAACTTTGTATCTTTTTATCATCAGCTACAATTCTAGAAGAGAAAAAAGTCCCAGACCCCTAGGGCTCAGTTTACTGAAGCAGATAATCTACAGGTACACTTTCTCAAATAGATGCAAAACTTAGATAATGATAAAGCAGTGAATTAGAAAATAGATCATTAATATCAAGAAGGCTGTACTTCTGCTGGATTTACAACACTTTCTTCACCTAACAAGCATTTATTGAAAAACTGGAAGGTTCCTCTTCAAAAGCAGAAATAAAAGCATGCCTTTGTGCTCGAAGCAGCAAATTTTATTCACTGTTAGATGTTCTTCAAACAGACCACTGCCATTTCTATATCCTTTAAAAAATATTACAATACAAGCTATATGTTATATTTCCCACAGTTCAGCTATATGAATATGCCCAGTGCCCTTGTTCAAGGACTCATAATTAATAGACTTCCAGAAATATCTCCTTTACTGAGAGCACCTGATTTGCAGAACCATTATCACTCTTTCAGTGTGCCAGATTTTCCTCTTGAAAACAAGTTTCTTCCTGAAAACAGCATTAGCCATCTGAGGTTAAACCTTGATCTGTAAGCATTTCCAACACATTCCCGTTAAATTGAAAATTTTCTTCCCCGGCTCCCCTGACCTCAGAGATTATTCAGCTCCTGAATATTGTTTGTGATTATTTGTCTCTCAGCATTCTTTCAATCCATCCTTCGATCTGCTCTGATCAGCTCCTTCACAGCTCCCTGCTCCCTTAACTGCACCCCCACTCTGCCTTCCCCCAGTGAAATGGGTCTCCATAATAGCACCCATGCTGCTGCAATTACATTTTAAAGGTACAGCCTTTAGGGCAACTACCTCATGTTTCCAGATCTGTGATATCAGCCTCTGAACTTTCCTCTCAACCTGAAGGCAAGTGGAGATCTGATAGTGCTGCAGCAGCTGCTTGGCAAACAAGCACACAGCCACCCACAGACAGGCAATGAATAAATTCTGTACTGTGCTCACTACACACCCGAGAGATCTCTGTTTTATTGTGTATGAACAGCAACTATCATAAAACATTGCTCTCAACTAAAGCTAGGGAAATATTTTGAGATCAACACCCTCTGCAAAGACCAGCACTCCTATATTCTGAATGGAACATAACCAAATGCAGAACAAAGTATGTGAGGGTGAACAGTCTAACATCTGAAGTTAAAAATATCAAAAACCGTCAAAAGTAACAGCTGACAAACTAATTGGAATGGAAAAAAAAGTGCTGAAACATATTGCAAGCACAAGAGAAACGTTAAAGGACAAACGACAGAGCAAACATGGAAATAATACACATTTCAGCCACCAGCAACATTTGGTTAAATACTTGGGGGAGGGAGGGTCTTTAGTTTTGTTGCCATATGGAATTCTACCCAAGTGTCTTATGCCTGCAATATACTGAAAACTACAGTTTGCTAATGTCTGTGATAGTTTGGCAAAACTCTTCAACCTATAGGGAACACTGATAGCTTTCCCTTTACTCGGGATGGGTCCCACAGCAGTTTGAAAAGAAAAATCCAGTTCAAAGTTAAACTTGGCAAAAACAAGGAATGTGTCCCCCTTTCCAGCCTGTGTGAGAGACACCTCTCCCATGCTAAACACCAATCTACTTCCCTGCTCTCAAAGCACATCAGCAACTGGGATCTTGGCAAAGGATGCTCTTAATTCAAATTAACAAAAACCTTTCATACAACTTGATACAACATTAAAATGCCCATATAAGTTTGATTCACATGCTTGTACTCATCAATTAGCAGGTAGGAAATCAGAATACAATAATTAACTTTCTGGTTATCACATTGTATGGAATTTACCTTTAATTAAATTTAGACTAATTTCTTAGTTTTAATCACCAAAAAATTAAGATTTCTTTTCATTCAGACCTAAGGCAACTATTAGACAATGCAAAAGAAAGACACTGATTACATAAAATTCCAAGACAGTCCTGGTTACACCTTAATCACTGGCTCTGATTCTTCTTCACTTTAAAATTTGAGAATTGAGCACAATTGCACTGTGGCCACAAAATGGGCATAAGCAACTTTAAAAAAAAAGTTCATTGCTGCACAACCCAAATAAATTAAAGATCATGTCATAATTCTATGATTTAGGACAGGATTAAAGTTGGGTTTAATTTATTAAAAGCATTTGAAAATAGATTATGTATTTTTTTTCTTTACAAACTTAAAAAAAATCATTCTAGATTGGAAGGGCAAATGACCTGGGTTTTGGCAGGGGTCTATTATTGAAGCAGAGCAAAAAATAATTGAAATTACACCCAGAATTCAGCTGTATGTTACAGTTTGTATCTTTAATGTGTCAAATTTTTTTAATGAAGAAAACTCTAAAACCTATTTCAAATGAGCTAAAAACATCTGCTTGAATTTAGATAACTGATGATAATTTCAAGAGACAAATAGAGATGGATAAAGTTGAAGCTGACATTCATCTAAGAAGTAACTTTTTGGGAATAAGGAAAGAAATATTCTGATTTGAAAGACTTTGTTACTACAGATTTTACTACCCTGCTTCAAAGGAAATATTTTGTAGTGATTCTTCAAATGAAGACAAAAGGAAAACTTCAGGTACATTAAGCATGCCATATGTTACCCTGTTTCATGTACCATGAAAATGCCCCAGACAACGTGTATTTTTAAACGGAATCCAGATTGGTTTGATGACTTAAAGTGGAAAATAAGCCAAATATATGATGATTAAGACATGTGCATTATTATTTGTACTTTGCTAGTTTAGCTACACACATCTCTTTCAAGGCTTCATCTCTGTTTAACTAGAATTAGTTATATATCCACAATTTGAGGACAGTGAATCAGCTAATGCTTAACTTCAGTTAAAAAGCTGAACAGTCTGACAGTCAAAGCAGGCAAGCCAAGCTCTACTGACCCTGGCATAAACATGAAATTCTGTAATAAACTGGTATCTACTTTTCCAGTACTGCTGCAATAGCTCTCTTAGTGCATTGCATTCAAAAAGCCCTTGGGCGTGAGGCAGAATATTAAACTCCCATTTTATGGTCCAAAACTGAGATATAAGAAAATACAGAAGTTGCTCAAGGATGTGAAGGACCTGTTGTGAGAGATGCTTGAGGTGCCCCAGAGGCTCAAGTTGTCAGCTGCTTCTGGGCTTTGCAGAATGTTCTTTCATTTGTACTGCCAATTTCTTATACAAGTCAAATGTATTCTGCTGTATTTTTGTTCACAGACAAAAATCATTAAAAAATCATACCTAATGTCCTGGATCCCTAAATACAATACAAAATAACAGGAAGACCAGGAATCACTCAATAATACTTGTGGGTCCCTTCCAACTCCTCATAATCTGTGATTATGTTTGTTCGGTTGTCCTCAGAGTTTGTGTCCATTACAAACTGTAACAGAGACACCACATAACACTAACAAACACTGACTACTGCATCTATAATAACCTCTTTAGATTCCACCACTGCAGAAGAGTAGTGGAGCTGTTCACAATCAGAGCTGCAGAAGCCAGAACAACTCATGCAGCAAATAGGTACCAAAGCAGTACTCACATTGTCCCTGCAAAGAAAACCACTGAACTTTAGGCTGGGAGTGTATCTTGACTATCTTTGTCAGACTCTTGGAGTAAGAGAAGGAAAAATTAAGTACTTTGCTCACTTTTATAAGTCATTGCATTCAGTTTCTCAAGATACGAAGAGCAGGACCTGAGAAATTAAAGAATTATCAAGTATGTCTTAATTCTTGCAGTGATTAGCAGACTAATCCAAAAGCCACCAAAATTAGTAGAAAGATTGCACAGGCATTGGCTCAAGCCCAGATATCTCCTTATCTTTAAACATAAATTATGTTCATAACTCCTCAGAGCAATTTATATAGATGTGACCTTCCCACATGCAGGGAAAACATTTATCATTGGATCATACAGAATGATCATTTGCCAAAAGTAGGAAGCACTTTTGGCAAATGTCCACAAATGAAGTTTTAATCAGTTTGTCTCTCAGAAAGCCACCACACCAAATGTCTTCTCTAAGAAACAAACAACACTGTCCGCACCATTGTTCATACGAAATGAAAGCATTTAGCATTTACAAGCTCTACATGATTGATTTCAGTGTCTTTGACTAATTAGGCCAATGAAAATAGCAGCTTGTTGATGTCTTTTAACTCATAAGGATTTGTGTATCATAACAGAAATCTGAAATACATGAAACACTAAACTTATTCAGAATCCTTGCCTGGTTCACTTCGGAACGCCCACACATCTTCATCTCAGGCTTAGAGACTCATGAATCAGATGAGGGTCAGCTTAGTGCTTTGAACAAAGCAATAGACTCATCAAAAGCAGCAATGGGAAAAAATTTGAAATTTAACTTTAAAGTCTTTATAGTCCCTCAATTATGTCAGCGTTTAAGCCAGAATTCTTCTCTTTTTTTAATGTCTAAGAACATTGAATATAAAGATCATTGCTAATACCAACAAAAATAACAGCTCTTACCTGTGAATTTGATATCAAAGATTGAGCTGCATTGCAAATGCTACACAAAGGAAAAGTCTCAGAGATGCTAGCAACTCCAGCAGATAACACAGCAAATTTTGGGTCTGAACATTTTCCATTTCAGGAAAACTGCTTAAAATTATACACTCTCAATTATTTTTGAGAAAAAAAATAAACATTTGTGTTTGAAAAAGAAAGCAAGAAATAAAAAATGCTGCCGCAGTTTATAAAGTATAACAAGGATTAAAAATATGTGAGTTCAAGTCATTCTTTCAAATTAGGTAAATCAAAAACTTTAACATCAGTCATCCACATACCACATCATTGTAGTATTTTCCAGTTAATTTTGGAGTCTCTCTCACCCTATCTTGATCTCGGTACTCTTGCTTGGCTTGCTATTGTGCAGCAAGTATATTTTGGACAAAATATTCCTGAAAAAACTTTGGTGATATGAGTCCCAAATTAGTCTACTTAATTGCTAAAAAGAAAATGGGAAAATCACATGCTAGCAGTAGGAAAGATGTAAAAGTCTGGTTTTAACAGGCACTTGGTTTTGCCAAGACAGTAGGCTTTGCTTTTTTGGGAAAATTGGTTTCACCATGTCAGAAGGCTTTGCTTTTTTGGGATGGAAGCTGGCAAGATGAAATTTTCCCCAGCAGAGGCTCACAGCTCTATTATACAGGAGATGAGGGATCAGGGAATTACCATGGAACCACTGAGCAATCCTGTTAGTGTTCCTCTCAAAGCCAGCCCGCCGGGGGATCTGCTCCTCCTTGAACCAGCGAATGATGACGTCTCTGGAGAGGGGCCGAGAGGGGCGCTCCCAGATCTTACTGCACGGAGAGACAGAGCATCAAGAGCATATGAGAACAAGGGACAATATCAATATTCATCTCTTTTTGCATATTTATGAAACATACAGCTGCAAAATGGTCAGTGTAACTTCTGCTCAGTACAACTCACTGAACATCTTTGACTTTTTAAAATTTGTTAAAATTACTTTGTGTTTTTATGGAAAGCACAGTGGCATGGTTTTTATATTTCCAATGGCACCTTAAATATTTTCTTACAGAACATAAATTGAAAAAACAATTTACCACAATGGACATTTCAGTCAGCTTTCCTTTTCCACCTCATTTTTATTCCAATGTAAATATTGACAAGCAATTCTTTTTTCTTGAGTGTATTCCTTTTTACTGGCAAAAAACTCTAAATCTGCATCAGCTATCACTGCATCTCCAAACAGAAACCACTAAGCACAATAGAGGGAACATTTTGTTTAAACTTTTATGTTTCCTTTGCATTCTCCACTTGACAGCCTGCCTTACTCTTTCTACTACTTTCTATGTGTTTTAGCTAGTAGGAATCATCCTCCAGTTTGGATTCTTCTCCTCTACTGCAATTTATTGTGCTCCCTAAATAGTCAAATGAAAGATTAATAAATACCAAGGACACTTGGTTTTGCCTGAAAAAAGGCCACAAAAAACTAAAAGCATCTGAAACTTAGGACTGCTCTCTAAAAGAAAAAAAAAAAAAGCTGTTAAGCAGCAGGCAGTTTTAGGCTTGAGGCTTAAGACTTGCCTAAGAATTTGTCCATTTGACTTCCCTATATCACAGCCTCGTGTACTGATCTCATACTGTCTTTTCAAGGAGTCATCTCTGTGTGAATTCTAAGAAATCTGCCTGAAGATAAATGGCATTTAGTTCACATTAAATGTGTTTTTCTTTTCTTTTAAAGGTTCTTTATTCTGTTCATCAGGCCATAGCAAGGCTGAGGACTCCCAAAACCTGAAGACTAGCTTGTTGAAATGGTGGGGATTGGAGAGGGAGCAACCCAAGAGAAAACTGTTGCAAACCACTCCAGCACAAACCAACCTGGACGCTGCAGGAGTCAGCAAAGGGTTCATACTGTTGTTCAGTTTGATCTCCTGATCCTTGCTCAGGTTTGTCCCCTGGAACAGATGGCTCAGGCCAGCCACTCTTCCCTTCTGGATGGCTCTCAGGGACTGCCGTCGGTACTCGTCCCGCGCCCGCCGCGCCTTGTGGCTCCTCTCCTCGTCCGCAGCCTTGGAGCGGCGCACTGGGCAGAATGAATGCAGGAGAGATTTAGAAACACAAACTGCTCCCAGAGCAGCTTAGTGCCTTTATTCCCGTATCAGCTGGCTTTAAGAAGGTATAAATTGCGACGCATTACCGAAGGTGGATAACTGGGTGACTTCCCTGATGCTTCAAACATGGGCCTACCTCTAGAAAAAACCTCAAATTATCAATGAGCTGGCCATACTGGCAATAACAGAGCCTGTGCATATTGTGATTAAATCTGACACTTCTTTTGGCTGTAATAAGAGAAATTCTGCTTGGGGACATCTTTTCCCCTGGAAGTGCACCAAGTTCTCTGTTTCAAGAAAGGATGTTAATTACTGATTAAAATTAAGTCTGTGTCTAACAGTGTTCTTTGCCACTATGAGCATAACTAGAATCGAAGGGTCAACTCCCAAAATTTACCATTATAAAACCTGACATGTAAGGTTGCACTTTGTCAGTGCCATTTGCTTTCTGAAAGGCATATACTATCTTTGTCATGGTACTACTTATAGCCACAGATATCTCCAACTTGAAATTTGCAGTCTAAAAATGGTTTCAGTAACAATGGATAAGGTATTAGCCATTGGAAAGGGCATGTTGATGCTATGGATGGGGTTGCCTCGCACTTTGGTCTCTGAAATTGTATATGGAGAGCCAGAGTTTGTACTGTAAGATTTAATACACACCTAACAATGGCACTGACCAGGGAGTTACCCATTTCTGTAACCTGAAATGAGACTGCTGCTCTGGCCACTGTGATTCAGGCAGCTTTCACTAAAGCTTCTTCATTTTAAAATTAATGTTCTAACAATTCTGTCTTTGACATGGTATAACTTAAATGCATCAAGAATTCTACTGCAAATATTCATCATCTTATTGGCTCTTTTCTGGTGCCTCAAGCCCCATTTGGATGATGTTTTTGAGTCACAAATAACTGCAGGCAGGCAAATTATTCCAGTGCAAAACAAACCTTTAACATGCAGTGAAGCAAACATTAAAGAAGCTAGCTATGGCCTCCAGAAGCAATTATCAATCCTGCCATGACTATCCTGGCTTAGATCACACCCAGTTCACAAAGTGAACACTCCATTTCCTACTCCCCTGTGACTGTACCTGTGACTATGAATGCATGATATAATGCCAGACAGCTGCATTTCATTAGTCTGCTTGCATCCCTCTGGTTTATACTCCCAATTTAAAGCAAGCAGAAGTGTAACTGGATTTAACTTCCAAATTCTAAGAAGGTTTAATGGAATCAAGAAATAAAAGCACTCAAAGCCAAATGAAATGAAATAAAACCTTGTGGGCAAATGAGGGAGAGGGAAAAGACCTTTAAGCTTAGAATTATATAATATTATCATAAGCAGAAAGATATGCAGGACTAATAGCTCATCAAGATAGCATAATAAACGAGTCATAGATGCTTCATATGTATGCAACTGGCAGGATTTCAGTTTCACTTAACTACAGTTAAGTGAAACAAACCCTGCAGTTTTGGCTAAACACAGTAACAAAGAAATGCACAGCACAGGAAACACAAGTAACAGACTTCACTATTTATCTTACAGATATTGTTATTTTTACGGATAGATAATGTCATTACATATACTGCTTCAATGGCTCCAGTATTTCTGTGATTTATCCCTTATAAAGCCACTCAGTAGTGGTCACTTTAAACATGAACTTTGTGCTTGCAGCACAAGGAGAGACTGCAAGGAAGATGAATGCCATGTAACTTTGCAAGACATCTAGAAACCCTCAACTGTTTGTCACCATCACAATATTCAGATTGAGGGCAGACTGCCTGGAGCTTTCTGGGACTCTTTTCTACTGATGTACAGGCTACCTGGCAATGAGAAAGGCAAGGTATCTTCATGCCCCACTTTCCTCAATAATAGGCAGCCTTTTCAATAGACATTCCTATTGTGTTTTTGCTAGCCAACAAATCTGTACCATCATAAATCAGTGACCCAGAATACATTGTCCCAAACTATCAAACTTTAGTACTTATCACAAAAGTATGAGGTCAGGTAGCATAGTTTGCAACTGTTAAATATCAATGTTCAGAAAACCTTTTGAAAGTAGGACATGCAGCCCTCCCTATGCATACATATACGTGTATGTATGTGTGTTTACACTTACGTACCATATACCCATGCGTGTGTATATGTGTCTGTAGACACCTAAGGATAGGGGAGGCTGCCTATAGAAATTGAGATTTTATATACAGAATCATTTCTTTCACATTATGAAGATTTTTTACTGAAATTTCCCAGTGGAGGTATTTGAATTGTATCATTGAACATAGGGATGCATAGGATCTTTTAATCCGTTTTTTCTCATTACTGGACTCCTGATTTTCTCCCTATCCCCTTCCTTGTAGTTACTCCCCAAAACATCTTTCTCTTTCCTCTGCCTTTATAATTTGTCTAGTACAGCTTCAACTGTGGACCTGTATTATCCTAAGCTTGTTTTAATCTCTGATTGGTCAAGGGGCTTTTTGAGCAAATAATCAAAGTCACTGGCATCAATAACCATGTTTGGTGACTGGAAATGGATAAAGCCATCACAGTCAGGAATCTACAGAAAGGTTTTTCACTACACCCCAGACAAAATGATATATACCACATGAACCATCCTTCCATACTGACACTTCCCACAAATTCATCTATCTTGAGAAAGTCACTCAAATCTGAAGGTAAATCTGGATGTATTTTTGTAGAGGGTTTATCTTACAATAGAATTTCATGACTATTCATATTCCTCTATGGCTTTGAACCATCTCACTAGGAGGGAGAACTTTATGTCTGGATCAAGTCTAGCACAAATATTTTAAGATAGTAGAAGCCAAAGCTCTACATTACTTGTATTTCAACACACATTGTAACCTTTCCAGTAACAAGAAAGCAAAAGTAGTCAGGGTTTCTAGCATTGACTTAAGTAGAAACAGATTATTTTTCTTAGCTGGCTGTCCTTCTACAGTAAATTTACTTCTGGAATGACCCCTATGAAAAGCACTAGCAGTGTAGTCAGTCAATATTCTCAGTGGGGAGACTAAATATCTGGAAAAAAACACTAAAAGCTCTGAATCACCATAACAGATCCATATGTCTAGCATAGAGAATTACTACAAATAATAATTTACATATTCTTGCATCTTTCTTTTATTTCATGGAATAATGTAAGGACTGACAAAATGGGGAAAAAAGGAACTTGTTAAGCCCATGGGAGATCTACAGTTCAGCCAGCTGGTCCTGTAAGACCAGCTCCAAGACTGGTTTTCTCTTCTGGTGTTGGTACATCCACCAGTGCTCATAAAATAAAGAAATTTCTGCCCTCATGGATCTGGAGCTTATGTAGAGATGCCTGAGCTGCTCAGAGAGGTGTGTACCACTGTGATTGCAGCCTCAGCACAGCAGGCCAAAAATGGGTGACCAAACTCTCCTGGAAAACTGGTAAATACATCCAAGACAGGTCCATGCTGCCATCATTATCTGGTTGTCATTTTTAGAAGTAAACAGTTTAAAGCCAGCTCAGACATGTCTCTGTGACATGCAGTGTGAACATGCTCTTAACTACAAAGCGCAAACCACAAATCTGGGTATGCAGGGGCTCTTTGGCTCCTACAGGGGTTGGCTTGGATTCACCTTGTTTTCCATGAACAGTTTATGAGAATCTAGTATTTCTCTATGCTAACCTAAGGCACCTTTTGTCTTCTATATTTTCTTAGGATTGGGAAATCCCTATCAGCACTCCTGGCAAAGTTCTAATGCAAAATCTTTTGATATAGATGAGGATTAATTCATACTGCACTGCAGCTGAACTTGATCAAATAATTTGTGCAAGACTAGGACCTCTCCATTTTCCGTAATCTATTTTGTGCTTTTGAAGAGATTTGATTTACAGTCAGATAAGTAAAAGCTGAAAAAAACCCCAAACATAAGCTTTGAATAAGTATCGGAATTTTTAAATTATTTTGTTTTAGCTTTCCCCTCTTTAAAAATTCTTGGAACCTTGTTAATGAGCTATTCAAAATGACTAACTAATAGACAAAATTCAATCTTCAGATTTTCTGAGTGCACATACAAATCATACCGTGATTTTTCCCCTTTCCTAACAGAACACCCCAAAGCTTTCACAAGAAAAAGTACTGGTAGCACTATCTCCACCAGCATGTGATGCAGTCACAAGTGTTTTAACAGACCAAAAATGCCATTACAGAACTCACGGTCAAAACCTTTCATAGCTTATTTATTTTTCTCACTCCATTCTCCCATCGTTATTCTATTACATTTTTGATGTCTATCCCTCCACAAACAGCATTCCTCAACTTCCCACAAATACTCTGCAATATGGTTTTAGTTCAGCAGTCTTATCTGAAGGTACATGAATAATCCCATTCCTATTCAACAATGCACTGTGAGACCTATTGGAGTTCAGAGGGCACATATATGTAAGGTGGAGCACTTGCTTAGTTAATGCAGAGCTAAACTGGGGACCACTCACTTTAAAATTCTGCATTTTATCAATGCTCCTGCAGTCAACTCGCTTGAATTTTTGGAGAACATAAATATCCAATGAATTCTTTTAAAAGTCAGGCAAAAATAAATTCATAGACGCATTTGCAGAAGAACATAAAAATACAACAATATAAAAGAAGCTATAATGAGTCAGTCTGGTATCCTTCTTCCCAGAGAGACCAAAAGTAAGTGCTGGGGGAAAGGCAAAAGAATAGATCAACTCGCTCATCTGTCTACATTTTTACTGGAATAATTTTTTTCTGAAGATGAATAAAGCTGGTCAGATGGTATCTGAGCACTTCCCTGCCTGATGCAGTTTGCAGGGCTTTGTAAGTGTATTATCAGAATGTCTTTTACAATATTCTATCAGATGAATATTTTTGCTACACATTTTCCTATCAGGTTTCACTGATACTTTTTTTGCCTTCACAAAGAGAGGCCACACTTAAATAAACTAGAAACTTAAAAATGGGACAGTACACAGACATGTCCAAAACTAATGAGAATACATACCCTCTGCTATCCAAGTTTAGTTTCACTTCTCAGTTTCAAAAATAAGAGTTTTTAACAGTAGACTCTCTGAATAAGCCTTCCACCATTCGTCTTTTCACTTGCCAACCAATATTCCTGCTTGACTTACCAACCTACAATTTCCCTCTGAAATACCCCAATATATATCTTTTATATGAAATCAAAGTGTGTAATTGCTCTTACAACATCATTTTTCCCTTTTAGCACCGATTTCCCAAGTTATTCTACATTTGTCATTTAGTATACTAAAAAGCCCTAAAATCATGTATTTCAATTAACACAGTAGTTCTATGGGCCATTATTGTTCTTTGGCAAACAGCAGAAGCAAACTGAATGGAACAACAGAAGCTAATATTAGCACCACTTTGCTTATTGCCTTGGCAGTAAACAGCTGAGGGATGATGTGATGAGGAGAGATGAATCCCCATCACATTCTGAATTCCATCTACTAAACAAATGAGTAATGTCATCAATATCATAATTTCTGTCCTCAATTCCTGCTCTAGTACTGCTGTTCCCCTGCAGTGGAACAGGGCAGGGCTCACTTCAAGGAGGTAAGACCCAAAGGAGCCTGGCCTTGTTTCTAATAGGCAATATGGTCTCCACTGCAGGCTCGTAGTGGCAAAAAATATAAATATTATATCTGCTTGTAATTCTCTTATGTATTCATGCATTTATTTATTACTTAGAAAAGCTGACTCGTAGACGGCTCTGCCTAACTTCACTAAATTTCCTCTCAGTGCCCCACAGGAATACTTGCAGACAAAATGGAAGGATTACCATAAAAAGACAAAAACTGAAACTGAAATAAAAAATGAAAAATCTGGTGAACCTGAGGTACTAATTCATTTCATAGCAATTTCAGATGTTCCCACTTCCAAATATTTGTTACTGACTATCTGCTGCACATTTGGCCTCCTGCAGTAAAGCTGAAGAAATGGAAAATGTTAATATGCCTGAGGAAACTCAGTGCAAAGTTTGATAGTGTGTAGTCTAAACCAGCCAGCAACTGGTCTCAGATAAGGCACTAAACACTGCATCTTGCTATCTTCAGCTGTCACACCCATTTGCTAATGGAGCACAGTTCTGAGCCCTCAAACCAACGGGGATAAATTGACACACTGAGATAAGCGTAAGAGGATAAACAAGGATATGGTACACTCTAGTCATTAGTCTGCAGTTAGCTTAATGCTAAATCAATTACTGCTAACAGCATAACTCTGGCAGCACAGAATTTACAGCAGGCTGCAAACCCAGCAGCCACAGAGAAGGTGCTGAGCTTTTGCTCTGCCCCAGCAGGGTTGGTGACCAGGCTCAGCAGGTCTGGGTCACCTGAGCTCTGAGCTGCTCTTGGTCACCTTTGGGTGAGGGGACAGGCCTGCAGGCACACAGCCTGGAGGTGACAGAATTCCTCCAGAGCATACAGAACACCCCAAAGCTTTCACAAGAAAAAGTACTGGTAGCACTATCTCCACCAGCACGTGATGCAGTCACAAGTGTTTTAACAGACCAAAAATGCCATTACAGAACTCACGGTCAAAACCTTTCATAGCTTATTTATTTTCTCACTCCATTCTCCCATCGTTATTCTATTACATTTTTGATGTCTATCCCTCCACAAACAGCATTCCTCAAGAAAACAGAAGCAACAATTTCAAACATCAATTACCTCATTAATGGAATAGTAAGAAAATGATACCTGGTTTTAGTAGTATTTTGTTTTATTTCAGTGTAAAGGTAAGCCGGATTAATTTTTTCCTTTTAACAACATGGTTGAAATGTGTTTTCTTTCCTTATGTAGCGTCAAAGAAATCCTAAAGTACATAATGCTATCCTCTGTGCTGGGTTGGCAGCTGATGCTGATTTTCTGCAGAACTAAAGGCCTACTTTTCTCCAACTCACTTTGCTCTCACACACCCAAAATAGAGAAAGTTAATTTTTCCTTCCATATAAGCACGTACACCTAGATTTAGATAATTCTCCAGAAAATAATTACTTTATCTTTATTGACAATGTAATATACAGAGGTCTTATTGATCAAAATTAACATACCCTGTTATGAGCTTGGAAAATTGCACCAGTGTATCTTATAGATTTAATTAATCTTGTACAGAATCATTCATTATCAGATCAATTCCAGGTAATAGCACTTCAGTAATTAGTGCTCAGGAATTAATGAAGTGATGACTAAAGCCATAAAATAAACCAATTGTCTATTTTGAAATTTATTCATAATGTGAACCTTGACTTACCTACAGTATTAACATATACATCTATACAATAATATAGTTGTTTTGTTCCTTATAGGCTTTTAAAAACCACCCCAAAAATTGAAATTAATCACAATTATGATATTCATAAAGAATTTCAGGCGATCTAAAAAGGAGCAGTACTTCCTTGGAGTGAGATCATCATCATCATCAGGTGGTTTTTTAGAGCAACAATCAATTTTGGAATGAAGTGAGTTTCAGCATTGATATCATAGCTTCACCCCACTACCATATGGAAGCAATTAAAATACTGATGAAGACAGATTTTCTCTCTTCAGAGGTAGCTGAGGACAAGCTGTCAAAATAACTGTGCCCTGAGTTAATATTACTAAGCCAAAACTGTTAATTAAGTACATTAGACAGAATTTAATAATCTCAGTCATTGTACACATATAAGGCATTGACACAGACTCAGAAAGAAATCCAAAACTTCTGTTTGTAATTTTAAGATGGCAATTTCCACCAAAATAATACAGCACTTTGTATTGCTCTAGGTAGAAGAGATATTTTGGCCACACCTTCTCCATTCTGCAAGTGTCCTTTTATCTGCTTTCTGAAATACAGTAATGCTGTGGAGGTAGCTTTACTCACACTGTTCTTCCCACTCCTGGTCATCGTCGCTCTGCTGACTGTGCTGCTGAGCTTGCTTGAGGCTCAGGTACAGCTCCTTGGCCCGGATTTCTTCCTGCTGCCTGATCAGTTCCTCACCTTTCTGTCTTTCCTCTTCTTCTCTTTTCTAGAGAAAATGAAGTGAGCCAGAAGTGACTAAAGAGGAAGAATGAGACACTGCTTCAGCTGCTTCCTACCGCACAGAAGCTGCGTTACCTTGGACAAATCACTGTCTCTTCTAACTTTGGGCCTCCCACCTCTCATAACAGGCATCACTGAATTTTCCCACCTCTTAGGAATTCCTGAGGAGGGTACCTTTTGAGACCACAAGTACCACACGAGGAACAGCTAAGCATCTAAGATCTGAAAACTATACAGAAAAGATTTCATCCCAAGGCACCAAAGCCTGTGCTATCCTGTAAGCAAAGCTTGGTTTAAATCCATGTGTATCCCCACTGAAGACACTGCTGCCCTTGAGCACTACACACATCATCCACAGAGCCTTAGAGTTCAGGGATTGATTTATTGATGTTCTTGCTTTAGTAACTGTCCCAATGTGTCACCGTAGCCAACACAGAGAATAATATTTTCCGAAAATTAAGATGACTGCATTCTGGAGGAAAAGGCAGATCCTTCAGCATTCACTTTGCAAAATGTAGCTAAGAATAACATGCCAAAAAAGTTCCCTTCCAAGAAAGTCTTAAAAGAGATGGAAATCTGAGAAAGATTATGTCTGCAGTTGGCCTCCCTCATACTATTGATAACTTAAGAGCTCAATTAATGCAGAACTAAGAATCTGTATCTCTTTTCCAATGAATTTTCCCAAATCCTTTGGTAGTGAAGAATCAGATTTAAATCATATAATTTAATTGAAGCCCACAAAAAATACTGAACTTTATTAAGTATTATTCATATTATTGAAATAATTTGAATCACAAATAAAACCAGGTTTTATTTGATTTTATCATAGAACCAACACTATACCCTGATGGGTAACAAATTTACAGGTAAGATTTTTTTATGAATCCCAGAGTAAATCACCCTGAATTACTATCCCAGTTACCTGACCTAAACTATAAGGGAAACCCAAAGTAGATTGTTGCAAAATGTTAATCCTATGAAATTTCTAGGGTGAAGGTTAAGGGTCCAACCTTTAATCTTATATTATTCTATGAACAATACATTAGGCTGCTCCTATCATGTCTGAGAAAGAAAAGCCTAGTATTGTTCTTCAGTCAATTCTAATGCTACTATCTTGGATTATTTCTAACATCTCCTTCCATTGTTATTTCCTGGCTCCCAAAAACATGAGCTGGGTGGACAGTTCATTATTTTTGAAAAGTTAATGCTTTTAGACAATGCTAATTCCAAAGCCAAGCAGTTTCCTCAGGAAAAAAAAAAATCTTTTTTAATATCTTTGTAGAATTAGGGATTGCACATTTTAGTTGCAAGTAAATGGCTCTATTCTCTTCTTGAAAAAAAATGAGATCAACTGTTCTCTCTTCTTACGAGGAGAATATTTATTCACTTAGCTTCACTACCTAAAAAATTCAATACATCCAGTCTATCCTTCCGGAAGATGGACAGACACAGAAGCAATCCTGGGTTATCAGAATATTTTCTATTCAACATCTTAAACCACAAGGTAAACTTAAAATTAAGAGGGAGGGGGAAATCAATCTCACTACAGTTTCCCTGAATCACACAAGAGTTTTGTTGTAAGTTTGGGCTTGTTTTTTAACGTAGCTGTTGTTGAAACATTTCTAGTAAAAAGATGAAAGGGTCTAAAAAAAAACCCAAAACCACACATCCCCCAAAAAGTAGAATTCAGGTAGAGTTTGAGTTCTTGATGGAAGGCAACAATGCCAACGAATAAAATCCTGCCTTTTTAACTGAGAAAGAGATTTAAGTTAAGGAAGAGACAACAACAAAAACTTAACATGAGCACTTGATTCTGAATTCACCAAAACCTTTTCACATAATTTTCCTTTTTACAGAAAGAGGAGATTTAACTTCTATTTATTAAATTAGTGCATAGGTGTGCAGGCATATTGTCCAACTCTTCCAAGGTGTGTGTGAGAAGAAACAACCCTTGCTGGTATGACACAGGAAAGAACAGTCATCTTTTTGCCAAGTATGACTAAACTGTGTGTTTGTATTTAAAATGAACAGCAACTGAACTTTTCACATTTACTCCACTGGAAGAATACAGGTAGTATTGCCTGCTTCTCCCCAGGAATCCAATCCTGCACATCAGAGCTGGGAGTGAAGAGGTGTAATACCTACAAACACCATCTTCCGCCTGACAGCTGAGAGAGACTGTACTCTGTGCCTGACCCTTTCACCTCTGCCAAAGTAATTAGGAAGGTGATTCAGTACAGAGTTGCAAATTTTTGAGAAATATCAAGCTGCCAAAACAAATCACACTGGCAATTCAACAGGCAGCAGTAATCCTCTCCAGCCTTTACTCCACTGGAGAATTTGAACATGCTGAATGATATTATCTATCCTCTGGCAGTTGAGATTTTACCACAAACTTGTTTCTGTCTATGTGTGTCTCACTGTGTTTGACAGCTTTACTAACTCTAAATTATATTTAATATTATCCGTGGTTAAGTTCTAATGTTTCAGTCCAAGGCAGATGAAAGGAGAATGGGTCATAATTTAGTTTTTGCTGCAGAAAGATTTCAAAAATACACTGAGGAAAAGGCAAAATAGAGCAGTGGGGTTTTCTACAGAGGAAAACTGGGCTTCTGGCTGCCACAGCTCTTGGGGTCGTTCTGGGGAGCCTTATGGGAGGCAGGGCAGCTGAATGACCACCACCTGCTGGGGGCAAAACCCATAAGGTGTACTCGTTACAACAGCCCTCTCTGAAGCAAATATTGCCTGGGATTCTCTCAGGGCTTCAGGCTGGCCTGAATTCCTTCAGGAAATGTCCTTGGCAGCCCTGAAAGCTGCAGCCAGCCGGCTGCACTACAGCTGCACCAAACCTTCTGAGCCCACTCAGCAACCACCTGGGCCAGGGAAGACATTCAGGCCACCTAAAACACAGCTGAGAGCCCTTAGGGACTCCCTGCTCTGAGGAAGGAAATCTGGAAATCCCAGGGCTGCAGGACAGGCTGCTCTCAGCAAGGCTGACACAGCCAGCTGAGTTCAGAGATCAGGCTTCTCTCCAGACCCACCTGACAGGTGCCAACAGAGCTCTGAGTAACAGCAGAAATATGTCCAACTCCTCCTCAGCCTGTTTCTGAGAAAATTCTCTCACTTGCATCAGAAAAGCAAGTGTTTGCAGAAGTATTATTTTCTTCTCTACTTCCAGGGTCTCAAAAGGAGTACAGGCTTTGCATTGCTTCACTGTGCATGTATTTGCACAGAGGCAAATGTACAAAATGCAGTCATGCTTTATGCAGAAGCTATGAGATTTCTGCCATGGATGTGTCCCAGGACATGCTATTCACACGTGTCATTCAAGGAGGTACCAGCTTACTCTGTTTCACAAAGACCCTGAGTTCCATGAGCTGGAAAACAAAGCTAAGGACTGTTCTGGATGGGAGAGATCTGACATTTACTGCATGTGCAGTTAAGTTTGTCTCTGAATCTTAGAGACTCTTCACAGCTTGAATTCCTAACATGTAAGCTACCCTCATTAGTGGCTCAGGTTTTCCCATTTACCCATGGAAAACACCTGAGCTTTGCTAGTTTATACAGCAATCCAGACTGAAGACAGTGGGTTTGGAAGCACAATCATTACTGATGTCACTGAGGAAGAGATATTTCTTTCAAATTAGTATCAGTTACAAGTAGGATAGAGAATACCTGAAGACCCAGGTCCCAACCAAAACTAACAGCTGCCTCATCCCCAATATTGTTCAAGAGACAGCTGCATAGGAAAAAAAGAATTACTGAACTGTGGTCACCCAAAAGTAAACAAAATGAAGTATTACTGAATTATTGTAATTGCCATTGAAATAACCCAACTAAAGCACTTTCATAATGAATTGGGTGCTGAACCCCAGCAAGAGGCTGTTGTCATATTCCTAGATTCTAAATATGCTGTCTTTGGGAAAGAGTTCAATGTTTTCTTGGCACAGCAAAGCACAGAGCTGAACTTACAGCTTATTTGCACTTGGAGATAACAGTCCCACTCAAGTGCCTGACATTTACTTGGAGACAAGAGTTTTTTTCAGATCTAGACAGAATGCTCACTGCTCTAGCATAAGAAGCCCACAGTACCCCAAATGACAATGGTGACAGTTCACTGTATTCCTAAACTCTACATCTGGCAGCAATTTTCTGAAGAATCAGGTCCACAGCACTTGGGGGCAGAATAAAGCATTCAGACATGTGTTGAAAGCTCATCCAAGCTCAATAGAAAGTGTATTCTTTCTATTGAGCATAAGGTTAATTAGATATTTCCTGAACAGAAGCACTAATTGTTCTGTTCTCTGAAGGTTGAGTCTCAACCCGTCTTCTTTGATGAGACACATTTCATCTCCCTGGGAATTTTCAAGAAGCAATTTAGCTCTGCTGTCAACTGTGCTTATATTATTAAATTTGGCAGGTATCTGATGTTGTCATAAGGACAGTACTTTACTATTAATATTCTCTTGCATTATGTAGACCACATGAAGACTGAACTGAGAGAAGATCTTTTATTTCTAAATGTAGCTGAGGGATACCCATCCCTGACTGAATGACACTCACATCTTTAATTTGCCTTAGCTCTGCACATTGCTCAGAATCTTAATGACAGCTACTGATAACCGTAGAAAATTATGCCTATGATCTCATAACCTCAGTGAATTAGCAAAAAGATTAATGATAGTAATCAGCTCTCTTATTTGTCCTTTGCAATAGGTGCATAAAAGAATAACTGTCCTTAAACTGCAAAAACAGAGTAGTCAACATTTTTATTCTAGCATCATAAATTAAAGACAATTCTGCTTAAGAAACACCAAGGAAAGCAATACTTTTCGAATAGTGCTGGAAAAGGAAATGGGGATCATCACTCACTTTGATATGTAAGATATCATTTATCTAGTGCAGACAGCCCTAACGTCCCACAATAGGTCAAGAGGAATAAAAGCTTCTTAAAAAGGAGTGTTTGTGACATATATGGTTAGAAATTAAACATGCCAGCAGAAAGGAGACAGTTTCAATTTCCCAAGACAAACTGCTTCAAGAGGATGAAGCATTAGCAGAGACTGAACTTTCCATACCTCAGTCTGGAGACCTCTTTAAACATGGTCTGGTCATCAACACAGAAGGATGATTACCAGAGCATTAAATATTTTAAAGCTGTTGAAGTGAGCTTGCCTATGGATCTGCATCAAATTCCACACCCTTTTCTTCATTCTACCAATTACTTCTATCATACATCAGTAGATTCATTAATTAATCTTTTTCCCTGTACTTTGGTTGTACTCCCTTCTTGTAGCTGGACGTGGATGCCAGAAACACAATTTTCTTTTCCTGTCTAGATACCATGCACAATGTACAAGATCTAATCTTTCAAGAGCAAGCAGCAGACAAGCTGCTTTTCTGAGTAGCAAAGGAGTGGTGTGAAAATACCAGGAATCGATCCTGCATTTAGATCTCTGCTGGTGGAACCCTGTCAGTCCAAGTCTCTCCTGACAGATCTCAAATTATAGACCTAATTGAAGAGCCAATGCTGAAAGTGGGATCAGACTCTGTTGTTGGATTAATACAGGAAATTCTGGGAGAACACTTGATAAATGGCATTTTAGAAAACAATCACTGCATCGTATCATGTTTCCAAGCTAATTCTTTAAGAAAAAGAGTTCCTTTCTGCAGGACCTCATTTTGAAAACTTTGGTTCATTTATTTAAATTTTTGCCAATGCTTAATTCTTCAAATGCTTAATTTATGAGAAAGCATGGGGAAAGAAAGGATTTCTACTTCCTTAATAGAATAAATATGTTGGCAACTTTAGGAAGAGAGATAAAGAAATCCTGGCCAAAGTGAAGCATTTGAAATTCAAAGTAGAAACTGAACCGTAATCTCATCCCACTTCCAGCAGTGTTCCTTGCTCCTACCAGGCACACAGCTGGATGGAGGACACCTGCTCATGTCCTGGGAAACAGTGGAAACACAGATCACTGTGACATTGCCTTTCCATCAATTTGGAAATGAGCAGAATACAGTACCATTCCTTTTAATTGTATCAACAACTGAACAACTAGTTTTCCTTAATAGAAAGCTATGAATACTGGCCACTGAAAGTCTCAGAAGTTGCTCACTCTGATCTTTGAAACAGAACAGTAACAGTGAGCTTGTGGACATTTTCCCATCAAGTGTCCTGTAAATCAGCCACAGAGATATAAGTGAACACCCTATCAGCCTTTGTTTCAGAGGGCTTTACTTTCCCCAGAGAGCAGAGCAAAGAGTGTTTAATTAGTTGCTCTGCTCATTATTCATGCATTAATAAAGCACTTGAAAGGTATACTTTCATTACTCATTGACATCAGATTTCAAAGGCCCCATTCTCTCCTGTGAATCCAAATTAATTGTGCAAAGGTAAGTCAGCAACTCTGTGCAGCCTCCTCTGCAGGAACTGCTCTGGCTTTGTGCTCCACAACCACCTCAAATCCCAGGCCCACAGTCTGCAGAGTGACAAGAAATTTACTGTTTGCAATCAAACCACAGACACTTAACACTGAGTTTTCAGCATTCCTGCCCTCACAAAGGGACAATGGGAAAAGTCAATCCCTTCTTTCCACACCTTAAATCACTGAACCAGGAAAGGAAGAAGAGACAGAGCCAGATGTCAGCAGGGGAGAGGAGTGTGGATGGAAGTTACTGGATCCTTGGAGTCAGATTTTCTACAGGCTTTCTCCATGGAAACTCAGCCTCACCAACCATGTGCACTCCCAGCAGGCACATCCCAGCCTCAGGGGACTGTCATGACTTCTCTGCACGCTGAACCCATTGTGTTTTACTTCCTTATTTTTAAACATTTTTATCTTTATCAAGTAATATGAAAGGGTTGAACAGAGACGTTTCCTATTTAGTTTTGAAATTGCTATTTTCAATTAGAAAATGTGACAAAAAATGTTATTTCCAACAAACATTAAGATACTGTAACTGAGCTCATAGAAAGTTCATCATGAAGTCAATAAAAATCAGGCAAATGAACTTCTCCCAGCAAAGCCAACTGGACTTTTCCCATATGTTGAGTAGGGGAAGGATCCACCCCTTATTATTGTGAAGGAAGTAGTGACTCAATTTTGAAGTTCATTATGTGAACAAACTCATCCAAAATACACAGAATACATTCAAGCAAGCTAACTTAAAATGAGATCTTTCCCAATTGTACATTATTTTCCCCAGGATGATTCACCCAGCACAGCTGACTGAACAATTCTGTTAATGTGTGAGCTGAATAACCAGTTTGATTGTTCTGGCACTTCTGAATGAGACCTGTAATTTTTTCTCATCGCTTACCCAGCTGTTCTGCTGAACACCATGTAGCTATCTGTATATTCCAGAATGAAAAATTACAACTCTGGATTTTAAAGCTTATTAATAAGCATGCACTCAAGGTGACAAGAACTGTGAATCTATATGAAAACACTCTTAAAAAAACCTAAATTGCTCTATGCAAACCTTCAGTTCCTCCTGAATTTTTTCTTCCTCCAGTTTGGCTGCTTTCCGATCCTCCATTTCTATTTTCCATTTTTCTGCCACTATCCTGGCTTTTTCTTGAGCCATAGCATCACGGAATTTCTTTGTTATTTCAGCTTCCTTTTGTCTCCTTCAGAAAAGGATATGAAAATAAAAAAATAATGCACTAATTTTCTTCAATTTAGGATCAATACTTACTCATGGTTATAGTAAATAATTAGCGTAAGATTTCATGGAAAGATGAAAGCAAAGAATTAAAATGTATTTAACAAGAGACCTACCACAAATCATATTTGAAGAAACCATCCAGAAAGCAGAAAATTAATAATTTTTGAGAAAGTACTAATTAAAATAGCACTTCTAAGTTAGACAAATATTTCTTGGATGTCTTCAAGTCATATCTTATATTTTTCTATTAGTCTAGCAAAGCATGGTTGGGAATTTATTGTCTTTCAAATACTAGTACAAATGTCTCCCAAATTCTTATGCCAGATTGTTTATTAGTACTGACAATGTTAAAAGAATAAAGAGCACAGGTTGAAGGTTTCAATCCCTTCTTAAATTCGCAAGCACTCAAAGAAAGAATAATCTCATATGAGAAAAGATAACGTAGAATAACCTGATATTTCAGCAGTCACTTTTCAGTGCTGCACTACAAAGGGAAGTGTGTGAGGCAGGTAGCCTAATTCCTAACAGTATCAAGCATCAAAACACTTTTGAATCTCCCACAAGCCTGGAAAGGCCCTGCTAGAATCCACATGGAACTTTGTATAATGAGTTTTTGAACTGCTGGAATAGGAATTAATACAAGCAAAATGCAAATAAAACCAATTTCAAAAAGAATTTTATATACCAAACCCTCACTGTGGGCTCAGAATGGTTGTTCAAATCTGCCAGGGAGAAATATCCAAAAGGAATGGGCCAGAACCTGGGATAATTTTAATTACAGGAATAAGGGTGGAGTGTTGCATTAAAAAATATTTTAAAAGATATTAAAAAAAAATCTAATTTAATAATCTCAAAACCAGACTGCTTCATTTTTCTTTATTTACAGGCTGGTCAACGGTTTAGCTAAATTCCCAAGAGAGAAAAAAGTTGCCACTGCTTTTATTGCAAATGAGGGGTTTGGGCTTTTAATAAACAATAAAACCCAACATTTTTAACACGCTGAGAACCTGAGGAAACAAGTGAAAGCAAACGTTCACAAAACGTACTTACCAGTTTTACCCACCATTACCTGCCACCCTTCTACAAGGTCATGTCTCCCATTATGCCAAATGGACCCTGAACTCTTAGATGCTCACCATAGTTCTTCTGCCTCCTTCTGTGCCTGCTGCCTGGCCCGCTCTGCTATGAGCTCCTCCGAGATCTGCTCGTAGGGTTTGTCCCCCGGAGCCTCTCCCATCACCCAGACCCAGACCTCGCCGTCCTGGCCCCGCAGCCACCGCACACGTTTGCCGTTACCTGCAACAGCCCAGAGCAAACCAAAAAAACCTAAACACTGCCTCCAACTGACAAAAACGGACATGAAAAGATGGGAAATCTGCAATTTGGAAAACATCAAGCTTGAAATTTACAGTTCGGAAGAAAGTGTTCTGAAAAACTCGTTCCAGAAAACTGGTCAAACGCTGAGGCAAAAAAATAAAAATGTTTTTATCCTGCAGATTACCCAATCTTTAAAGACTCACTGTACCAGAAAAATAAAAATTATTAATTCAGGCATGCATTTCCCAGAATTCCAGTATTATGATCCCTTTTTACATTGTTCTATTTTCTTGCTTCACTCAGTAAGGGCTGAATGATGACCATGGAAAAAGAGATGGGGCAAAACCAATAACATTGTGTCACATTGTGACATTATATTACTAAAAATGTTTTGTGCACAGAGAACCTTGAGTGTTGAACAGGTAAGAGAGACTTCATGGGAACACCTTTAAAGAATTCAGGAATTTCCTGCTCCCACTGTGTGAGGCAGGAGTTTCAGGGAGTCTGCATACTCAGAACACACCACTCAGTGCTGCAGAGCCTGTTCTGCTCACAAAGGCAATTGCTAGGGATTAAATTTCTGGTTCAGTTTTCATGACACAAACTACACAAAAATCTACAGTTACTGTGTTGATAGAGTGATTTTAAGAACACTAAAAAAGGCCTGAGAGCTCTTTACAAAACAGACTACATTTGGTGAACCATCAAATACAAGAACCATCTATAGGACTACTACTAGATTAGACCCTACCTGAATACATTTTAATAGTTATTTACACTACCTGACTTAGTGTGGTTTGGTCTTTTCCTTCTGCTTTTCTACATACAACTGTCAAATACTATAAGAATTTTAGAGGCTCATAATAAGGAATTTGTAGAAATGCCTCTTATGGATCAATTTTTATGTTTTATTTCCTGCAAATTTGTTGAAACCATCCCCCTCAAAAGGAGATTCTGCCACAAAGACAAGATAGACAGTGAATTTATTTTAAAGAATTTTGACTACAAGAGCAGAAAGGGTCAGCAGTTTGCATCATTCCCTATATGTTACAGTCCCCTAGATTTCATCCTTTCACCCAAACACTGATATGAGAAAATTCTGCATCACAACATATCTTCCAAAAGGAATCTTGTCTCATTTGAAAACATAACGAAATGGACAGGGCACCATTTTCCTAAGTAGTTTTTCTCCAGCGTTCCCATAAGAGTTAAAAGAAACCTGTCCTACTTGAACAGACAGACTTTGCTTCCACTTTTCCTCCAACTCTCTCTAGTAGCATCAGCTTAGCTACTCTCACCTTCAGCTACCACTTGTTCCGAGTGAGGACATATCCATTTAACCGGATTAAGTTTCCCAATGTACAATCAATAAAGTGTTTCTGACATCCCAGGCTGAAGGCAGAAAACTGCAGGAGGCAGTGGAATGGGGCTGTTGACAGCAGCAGTGTCAGTGCCAGCCCACACTCACAAGTGTTGACAATCCAGACTGAAGGCAATGAAGGGATCGGATCTCGCCATGAAAGCTAATATTCTATGCCAAATTGGAAAATGTAATTTATACGAATCCCCAGCGTTGGCCTTAACGGTACTAACATCAAAGAGGGGTGGAAATTTAAGCTAATAGTGTTTTCCTTCAATAACTCTCAAAAGCATTTGCTCTTTCACAGTCTATCAGATTATGTCTCAGGTTATAAATGTGAATGTGTTTCATTGTGGTTCTTATTCTGTACATTTCTGTGTTCCTGTCAACACAACATTTACGTTGTTTTTTTTGGATACAGCATTAGAATACCATCTGCTGAGACCTGACTGGCCATCTCACTACTTGCCTGCAAGGTTTTCACCTACTGCATTTCATGGTAAAGGATCTTGAGAAGTATGAAATTTCCCAGGAGTACTGATTCCATACAACCAAAGGCAGTTTTTGTTCTAAAAGCACAGCATGTCTTCTTTCTTGTGAGGAATTTGAATATCCTAGTTGCTCTCCTTTATTTAGTACTTTAAAGAAAACATTGCAAACAACACAACTTGTATTAACTGATCTGTACCATAACTGGTGGATACAAAATACTACTCCCGTTCTGAGGCAATTTCCTATTTCTGTTCATTTGTGAGCTTATCAGAGGGAACCAGGAAAAAAAAAAAACAAACACTAAACTTTTCAGGTAAGCATACAAATTTTATCTTTGCCTTTCTCAAGGTTTTCTGTGCTAAAGGTTTATTAATGTGTTTCTCAGAGGCACAACTTACATTGCAACCCAGCCAGACAATACAAATAGCTGATTTGTAGACCTGTCTTAAGAAATTGTTCTCTGCTTTTAAAACAATGGATCTTTTTTATAAATTTCTAGCCAGTAGATGTATAAACTCCTTTGAAACCATCAGTATAACATATTGTTGGTTCAGCACTACACACAGTACAGAACTCCACTGTATATGCATAAAGTACACGTTCAAATAAAATTCCAGCCGAAAGATTTGTGTATTTAAAAAATCTGGCAATTTTAACCTTCAGCATTAAACAGATAGATCCCCATATATATAATTTTAAAACAATTCAACTTGAGCACACATGCCTTTATTCAGATTTTTCTCTAGAAGAAAAGAAGGCCTTTTCACATCCAACCACTGAATTTACTTCAAGAAATCACTCCCATACAAACCTTCCCTTAAACCTCTGCTCCCATAAAGCTGCAGCTGGGCTTTACTGTACAATCTGATCATAAAACTCAGTAGTTCTTAGCACAAAATGACATCAAAAATAAGTGTGCAGGAAAAAAAAAATGAGCACCTCAGGGAGAAAATCTGGCACTGTGAAAAGAGAATTTCTGCCATACGAAAAGCCTCTGCTGCCTGCAGAATCACATTCACAGTGAGAGGGTCAGCTCTTCTAGGCTAATGATATTTTAAACTGCAGCACCTATGGCAAGATCAAGAAAGTCCAGAAAATTGTTTTCCCTAACACTTGCAGCAAACCAGTGTTGTCTGCTTTGTAAGCAGAGAATTACTACTACTGAGGGGTGATTATAACAAATAATTCCTGCTTTAAAGTGCCTCTCAAGTATTAAATTTTTTAAAATTTATAATTTTTAAATTATAAATCTTTCAAAGTAAGATGTTTTGTTAATATGCCTTATTTCCAAATGAAAGAGAAATACACAAAAAAAGAAAAATTCAACTAACTATAAAAGGAAGATAAATAAATTTGAAATATAGATGAGAAGGAGGCAAGAGAACCTCATGTTTCCTGCTCAGCAGCAGGCTTCTGAACCCAGTCACAAAATCTAATGCAGAGTCAGGAAACAACAATTAAATCTCTTGAGCCCCAGTCTTGTGCCCTGACCACAAAACTTTTGTTGTTTTTTTTTCTTGGAGAGACTGTGGCAGGCTGCAAATAATAACCCTTAGGAAGAAATGGACATCAAAAAGTTAGTCTGGACTGAAGTGCAGAAACTGAAGTATTTTAGAAACAAGCACTGCTTTATCAGGAAAACTTACTGAATAATTTACTAGGTCTTCCCCATCCCTATTCTTCAGATCAATGATATACCAGCTTTAATATTCCACCATTTTTCACCTAAAACAATTTTGTAGAACCAGAAGAAGAAAACATAAACTTTTGAAGTTCTTTTTCCTGAAGCTCATCCATGAATTAGTATCTCACGTGGAGCTCCTCTAAACCTACACCCATACTGCTTTGAGACCAGTAAAGTGGCTCCTTAGTCCAAACAAATACCAGGTCAGAAAATGCAAAATGCAAAATCAGGTCTCTCAAATTGCAGCACAAAGGGATCACAGTGAAAACTTTCCTGGAGACCTAAAGCCAGAACCAACAGCAACTCAAGTTTGTACATATAAACACACACAATCAAAAATAAGACCAAATCATGTTTTCTATTTGTCTGTTGTTTGCACAGTCAATTCTATAACAGCAGTAGAAGTGTAAAACAATGCCTCAGAGAGCAGTATAGGAAACTCCAGCTCTCACCTACAAGAATTGTCACGTGGCTCTGCCAGCAGCACTCCTGATCCCATACACAGAGTGCTGGAGAGCCACCAGGAGCTGAGCCTTGGGGCACCACAGGCTGCTCTCTCTGCTGCCCCAGGGCCAGCAGGGCATTGTCACCTCATCCCTGCCATGGCAGAGCACTGCCAGGGGACACCGACCCTGTTGGTACCTGGGGGCAGAGGGAAGCACCACAGCTGATGGGGACAGGAGAGGAATCCCAGTGTGTGCAGAGCTCAGGCTGCACTGCCTGCAGTGCCCATCAGCTCACATTGTCTCTGAGGCTTGGAACAAGCAGACACACACCAAGGAGAACTGGCCCTCATGCTGCCTCTGCCAACTGGAACACAGCAGCTGGGCCACTCATCGGATTCAGGAGTTTTATGGATTCTTGGGCTCCTTTTTCACATCTCCAAATAAAAGTGCTTTGGAAATAATGGTCATTAGAGCAAATAGAATACTGCTGGATTCAGCTTCCTTTCTCCAAGGTTGGTCACCATTGCTTTAAGAGGCAGAGAGTCCCCAGCACCCCCCATTTGTGATCCATCCCCAGTGTTTACACGGGAGTTATTCCAAGGAGCTAGAGGCCTGATTTGGTGTCAGGATTCCCAGCTGTGCCATCACCCAGTCTGCCTGCTAAGTCCAGCAAAACAACAGAGAGCACCGAGCATCCTCCTGGCTTTCTACGGTAGGAATACCACAAGCTATAAATTCAGAAAATTATGTGATCACTGATTTATAATCTCAGAAGCATGGGACAGCATTCATATTCTGCTGAATGTTGTACTAAAGAATCTGCTATTTCCATGAACAGCCTTGTTTCTCTGGGCTTCCCATCATAATTCTCCTACTACTACAGATAGCTACAGATCTCCACAGCAGCAATTGAGTGTCCTTCCTCACCCACTGGGAAGCTTCGTAGTCACACAAGTATCTTTTGACTCTCTACAGAAAACATCTCTATTCTTTTCTCTCTCTGGGCTAGAAAAAACATCCTGAAATTTATTCTGCATCTGAAATAGGCTGCATGTGCAGTAAAAGCTAATCAGCCTGATCTACTTTTGCCATGCAGAGCTAAACCGTATCTTGTGGAGTTTGCTGTGTTTGTAGGGTTGTGGTTTTTTGTTCTTCTGCAATTCAAATATCTGGTGTACTCTGGTCCAAGCACAATGCCCTTTACTTGAGATTTCTTGGCTTTCTAAGCAAATTATTTTTATGGCTTCTTTAAAGTAGAAGCTTGAACTTTGTTAGTCTGCAGGGTAGATGAGGCTCCATTCAGAGTTTCATTAGCTAAAGGACATGTGTTAGAAGCGCATTGATTAGGATGAAAATGAGGATGTGATCTTTAGGCTGTTCTCAATTCCTTGAGCTTAGCCAATATAAGTATTGAATTATCTTTTTTTTTTTTACAAACACACAAACAGAATTTCATTTCTAAGGAGAAAAGTTAAGAAATTACTGTGAATGTTTTTGAGAGACTATTCAAAGGACAGAATGCACTTCTCATAACATTAACTGTTGTAAATCCATTAAGATACACAGAGAATAACTAGATGGTAATGAGGAAAGTAATGAAAATAACATCATCCCACAATAAACTGAACATCTACAATTAATTTGTGCTCTGCCCCTGCTAATAGTCATGGGAACATAGAATCCCTTTTTGCCCAAAATACATTCAAAAAACCCCTTCATTTCAATTCTTAAGAAGAATGGGGGAAAATTCTGCCCCTAACATTTCAATTTACACACCTTTGAATTTCAATACTATGTTATGTATCTTTCTATTTAGGGGAGGATTTGCAAAGGGAGAAAGAAATTCAGCTGATTACATTAATATATCAATAAGGGTTGCAGGATTTCAGCATTGCTGAAAAATCAGCCTTTTATGGCTCTCCAGCTGCTTCCTGATCATATAACAAACTCAATCTTCTGTTTATGGAATTACAGCCTGTTACCATGGAAATAATTATGCTGCAATAAACCCCTGCAGGATCAAATAAAGGAAGAGTGACTGAAGAGAGCAAATATTAAGGGAGGAAACAGTTACTCAGATAAGACTCTGGTAATTAACAAATGTAGCAGGGATAACTGTACACAACACTCAAAGGTAAGTGGGTTTGCATTAGGACATGGTATGTGTATATCCAACATACACAGTGGTTTGCATGTTAGAAACCAGGAAGAAGAAAAAAGAAATAAAACACCATTTAAGCAGCATATATCCAGTAGGTTTCAAATAATTTTGTGGCTCCCTGGCCAAGGTACATTGCTACATGTAACAATTTTGTAATTGGCCCAATTTCAACCAGGTGATAACATTCAAAACTCTTTCTTAAAGAAATTGTTCTAACTCCTTGTACAATCTAGAGGCAGCCTCTTGTCTGTCCATCTTAATGGCTGGCCCTTCCACTGTAAACAGCATAAAAATACAGGTAAACATCAGAGGAATATAGAGGGTTTTAAAATCGTTCCCATCAGTATCGCTCATTTGAGATTTTTTTCTTCATTAAAAAACATCAAGAACATAGCACCATATTTTCTGATTCTTCATCCAAACTGAATCTTGCAAAGTGTAAAAAGCTATATATAGGGCTTGGTTTCCCACACAGACCTATCACAAAGCTTCCAGGTTTTCCCTTTGAGAATAAAATAAAACTATGTCTGCATGGCTGCTTCAGGGTCTACAGGAAACTCAAAGGGGTTGAGGATGAGGGTTCTGGGTCACAGAATGAACAGGGAAATATGGATCATTTTGTGCACCAGGCTCTCCTGATTAATGCAGCTTGGCAGCTTTGCACTGACTCCTTTTGTCAGGCACACAGGACACAGCAGCAGGGAGAACTATACCTTACAGTGAGGCTTTATAGCACCACAGCAAAGAAGTGGATTGAAAGGTTATTGAACTGCCATCACTGTCTGGCCAAATCCACTGCTGACTTGAACACATTGAGTTTTCCTGTACCTTCCAAATGCTGCTCTCAAAACTTTGTCCTTGAATGTTTTGGTCATTTATGTTAAAAAATGGCAAAATCAGCAAGAAAATATTGAATTAGCTTGGGCAAATCCCATTCTCCCCTTGGCTGCAGTTCTGCCCTCTTTCCGTATCAAGTATTCATGAGTTTGCAGACAGTCACAACCTCATATCATTACCAGGGCACAGTGTGTGGGAGAAAGTCCAACCCTGCTGTGTCCAGAGAGGCAGAGGAGCACAGCAATGCCCTCCATGCCTGAGGCTCCGCTAACCCAGCAGCCTCTCTCAGACAGGGGCTGATGCCTCAGGGAACAGGAGCACTGAGGGTTGCATGTTGCAGGAGAAGGCCCCAGGTAGGCAGCAATATTCTGCTTTCTGCAAAACAGAGAAATCAGCTGCAGGACAAGATATAAAAACAAAAAGCACAGTTTTATGGCTGATCACAGGAGGTGAGAGAAGTCCCTCTGGATTTGTTCCATCTGGTGCATACCCAGGTCACGCAGCAGTTGGAGGCCTCCTGTTAGCCCCAGGTTCAGAGAACTGAGTTTAGAAACTGCTGTCTAACCCTACCTCAGCAGTCAGCCACTCCAGGCACTGAGCAGTTCAGCTCTGGCCCAAGGTACAGAGCACTAACAAAGCTGCAACATATCTACAGCTTCTCTACATTGTGTGTGTACATTAAAACTTATCCAATGACTTCAAATTAGGTGGCTCAGTCCCCTAACAAAAATTGTTTTAATGTTCTTGCTCATGTTCTCTTGTTACTTTTCCATCTGTATCTGAATTGGAAACAATGGACAGGACTCTACAGAATTCAAGACCACATAATGCCAGAAATTTCAGAAATGCTGGGGTCTGATGTCTCTGGTTAGACCCATATCCAGTGGTACAGAGAAAGAGACACTGAACACTGACAGGAGCTTGTCTCCATAGGAGATAAAATCTTAGCTAAGTATTACCAGGGTCTGTAGAGGCCTGAGCATAAATAAGGAATACATTTCCAAGTTCAAAGTCAGAAGAAATGTCACTGCATGTCCACCCACTGAAACACATGCCCACTCAGTGGCCTTCCTCTGACACTGATGTATTCTCCAACCATCCACTTGGGATAGGTTGAAATACTTGCTTCCGAATAGCATCATCTATTCTCTAATGATTTTCTAACACAAATGTCATTTAGATAGATAAATTATTTTCTAGCCATGCTGTGATTAGCCTACCCTATTTTCTCCCAGCTACTCTTATTAAGGACAGGTAAATAAGAGAGTTTACAAATAGTTCCCGTCTAAGCACCAAGAGCTGCAGTTCACAATGAATAAATAGAAATAACAGCAGAAATGCTATTGAAATAACAGCAGCAGACCAGCATTACATCCCCTCCCACATGACTGTCCTTCAGCTACCTAATGCTCAATAGTTTTTGAGATCTCATTTTGGGAATGCTGACAGCACTGGGTACTTCATCAGTGTCAAAACCCAAATTGGCAGAGTCCTCTGCTTCCTCCCAGCTCAGCTGTAGTGGCTAAAGGGCTCCTGCCTAATCACATAAATATGTTTCTTTGCAAATTGCAAAGCTGCCTGTCAGTCAACTCTCAGAAAATCCCAAAGGGATCTTGAAATTTTGAGGAGACTTCTCTGAGTGATATGAGCACAGCAAGAACAAGCAAACTGTTTTATTACAATGAAGATATGTTCCTGAAACATCTGCCCAGGAGCAATTTGTAAGTGAACTGAAGATGGACCTCCAAGAATTCCGCTCACCTGTGATGCTATTCCAGCAACAGCCAGCAGCCATTATTTAATTAAAGCTACAAAAGATTTTCTTTACGTTGAGTAAGCTCACTAGATGCTGTCATTTGGGGAGGACCCACACGATGCCCAAATTCTACTAATAGTTTTAGGCAAGGTACAAATAGCAAAAAAACTGGGGACAATTTATTCAATATCTTCCAAAGGAAATACTTCATTCTGAAGTGATGTTATACATTGCTTCCCTTTAGACATCAATCTGTTTTTTAAATGGCAAAGAAATTAAAACTGTTGAATAATCTGAACACATTTCATTCACCCCCAAAGTGAAATAATTCCTTCAACATTGACTCATTCTGATACTAATTTCAATTTTAACCTTTTCTCAAGACACATGGAATCAAACAATCCAAATACAGAAGCAGGCATCATTTAGCATTTACTGCAAGTGACTAATATTATTTTCTTTAGAAATTAAGAATAAGACTACACAGATTGGTACACTATTTGGCTTACACTCTCAACAACTTACATCTTATTTCATGGTTTGGTCTTGTTTTCTAAACAGCAAATTTCATAGTACTGAATAGGACATTTATGGACAGCCTGGACTCAGTGGCACTGCTTTAAAAATCAGATTTGGGGCCTTTGGTAGTTAGTTTCCAGACAATTAAAAAATTATTATGCTAATGAGCATTCCCTAAGTCTGTTGATGATTTTAACCCTAGCACAAGGCCTCTCTGACCTGCATATGCAAACCTTTTTGCCCCCTCTGCTCTTGTGGTTTCCACAGGAGAGCACACTGAAAACACAAGAAAGCTTCATCCTCAAGTCACCATAGGAAACCAAAATTAAACCCACAGTCACTGCTTTGTTTTGAAAACTCCAAGCCCTCTGCTGTGCTGCTGGGTGCACACATCCCACTGGAGCTAAGCTCTTGAATCCATGGGGAATTGCAGCAGCTGGGGTATAGAACTCCAGATCATCAGAAGACACTTTTCAGACCACTTTTATTTAGAGAAGTGTCTGTTGCCATTAACAGCTTTTGTCCCATTATCCCATCCCAAAGATGTGGAGAGAAAAGTTTTCATATGTGGCTATTCAAACTTTGAGGAAAACAGAAAGGTTTGAAAGGCAGTGCTATAAAGATAATTCCAGTTAGATTTGTATAAAATTATTTTATACAAATGCTATGCTGCATTCACAAACGACATCCACATTTTCCTGTCAACTATAAACTTTCAGAAACTCAGCAGTAGGGATATGAAGTGTCACATCTATTCTACTGTTTCAGGTTATGAAGATATCTATAAACTCAGAGTAACTCATGGCCTAAAGAAAGCAGCATGAACATAAAAAGTGTCATGCAGCAGAGTAAAGAAAAACCACCTCAGATTAAAAACCTCAAATCCCTCAGTTTCAAGGGAATAAAGAACATGTAATTGTGGTAGCTTTGCATTTCTTGGTAGCCACTAACTTAAAACAGGAATAAAACCACTGTTTTCTACACTGTCTAGCAGGGGAAGAAGGTCTGGAAATTCACTTAATATATTAAGGGCAACAGAAAATTAGGCAGCTTCAACGCCAAAAAAAAAAAAGATGATGTCAATTGTCTTCTAGGAAAAAAAAAAATTAAGATTAAAAAATATTATTGGCATCTACCCTGACCCCTTGAGTCTATAGGCAAGACTATTACATAGTAATTACTATTTTATATCCACAATTTGCAGTTGGCTTTTTTATCTTTTCTGTTTTAAACAAGAAACCATCTTCACTGAGACCATTTAACATCACACTGTGGAACTGTGCAATAGAAATCAATTACAAGTATCTGTACAGTTAATGACCAGCACACCCGAAAGAAGTTATATTTTCTAACTCTGGTGCACATCAGTTCATGAAAGTAAAAAATATTTCCAGCAGAACCAGATGCCTTACTTGCAAATCTGATTCCAATAGTTCTTAACTACAGTTCTGAAGAAAGTAGAAATCTCTTAACAGTGGGCAAAAGTCAAACCTAAGCAATACCTTTAATTGGCAATTTAAGAAGGTAAAATGGAAATGGGTTTTTGTCAAATTTAACTCAATGTATATTTGTGACTACCTTCGTCAGAGCGAATATAATCTATAGGCTACTCTGCTGCTCTCCTTTCTCCTATTCCTTATAAATCAGAAAATTAATCACCCAGAAAATGGTCTCCTGTAGTAGGAAGCTGAACAGGTTTAATGTATAATTTATATATGGAAATGTAGGTGTCAACACTGTGACAATTCATCAGATAAATATTTTTGCAGTTAGAGTTTTCTGTATCTGTCTCCTTCAAAGAATGAGCATGATACAGATTATCTCAATGGTATGACGCTGTTTTGGTATGTGGAGCTGAACTGCATTTATAATTTTTTCTCACCCACAAATCAATCAAAATGAACAAGGCTTTTGTGGTGTATGAGAGAAGCTGTTCTGATGCCATCCTTCTCAGAGGGCCATTCACAGTGAGAGCACTAACACACAAAAAATAAAAATTAAACAGCATGAGGTTTTCCAACATCCACTTTGCCACCTGAGGCAAAGGGGACATTTTAAATTCCTGCTATGGCTGACTTGGGTGTTCTGGACATTCCTCCCTCGTTTCAAGGCTACCACTGTAACTTAGTCCAATCACTTCATGCAGGTCTGTGCTTCACGTGAGCCTTGGAAAATAGTTTTGCTTTGAAGCACATTTCTAATAATAGCCTTTGAATTGATAACTGTCTAAGGGGCACCTTGTAAGGTTCAGAAGTTCTAGATATTTCAAGTGTGACAACAGAACCCAACGATGTCTCTGTATTGGGGTGTTTCTACTATGGGTGTGCTCAAATAAGCAACACTTGAAATGCTAATTGCAGACCCATAAGCATTAAAGAGCTTTCTCAAAATCAGCTACCAAAAGTTATTAGAAATTTTGAATATTCAAGTTTTAATAGATTTAAAAATAGGATAAGATCTTTGACAGGGTCTTTGACATATCTCTGTGACATCTCTTTGTTGAGTGAGGAATCATTGTAGTTACATTTCCAAGATGAAAATGTTTTCTATCTTACACCAGCCTAACAGCTTCAGCCTGTGAATGGGAAAAATAGCTGGAAAGGCACTCACTCAGAGAAAAGAGCAAGGAATTAAGTATTTCTGTTTATTTGAAACCCCTTAGACCCAAGGCCAGTCAGTTGGAAAAGACTTCTGGAGAAGTTATCTTCTGATGTTTTTTCCATTATTCACCTATTCACTTTTCACACACATTCAGCATTCATAGCAGCCTCTGGGAGGAGCTCCATATTTTAACTACATATTGCATGCAAACACCTTTCTGGTTTCCTCTCTTTGGTTTTGGTCATTTGGCTTGCCACATTATTATCCTATTCCCTAAACAATCTCCTGGAGATTATTTACTAATACAGTTGGAAATTTAGTCTCATATGGTATGGCTGTTTTGGTATTACATTTATTAACAAAGAACCCTTCGTAACAACCTCAAATTCATAAAATTACTTCCTACTCCAGCCAGGTGCAAATATTTACTGCCAAGTAAAGAAACTGCAACAGCACAGGATTTTGCCTGACTTACAGTGATGGGTGAGGATGGCAAGTGGAAAAAAAAGCCTTAGGAGTAGAGGGGAAACTTATTCATGATAGATCAGAACATCAGCAGTGACCCCTGGCTTTACCAGGCTCTTCAAAACAATTCCCCTTACTCCATCAGTAAGATACTCCAAAAGAGGACCAGCCTGGAGATATAAGGAGCAGGAACATGGCTGCAATCTCTTCCAGATGCCTACTGCAAGCCCACCATCCCCAGCTCTGAAGTACAGACGGAGGTCACAAATCTTACTCTGGTTGCGCCTTGCTGTCTTTCTCAGCACTGCCTCCTCCATTCGGGCTTTTTCTTCCCTTTCCCTCCAGCGCCTCAGCTGCTCTTCTCTCATCTTGTAGAACAAGATCTGCTTCTGCTCCTCATTCAGCTCTGCCAGGAGCTCAGGGTCAATGTACATATCACGCAAAATTTGCTGCAGCATGATGACTCCAAAAAAACAAAAATAAAAAAGACAAGGAAAAACAAAAGAGAGAGAGAAACTTCCTTCCAGTTATACCCACTACAGTGACAAAACCCCACTGATGGCACTCCAGAAAGCAAATTGCAGCAAAGGAGCTCTCCCACGCCTGCCTGCCCAGGAGAGGTTTGATTCCTGCTCTGGCCCTTTTTGTGCAGGCATATTCTGCTCCTTGTCTTGACAGGGACAGAGTTCTTTGCTTATCTCATCCTCCAAAGTTAGGGACAGGTGTCAAGTGAATGTAAGAAAAATGAACAGAACAGGCTAGGGAAAAAAACCATAAAATGAAAAGGCTGGGAGAAAAAAGTAAAAGTCACTTCAGTGCTCCTGACTGCAAGCCAGTAAAAATAAGGGATTCTTGACTGAACCCAGCAGCTTTGCTCCCTTGAGCAGAAGGAAATTCAACATAGAGAGTCTCAGAGTTTCAGGTCAAGCAGTTCCCTTCAGCAGCAATACACTCCCAAGGGCGTGAGCGTTGCCCAGGGGTTTAAAGTGATGTCATGGTTAAAGGTATCACCTACACCAACAATATCCATGTCACTTTGGGAACTGATCTCCCCTGATAAGAGAGGAGTTTGCATATTACTTCTCAGTCTAGCCTGTTAATCAGTCTCAACAGAGTAAGGCATGTTAGAGGTCATCCTTACCTTGTGTTGACAAATACTGTCATGCAGCAAATTGACTAAAATGCTTCTAAATGCAGATGTTACAAAAGCCACAAGAATCTTGTTATCACTTCATAAATAAATTAATATGAATTAAACAAGACTAAGCTCTCAGCAATTTACGCAGACTATGCAAGCCCTGATGTTAATTCCACTTGGTGACTGGAGAATGTGACAATGCTGCTCTTCCAGGAGATTGTAGCTCTTTTTGTCAAATCATATTCTGAATATGAAAATAATAATATTTCAGCACTAGGGCCAAAACCCACTTAATTATGCAAAAAACCCAAACCAAGCCAAAGCCCAATACACTAGAAAGCAAACCCTCTGGATTCAGGGGCCTGTTTTCACTGGGCAGGGGCTCAGCTCCTCTGGGGAGGGATGGCACAATGGGGGGGGGGGGGCACTTTGTGAGACAAACCAAAGTTTGTCTCAGAGGCATAACAAAACACAGATCACAGCTGCAGGCTGAGCTACATCCCACTGCTTGATTTTTACACAAGAAAAAAGAGAAAAAGCAGGCCTATATTTCCTCATGAGAAACCTGTTTCATAGATAAGGAGCTATCAAAGTCTTATATGAATGACCTCCATGACCTCACATTCAAAAACATCCTTCTAATGCACTTATTCATATGCCTTTCTTTTGAGGTATGCAAAATAGTATTGCCCTGATTCAGGTAGAAAATCAAACTGATATAAACCAAAATTCCAGTGAAGCCATTCTATCACCTGGAAACACGATGCCAAAGATGCTGAAATGTTGCCTTCAGCTGAAACAGGATTTCAGAACCCGTCATGTAGGGGCTGTAGTGAGTGTAGTCCACATGCTACTCAGTAATTCAGGATCAGTCTTATTACAGATTTTGTCTCCTAAAACAAAATGCCTTTATTATTACTACTATTTTTTAAGAAATAGAACTCGGCAAGAAAAAATCTAGAGTAAGAAAGATTTTGTTATGCTTCTTTATTTTACTTAGGTAGGTATAGAAAGGGGAGACCCTGAGGGGGTTGGCTTTTGTTTCTCCACTTCTATTCAATTATATTAGAGCTGTGGCTCCACATTTTGGCACTAATTGAAAAACACTCACCTTTGAAAAGGCTTCAGGGCAGGCAGTTTCACTGTTTTACTCCTTTGTCATCATTCTTATTTCATTTTGCTTGACTTCACAGGCCAGAAATTAAATCCTGATCAGAAGCTATCACGGTGCAAAGAACAAACTCCTCATCATGGATTATGTGTATTTGAGCATGATAAGCAGCACCATTTCTGAACAGCATTCAGCTGCAGAAGTGGCTCAGGATGGAGATACAAGACAGAATGCAAACAAATATTCAGGCAACTAGTTGTTATGTTCAATGAGCAGCCACACAAGAAAAACAGCAAGAACAAAAGGATGAAATGACACTTCACGAGCAACCCGCTGCCTGAAGATTATTCACCAAAATTATTTGAGGATGGTAACCAAATTGAATTAATCTGTGTCGGAAATATTTTTTTCTTCAATAAAATAAAAATTCACATGTGGAAGTGTTATCATCTAATCACAGCAGCAAATCTGATCAACTTCCTTGTCATAGATTTTCTTTGGGTTGCAGCAATCCCATAATAAAAAACTGGAAATACAAAGGAGAAGTAAGCAAGATAAAGTAACATCCCATTGAACGTAAGCCAACATCCAACAGAAGAAACAAACATCATAAATTTGCCATTAATTTTTAACCTATTAGACACTCATTCTCATTGCAGTTCACGTTTCCACAAATATTCCAAATACATAGATGGAATTATCACAAAGAAATTATCATGATCTCTCCTGATTGCTCAGAAGATTAAGCAAATTTATGAGGTCCAAAACAATTATGAAGAAACACCAAACCTACTCTAACACAACTCTTGCTATTTCTAGGATTAGCTGATGAAGTGATGAGCTTTGCAACTCCAACCAACATAAAGTCAGAAAAGTGAAGGATAGGAAATAACTCAGGCAAAACAAAAAGTAAAACTCTCATTGCAAAATAATTATTCTCTCTCTTCCCTTCCTTTCCCAGACCTGATTAATATATGGATAAATTAATTACTCAGAAGAGCAGAGAAATTTGTAGTAAGGACACCTGATTTTGGCCATCCATCATCTTTCCAGCCTTCCTGGGGAGCATTTTGAATAGTTTAGAAGGACAGTGAGCTCTCCATTGCTTTTCCACCTTGGTTACCACTAGTTCAACATTCCAAGCTAAGCTAAAATCATTACAGAACCTTTACAACTCAACAGCCTACACATGAAATAAAAGTGACCATTAATGGAATTCTTTGTTGGCAGTCATTACCTTACAATAATTGCCACACAACTCGATGGTCAAATTAGTAGCAGTCTCTGCAAGGAGCCCAGAGCTGTTTAAAGTTTAAGCTTGGAGTTTCCTTTAATCTTAAATGGCATCTTCTGGGACTAGACACACTCTGCCCCACCTCTGGTGTAGCATCTTTCTGGCTAAGCACTCCTCAGCACTGCCACTAGAATCCATCTGCTGGGGGAGGGAGGGAGAGAAAAAGGTAAAGAAAAACATTCTCGTTTCATTTTTTTAAGAAAGGGGAAGTCCTTTATTGGCTGAGGGCTGCAAATCTCTTCATCCATTTTCCTCTGAGTATGTGCATCTTCCATTCCCTGAACTGAACAGCTCAGTGGCAATGCTGATTATTGCTGAGCCAGGAGAACAGCATTTGCATTTTATGACACAGCCATAAAATCTACTATAGCCAGGTAATTTACATAAAAATATCATGCTGAAATCTACAGATTACAGGGGAAGAGAGGGCTGTAATGCATCTCTCTCCTTAAAGAAAGGGATATGATTAAGGAAAAAAAAACCACAGTAAAAAAGTGTGGCAATCATATTTTCCAGACTGTGAACTCCATGGTCTCAATCAATTTCTTGTGGTTTGTGTCTTTATATTTTTCATTTTTTAAAAGGAAGCAACATGCAGTATCTTAATTTTTCAAGTCCTGCTGTGTCAGCATCAAATGGAGAAGAGTAGAACCTGGAACTGAACGGTGCAGGAGGGAGTTGACCATGTAAAACAGGAAAGGTAAAATCAACATTTGGTTGAGGTCTCCGAAATCCTACAAATCTGTCACTACAAAAGCAAATGTGCTTTGGCACTCCCCATGAACTAGCCTTATGTCTGATTTGCAAGTTGCTTTTAATTAAAAGCTAGAAAAAACCAAAACCAATTGAGAATCATCCCTTCCCCACCTTCTCTTTCACAGATGGGTTCAACAAAACCTGCCTGGTTTTACTCCATTTCCATAGCCAAGTCTGTGGCTCCCTCTAAGGGCTGAAATGAGTTTCTCAGCAGCACAATCTGCAGCTGGGTCAGAATGATTGTTTCCCTGAAGCTGCTATTCCATTACAAAGCACCACATAAAGCAAAAATGAGGGTATGTTTTTCCCGACCTTCTTTTTCCACAGAGCACTAGCATCAGTAAATCAGACTGCAGCATGTTTTGGAACATGAGCAGGCTTTGCATGCTCATCACCTTCTCTGTACACGTTCAAGATTGCTATTTCTACAAGGCACTGTGTTAACTATAAAGAAAAGGAAAATTGAAAAATCTGAGATATGTATAGCAAAATAAGAATTAAATAGATTAAAACCTCATCTTAATGAAATTAAATACAGCAAGAGAGCTACAAACCAATGTATGAGAAAATATGTCTTATACTGTCAATCTTACAGCTGTAAGTGAAATGATGCTAACTGGGGATTTTAATGGTGCAATGAAGATTTACAGTGGCAGGAGTCTCATCAGATAGATGGGTTTTGTTTGGTTTTATTTTAACTCAAATCTGTTATTCCTCAGTCCTACACAGAAATCAGACAACCACAAACTGGCAGGAGGGAAAGCAAAGGGATGGGAACTAATGCAGGGAAAGCAGTATATGCAGTCCAGGGCTGCAGAGAGTAGAGCCATCTGTCATTACTCCAGTCTCCCAAGGTTAGTTCTGTACTCTGCAACACTCCCTGCCCTTCAGAAGAAGTCCCATCAGTGATTATTTTTGCCTAGCACTGTGGCAATCCTACCCAGCAAGATTACTTTAGAGCTATCCCTTTTTGTTCTGTGCCACAGCTGTCACACACACAATTACACCGGAGCCTGGGATGCCTTCAAGGTTCAGCACAATTTATTAGAGATTTGGGGAGTTGAGTGGAAAGGGCAGCCCTTAGATTTTTCTTCAAGTTGATAACAGATATTCCAAATTCTGACCTGCATTACAAAGGTCTGAGACATATGTAGAATAATATATACTTGATGTTTTTTGCTACTAATACACTAACAAGAGCGAGACAAAGAGCTGGCAAGTGCCATCATAATTTTTCACATGGAGAATAAAGCGCCCACTATTAAAACAATTCAGAGTGAAAGCAAGTGAAGTAAACCAAACAGAAAAAAAAGGCCAAGGTTCCTTGACAGAGTTCGTCTGAGAAAACATGATAAAAAGGCTACAACTAGTGTTCCCTAAGCCAGGCACTGAAGAGAGACTTTGCAGAGGAAGGGCAAAAGAGGATGACAGAACACTCCCATACACGGCAGGTAACTAGAACAGCGTTGTTGGTACTTCACCAACCTCTCACTGGGATTGTGCTAATTCAGTCGGTGTACATCTCATCTGCAAAACAGTAATCAAGCCCTTCAGGCTTGGCCCTCAGCTACAAATGGGGTGTACTTGGTTGGCAGGCAGCAGGCTGTACTTAGGAAGCAATTACAGCTCACTAAGTGTCTGCAGGGATCTAACCTTATCAGATTAAAAGGCACACTGGTAACAGCCTCCAAGGACCGTCTTTGTTCAAAAAGATACAAAAACACACTGCTCTCCTGCTCTCCTATTTACACTTCCTTGATCACATCAGGATCTTATATTGCACTGTACAAAACACAGCCTGTGCTTACACTGCACACTGCAGGCCAGCTTTGTGCTGGGTAAGTACAAGATACATCAGTCCATCTGTTTCTCAGCAGAAGCCTCCAGTGGAGACTGAAGGAGGCCATCCATGACCCTTCAAAGCAGAAAGGGTTGCCTTTCAACTCTGAAGTGATAGCTTTTCTTAAGGGTCTATACACTACTTCTTTTTATTGATTCACCTCTATCTGATCTTTATAATGTTAACCAAGGAGGAAGCTCTAAGTGCCGACAACTGCCTAAAGAATATTGCTGTGGTGTGCTCTTCTTTCCCTGCCCCTCAGTACACACCTTTCCAGACCCAGCTGTCTGTGTAACAACAGGACACTTATCTTCAAGCAGGAATTCAGTATTCTCCTTCATATGAATTATTTGCTTTGTGTATCAGCAAAGCCCAAAGAGACCTTTGAATTCCATGACCTAATTGCTACATGAAATTATTCCAGCATTTGGTATGTTTTCAGTGAAGTTCATTACAATAAGCTACCCAAGAGATATCATGCTCTACATTATGCGAGTTTCTTCTCTCCGATATATATTAACTTATGAAAATGCTCAGTAAGTTCACTTTTTTCCATCTCACCATAAGTGCATCAGAACATATCATGTAAGAGCTAATTTTCTTTAATATACTCCCTGGTACCATTCAGCTGCATTGTACATAATGCAGCAGTTGTAGCATATCAGCTTCACATCATATCAGACACTGCATTATGGCAGCTAAATTGATTACTTGTGTAATTGAAGGGCACCAATAGGAAAATTTTTAATCATTTAAGTGACTCATCAGCTTTATATACAAAATGTCTTGCTTTAGTGGCACCATGCAGGGGACTAACTTTCAGGCCATAGCATTTTTGCCCACTTAAGCCACTTCTTATTCTTGTTATCTTTGTTGGCAGTACAATCCTACAGATTTATAAAAGGCAGAGCATAAACTGAATGTTGACTATAAAGGACTTCTTTTGACTATCAGACCCCTGTTTGCAAGACCTAATAAAAATTCAGCTAGACAAAAGTAGTTTTGTTTCTGATGGAAGTTTTTGTGGGTCTGTTTTTGTTCTGTTGTTCTCTTTTTTTTTAATTTTAATATTTCACTCACCATAAGAAGTCAGCCTTTTCTGTGTTTTCAAGGGTCAGACAGAAAAATCCAAACACTTTTGGTATCATATTGTTCATTCATTTTCAGCTTCACTTGCTGCCTACCTCTTAAGGTAACAAAATGTCTGCTGCAAAAAAGTGCCTAACTTGCTGCTGCAGATCATATTCAGCACTTTCCATGTCTTGACACTGAGATGCTGTTCAGATTTTAAAAAGCAGTACCTAAAGGATTTTGAAAATCCTTCCCTTTTACTTGAAGTCTTAAGACATTTTCCACTGCTGTCACATACCATGGAACAAAGAGCAGCTCAGGACATTCCTGAACCTTACTTGATTTTTTTTTTTTTTTTAACACTCTAATCATCTTCACAATTTCAAACCACAAAATCTGGATCAAGCCCACTGGGTCGTTTTCAAAATACAAGCCTGAGTAGCTTTGGCATTCATGTCTGTGCTCCATTCACCTGACAGAAAATACCCTCTTCAAAGCTATTTGCAAAATTATGACAGATCCAAGTTTCATAGGATGTGCCCCTATCAATCCCTCATGGCAGACCTATGAAATAAGAGCAGCTCTATTTCATTCTCTCTGCCCTTGTCATATCCTCAGTCATGAGAGTCACCTCCTCATTCTTTTCCAACAATGCCATGCATTTCTCCAGGCTTTGATTTTCTCCTAAGTTTCTTCTTTTTACATTTCTACTGTTGCTTCCCTCACTAAGCCTCTGTCCACTGTCAGCAGCTCCTGCCTGAGGATGACCAGCTCACACAATTTCATCCCTGCTCCTCTCATTGCAACAGAGGACTGCAGTGTTTTTGCAGCATCCCAACTTTCCCCTCTCCCAACAGGAAGATGAGCCCCTCTACATTCCCCGTGACCCAAATGTGCAGAGGCAATAATGTCCATTATATTAAATATATTATAGAGTACGACCACAAAATGACTAAATACTCATCAGTAGGTTACATCTTATATCCACAAGCAGTTCCTTTGATTTAATACTGATAATCATCAATCTCTCAGTGAGATGAGTCATACACTGACATGAAACAGGCTAGGGAGTACTTCTAAATTTTTCACTACTGCCACCACAAACAGCTCTTTGCAAACTAAATTAACCATAAGTTCTGAGCCCTAGAGTGCTCCAGTGAACCCCATAAAGCCACCCCACTTTCTCCTATGAAATTCAGACAGGTCACAGATCTGTTACTTTAGAACAAATGCTATGGGGATAACTGGGTGAAGGTATAATGGCTTGTGATGATCAGAATGATTCAATAGTTCCTGCTGGCTTATTTACTATGAATCTATAAACTCACCCAGGAATGAGACAGACTGCTCCTAATGGAGCTGTCATCAAGCAGATCAAAGAAATCAGCACTTAAAAAGTATAAATGCCAGATTACACTGGAGCAATGCTGGACTTGTACCAAAAATTTTATTTTTAGTCTTTAATTTAGTCATTTAAAGTAATAATCCTTATAAGCATAATTATTATGGAAAAGAAAACAAGACAGTTTTCTATCCCTCTCTAAATTTTATTGGAATTGCCTGAGATATGTCAGAAGCTGAGACTCTACTTTGTTGGCCCAGCTGTTAAGGAAAATATAGACTGAAGCAAGCATTTAACTTTATGCTGTATAGTCAATTTTAGTAAAATCAATGGGATTAGCTAGACTGTGCAATATTAAAGAGCTTTGTAGGTCACTGAAGAAATGGGATCAGACATTGAATTTTCCCTTAAAAAGCACAGTAACTACCAGGGACTATTATGTGATATGTGTGGGAATAGTGTAACACAGGCCAAAATCTCATCCCAGAAATAACCCTTTGGAAGCCACAGGGAAACTCAAAAAACCAAGCAAGCATTCAGCTGAAAGGCCAAAAAGCTACAAAGACTCTCTAGAACAGGGGGATTGTTTGGAGAAAAGATGCACATTCAGGTCCCTTTGGGCCAAGAAAAAGTAGGCAGAACACTGTAAGAGCCTTGAGGCTTCTCTAGACTGCACAAGAGTTTGAACTGCCCCAACTCCACTCCAGGCTCTGCCCACAGGCCCCAAAGCTGTGCAAAGAATTTGGCTCAGCTAAACAGGACTCTCGTCCTGGAGATTGTATTTGACTGCATTTTCTCCCTTTCTATTCAACCTCTCTTCCTATGACTCTACAGCAATACTCAGAGACCGTATTTCTTTAGTTGTTGTTGTTCCATTACAAAAATGCTGCATTAAAACTTATTTTCTGTAAATATAAGCCATTGTAGAGAAAGATGGCCAATATTTGCATTCTTTAGGAAGGATAATGTAGGCATTCTGTATGTAGAGCAGTGACTAAATGTCTAGAAAAAAAGACCAAGCTGCAGGAGGATGCAGATGGTTGATACAGGAAGTCAGTTTAAGGTCACAGCTGAATTTAAGGTCAGAGCTGAATTTAAAAAAAAGGAGAAAGGAAAACTGTTATGAACTAAAAATAAAATAAACAGACTGCACTCTTTCAATAAAACAAGGGCCCGTATTTTTACCAGTAATATTTCATTGTACTCTAGATCTTCAGTCAGAAACTATTCTGGACAGGTGGAAATTGTGAAATTGCAACAGAAATTGTCCAGAAATTGTCCAGAATTCCATGATGCTTGCCTCCCAGAAATTCATGAGCTTTTGGACTTACTATGACCTATTTTTCATTATGAACAAATTCCCTTTTTTTAAATTCAATAGTAGGTTGAACACAAAGGTGGTTCTCTGCTACTGGCATATTACTGTATCTTGCAGCTCTTATATATCAACAGAATAGTTTGTACCATTAATGACATATGATCTCCTAGTAAGCAAAGATATTTTGTGATTTTTTTTCTAAATATTCAATTAAAAAAAGCATATGCAAGAATATATTTCTGTATTTACTCACTCCTTATCACACAAGGATCATAAAAATACATATAAGCAACTCCCCTGCAAAAGAACAACCCTAATTTCATAACTTGTTATGTCTAATTATATATTGTCATCACCAAAGTGGAATGAGATGAAGAAAATCCACAACAATCTCAGAAGAACACACTCAGTCCTGAGCATCATAAATACTTGCACATATCCTTCCCTTGCCATTTCTCTTTTTAAGTTCATGTGTATCAGCAACAAGTCTTTTTTGCAGATTTTACAGTCTCTTCCATGCCCTACAAAGCCAGAAGTTCAGGTGGTTTCAATCATTTCTAGTTTTCTTAGGGGGAAAAAAAAAAAGGGCCTTTTTTTACCTTCCAAGCCATTTTATAGTACCATAAACAAAAATGCATGAGCCCTCTTTGCTGAACAAAGAAGGAGCTAGATTGCTTTGCTGCTCTTCAGAACAGGCAATTCTCCACTCAAATGATGGAGAAGAGCATTTCATTTCAGGAATCTGTCACAAGGAACAAGCATGGTTGGGTTCTCTGTATCTTCCAAAGGTCAGCTGGAATGATCCTCCAATATCCCTAAGTCGGGACTCTGGTCGTTTTTCATGTAGCTGAGCTGTAGGATCTACCTGCTTCTTTCTCTTGATATTGCAATTTTCACTGCCTCAGGAGACAGAGAGCTGGAAATAGAGCACTGCAAGTCAGAATTCCTTCACTGGGCTTTGAATCTGTCTCTTGAGCCTCAGCATGTGCAACTAAAGGAGAACAAGCCTAAAAAAACCTCCACCTATTAAGGAAGCAAACCCTCAAATACTCAGAGGGCCTTTGAAAGGATTGACGCCAAGAATTATTCTCTGCAGTGAGAAGTTCCTCTGATCTCCATTATAAACCGAAAAAGAACAGCAGGATTTATAAAACAATAGGTAATTAAAAAGTGCCATAGAAGATATTGAATAGTTCATTAATGTTAGTTCTTACAGTGTTTGAATTATGCAGTCAAATACACAAGTTCTCTGAGCCTGACAGAGATAAAGCACAAATAACTGAATCTAATACCTGCTTCTAAGCCTTTTCCCTGAGCAATAAATGTACTAATTGCAGAAAGCAGGAGTTAGCTTTCCTTTTGTACTCCACATGTTGTCACACATAGATGGAAATAATTAGCATTTATCAGAAGGGTTTTGGCTCAGAAAAGTTCGGTGAAAGCCTAAGTATTTTGGAGATGTATCAATAAACATTTCATTAAGAAAGGCTGGTTGGGGCCAGGTGACATTCTCATTGCTCTAGCCCTAATATTGGAATCTTGGATGTACCTGAATGAATTCCCATCTAAACCTACTCTCAGCAGACAGCAGGCAGAATAGAGGTATGTGCATTGTAGCCCATTCCCAAACCAGCTTTATGAGCCTGGCTGGGTACCTCTGCAGCCTTCTAATAGAAATACCAAAGTTTCAATTCCAGAGATGACACCCCAGTACAGCTCTGGTTGTGGAAGCATAAAAATGAAGCTGAAATCTTCCATTGTAGAAGAAAATGAAACATCAAAACCTCCAAAAACTTTTCTGAAACCAAGCTTCTCTTGTGTAGCCAGCCTCTATTGTGACACATTATGAAGAAAATTATCTTTTTACTGAACCAGATGGGAAGAATGAAAAATCTATAGCTAATTTAAAATCTGCCTGCTACACACAATATCTAAAATATTTTCTAAATGCATAGTGGCAGAGCAGTTCTCCTAAACAGGGGATTTGCTCAGTTGCCCTCCAGATCATCATTGATACACCATTAACCATTGCTTAGTCTCTAAAAAAGTTCATGAATTTTCTTTCAGAAAGTTTTGGAGGAAAAAGGCCCGGAGGAAAAAAAAAAAAAGGATTTGAAAGTAAGTTACATGAAAGGACATGACATCTCCCAGCCTCAACAAAACTAGAGAACTTATAAAAAAGTTACTATCCTTTTTGTTGTTTTGGTTTTTTTTTCCCCTTTCTTTTTTCACATGAATAAAGTCTTAGAGTTAACTTCTGACAGCCTAGGATTTCTATTATGCTAAACATTGCAGCCAGAGAAACAAGGAATAGAAATCCGGTCTGTACTCATGATAATAAAGGGTTCCCAGGTAGAAGAGGGTTGCAATGGTTTGTAATGATACTGTCCTTTGGACACAGAGATCCCCAGCTCCTGCCCCATAGAGCAGAGCTCAGGAACATGCACTGAGATTGTTTGGGCTTTACTGCCTTAATGCAATTCACAGTTTTCTAATTTGCTCCAAGGACTCACTACCTAATTACTAAGGCCTCTGCTCCAGGGAGAAAGGGAATTATTAACTCTGCTTTAACCCCTTTAATGAAAACCTGCTAAGGAATAAACCTTTGCACACAGCAGTTCAGACACAGCTGCATCTGTGCAAGTCTCTGCCACAGCCTTCCAAGCAGCCTGAGGACTTCCATGGGCAGCAGCACCTGCACAAACCCACCAGACTGCCACAAGCACACACCAGCAGCAGCCTGCAACACAATAAAGGTGTGTGCTGCTCCATGGGACTGAAGTGAAAGATGGGCAAAGTTGACGTGAAACTCAAGAGTGTGAATGACCTTTTGGACTGAGCTCCCAGAAACCATTTCTCCCAAGAGCACTTCTTAAAATGTTGCAGAAGTGAAGGATCCAAATCCACTGCACACAGAGCTCTTACTCCTCAGCATGAAGTGGTTTGGTCATCCTCCTGAGACCAATGCTGCTTATGCCTTGGGGCTAACCTGAACTTCTTCCATGACATTGTTCCAGCACCAAACAAGAGTAAGAATAGTGTTTTGAAACTCCTGAGAAACATTAGCATGTGGGACTCATAGAAGTGACTCACACAAAGTAGAAACCAGAGCATTGCAGCGCTACCAACAACTTGAATCTTCACATGCAAGCTTCCAGACTAAAGTTAAATTCTGCCAGGATCACAAATCATCATATCTATTCCTGTCAGCCATTTCTTTGCTTTCCAGAAGCATCTCTTAGCAATGAGGACTGAAATGACTGATATTTTCCACCTTCCCCTTTTCATAGGCAGGGTAGTTTCTTTCTGGTTCCTAAAATCACAGACTTCAACTCCCATCAAGTCTGTCCATCACAGGGATCTCCAGATAAACTGGAAATATGAGCCAAGGGAAAGGCAGGATATGGTGGTGGTTTTTTTCCTCAGCTGAAGATACTCAGGCTGACAGGCATCTGATGCTTTCCATTTAGTATTTTTATTCTGTACTAAAAAGCATAAAAACTTGTGGGTGTATGTATATTTTTATCACACCAGCACCACACAAAACAGAAAGCAAGAAGTGGTGCATAAAAATTGCACTAGGGGAGAGCAGAGACAGCCAAAACTATTGAAAAATAAATAGATTTGCAAGATCTAGATACTCCATGGATGTATGGAATAGGACACCTGAAGTCCTACTGACTGTCTCTATAAGTGTTGCTGCTTTTAATTAATTAGGAATATCAAGCTAAGCCAGCCTGAAAGTGAAAGAAGAGTGACAGCAGCAATTCATACACTTATGGAACAAGTCTTCTTTCACCATCAGGAAAGGTTCAGTTTGGGAATATGACCATTAGGTATATCCCATTAAAAAAAACCCTGATCAGACTGCCAGAACTCCAAACATGGTCACTGGATATGCAGCAATTCTGTCTCTGGCGAGTACATGGAGACCAGAGTGCTACACGTTCATAGTGGCAATTTGTCCTGGATTTGGTGATATCTGTAGCCTACTCAGGCTTTGAGTTACAAGAGATTATAAAACACCAAGAAATACAGGACAAACAGCATGTTCAGATCACATTCAACATGCACAAGAACACGCAGAGTAAATTCAGTGCACAATAGATGTGTGTGCTTCTTTGCAGGAAATCTTGGACTGAACTCCGGTAGCTGTAATCATGTGGTTTTACCTATAAGAATATATAACAATTTTCATAATAAATCAGAGGTGTCCCTCTAAACTCAGTAATGGTATTTGCTAAAATGGATTCCCCATCAAAGTACTGCAGAGTAATCTAAATTGCAGAGAGCAATAAATCTCTGATGTCCTGCACACAGCTGGAGCAGCACTGCAGCATGCAGGGAAGTGTAGCCACATCTCTCTGAGCATTGTGATGTTGGGCACTGCTCCCTGTGTCCCCATGAAAAGGATGGCACTCACTGTGCAGCTTAATGTGCTGCTGTAGATCAGCCTATTCCCAATTCTTTCCCCAAAGCAGTTTACTGAAGCACGACCACAGGCTCCAGCTTGCTTCTCCTCTCAGATATGCTCACCCTCTGCTCTAACTCCTCCACTCTCCCTTCTGTTCTGTTAGGGTTATTTTCATCATAGTTGCAGAAGTTTCATGCTGAGCAAGTAAAATGATAGTTCCTTTTCTAAAAGTCTTTTGATGTTTCCCAAAATAACTGCATCCACCAGACCTGTGAACCAGACCAAAATACCCTTTCACTAGTATTCAAAGGCAGAGAAGATAAACAGTGCTATATATGAAATCAGAATATGTTCCCCAGTGCAGAGAGTCCTTTCCAATAAATCTTTTTCTGGTATTTTACTGCTCAGATCAACACAGATACACACTGTCCATTTTCTTTTTCTCCTGGGAAGAGGACAGTTTACTTGAAGCCACAATCAAATTAATCACATTTCCACCTTGTAAAAAATTAAAGCAGCAAATTAACTCTCAGATGAGAGATACATCACAGTGCAGAATATTAGATTAACTTAACTTAAAGCAATCCATCAACTAAGAAAGGAAGAAAGACTCATTTATTCTAGATAATTTCTTTTGCTGAAATGAAGTTTTTTCATTGATATCTGCAGAGAAAATAGTTTCTCCCTGTCTATCAGTCCTGGGATGTGCTTAGAAGAGGAGGCATAAACACAGCTCAGGTCCCCCAGGTGGAGGCCCAGCTTTACCCCAGAAGCTGTAGAGGCACAAGGCCTGCCTGAGACCCCAGCATGTTGTCCCTCTCAGCAGTGCTGGCCAGTTAATGTTTCACCAGAGCTGAGCTTGTTCCTCACCTGAGGAGCAGGGACACTGCTGGCTCCTCTCACTGCCTCTGCCACTGATCCTCTACCAGGTTACTGATGAGATAGCTTTTGATTTTCCAGTTTGGTGTAAACTTTTCCAGTGCAAAAATTGCTCCCTCCCTGTGCATTTGTACAGCACCCAGCACAATCAGCACCTGATGCTGGTAAGAACCTTGTGCAGTGTCTCTTTATAACAGATTTGCAGGATTACGTGCAAACAGAAAGAGCATTTTAGCTTGACAGTGCTTCTGTCAATGAATTTGGATTCCCAAACCATCTTATTTTGTCATAATCTTTGAAACTGATTAGTTTGCATATAAAATCACAGTTCATTTGGCACAGGATTTCCATACCTGGCTGCTTGTCAGTGCTTTGTGCAGTGTTATGAACCTCTTCCCCCATTAGTATTCACTGCAGCAAGATGATGAATGACACTGAAGATGTGTTTATCTGATGTGATTTCTTACTTGTCTTCACCCATTTACTATACACCTCATTTTGTTTCCTTTGTTGTCTTCAGTCTTTTACCAAGGAAAACTGTTAATTTTTTTTCATGATTACCATTTTCTACATATCCATGAGCCTGATCCAGCTTCTTTGAAAAAATTCCTCTTGACTTCAGAACACACTGGAACTGGCCCCTATGGAGGATGAATGTGTCTGGCATGCCTAATGCTGCAGTATCACCACCTACTCACCCTCTTAGCTTCTGGTCTCTTTTGGGGCTTCACACTTTACCAGCTCTGCCAATAAAATGCTAACATTTACCCCCCCCTTGCTTGCATTTCAGAAATATCCCAACCTCTGGCCATGCTGACAGCGTGTGGCTATGCTGTCTAAGCTTCAGTCTGCACTCTGACCTCAATAAACAGCAGTACCTGTGATATCCCAAAGGCAGCAAGAACCAGCTCATCTTGTTCATCTCTGAGCCAGCAGGAAGGTACCATCATTTTGTGGCATGCAGCTTAATCCATGATTGGTCTTGGTTCCTTATAAGCAGTCAAGCATATGTGCTCCACTTCATCATCTGTAAAAAGCATTTTTTTTCTGGATGTGACAACACAAGCATAATGCAGTACACACAAGAATTTTCCCCATTACAGGATGTAGCAATCTTTACCTTAGGATTTTTATTTTCCAATTCATATGCAACTTTGCAGGACATGTCATTTCAATTGGAAAAAACAAATAACGCCAGAAAGAATTCAGATCATCCTCCCCCTCCATAAGCCCAGCCAAAGGGACCAGCTTTTTAATTATTGAGCAAGAGAGTCAGTAAAACATCTCCACCTCCTTCACAGGATCCTCAGGCTCCAAACTCATTATCAGATTGCTTTTTAAGAGTCAGCAAATTAAACTCCCTCCAGCGTTATAATCAGCACAGTGATTATAATTCCATGGTGCAGTGAAGTTTCAGGATGCTACAGACTTGGAGCCACTGTTACAACCACAGACTGCAACACACAGCCCCCACCAAGCTGCACCACACTGGGAAGCTCAATCTGCTTACTGGAACAATCTTTAAATAGTATTAACTGGCAGACAGCATTTCCTCTAGCTCAGGCTGCAGCAACACTAGGGGGTTGTAATGCATCCTGAATAGAACACAGCACATGCTTCGTAAGCTGTCCTATAACTGGCTCTTATTTATTAGAGATTCAGCTCTCCCATAAAGTGGACTTAGAAAGGTGACAGAAAAAAAACCAAAAACAACCCCAAAAAACCACAAACCTGTACATTATTTTCAAACTATTGCTTCAAAACCAGCAAATTTTTGATAACCATTTTCTTTGAAAAGCCGTGGTTTTTTTGATAGCCATTACAAAATAATAACGGAGAATCTTTCAGAGAGCATTCTACTTGATCAAAATCAGTAAGTCAGAGATAGCACCTTCAGTCTCTAAAGCCTCCTTCACAGAAAAAAAAACCAAACCCTCTTTTATATTTTAGCCACAGACTTGAAAGATGAGTGTGAAGGGCTTGGACTATTTCTCAAGCCCTTAGCACCTGCCAGGTGAGGTCCAGGTGGGGATAAAATTTGGCTAGACTTTAGAATCAGCTTCTAGGAGCACTCTTAAATCTGGCTGTAAGTAGATGCCAATTGTAATCTAGTCTCTCTTGGAACTCTGTCCGTTATTAAATTCAATAATCACTCTTCTGAATGACAGCAGAGGGAAATTCACTAAAAACTGTTTTGAAGATCTGAAAGGCTCTCTCCCAGCGTGACAATTATTAAGTTTCCATTTCTGTTAATGACATCTAAGAACTGGAAACAAAAGTAGTGGTGGAGGATTAAGTAATTATGGAGTATTAGATGCATTTGAAGAGCAGGGTCACAGAAAAAGGCAGGAGGAGGAAAGAGTGAGCATGCTGTGGGCTGCTCATCAGCTTGAAAGCTATAAAATATTCCCCCTTATTCACAGCGTGGTAGCTGTAAAGGACACAGACTCACAGTACAGATCAGCTGTTCTTTATTGTCCCCATTCTGGAGAGCTACAGCTTTTATGGGTAAGTAAAGCTCTTGTTAACTATAGATAGATACAATCTCTAGCCTGTGATTAATTTTCTCTCATTTAGAAAGTGCAGATGTCTGTGACAGAAATGGAAAACTAATTTAGGATCATTTAAATATACAAGTGTAGTTCTATGATAAATGCAATAATGTAGGTGACCTAAAATTCTTGTGTCTTCTATTTCAAACAATACTTAACGCTACAGCCACATGAAAATTAAGGCTGGTTTAAAGAAAACTAGCAAATTATGAGAATGGCAGTGAGAGGGGAACTTAAAGCACTGAAAAATTATAAGCTCTTGTGAAATTCAAGTATTTGAAAGAGAACTGAAATTCATTCCTCTCTACTGACAGTACAACATCCATCAAAGCAAATATGCTCACATGTGCCTCTGCATGCATACTGCACTTTGCCAAGCACTGCTGGGAGGGAGAACTGGAGCTGCATTTTAGGTGGTCCAGCCTTTGAACATGCTTCTTTATGACTTAACCCTCAGCATAGGTAAAGCTGGATGCAAGCCCTTAGCTATGACCTTTCTAGGTGAAAGGAATGCCTTTCATACTGGATTTTAAAATACACCTCTGAGACTTTAATTTCCATTAGTCTCCAGATCATTCTGAGGCATTGGTTAACTGGATCAAAGGGTTCAGCCTTCCACCTTCATTCACATGATGGCAACTCACGCCACAGCTGCACCTCGTGACATAAGCAGAACTAATCTTTGTAATACTCAATATGTTTAAGGGTCAAATAATCTGTCTTTAAGAGCAGTATGACGACTGAGCTGCCATTTAGAGTAATTACCTTCCTAGCCACTTAAATTATTATTCAAGTAAAGTTAAACATCCCAGTAGTTTTGGGACACTGATAAAAAAGCAGGTCAAATTTTAACTTGAAAGCACAAAATGTAAGTGGACTAAACCAGTATTAGACAGGTATTGCTTCTGGCTAAACTACCTCTATTTATACAGGTCATTTCTGTAGGACTGACTTTCTATTGCAATTCAGGTGGAGATGGCTTAACTTGGTGGATTGTTTCTTCTACTCCTACATCATTTATGTGTACCTGTCCTACTTTCTGAATGTTCTGATCAGAAGGCTTATCTTTTTGATATATTTTCTGGTCGTGGCTCAAAGTTTTTATTCCCACATTTGTTTCCAGCCTGCTTTTGCTCACACAGCATTGTTTCTGCTGCCCAAGTACAAAACTCTGGGCAGAATAATAAGAAACTACAAACAGAAACCCACACACTTTGAATTGCAGGTTTGTCAAACTTATCCTTAAAAAAAAAAACCCAAACATATTCATTCATGTAAAATCATATAACAATTCAGGCAATTTTTAGATGCAGGCTGTGCTACCTTCCTTACTACTAAAAATACTAAAGCCAGCCTGGACAATATTACAAATTCCTTGTGTGTGCAGTTTTCAGCATTCCCCAGCACCTTGCCATTTGCTTCAACAGCATTATAAACCCATAATACATCAATACCATGGGGAAATCCCACAGCTGCTGCTTTTAATTCAAGTTGTTTTTCCTTCTAGATTTTAAAGCATTGTATCAGAAGCACTTAAATAAATCAGAGTCAACAAAGCTTATTGCTGTCTAGAACCTAATAAAAATTCAGCCACTCTTACTCTGTAGAACTAGAAATAGACTGCACCAAAGGCAATAAAGCCATCCTGACCTGTACAGGCTGCAGGAGGGGAGACAGGGTCCCAAAAGCAGTTTTGAACCAATTCCTCAAAGACACTCAGCCTCATTTCTGAGGTGCTTTGTGAAGCAAAGCCCTTGCAATTGAGGAAGGATGAGATTGTGTCTGAAGGCTCATACCCTCTATGTGTTTCCATCTCCTCTGTTTCTAAGGACTTGTTTGTATCACAGGGTCACCAACAATCTGAAAAAGAAACCAAAAAGATAAAACAATTCCCCCCTTCTTGCTATATTGCAATCCAACTTTTAATATGCATTCTCCTAAACCTATCATTCTTGTGCTTTGGGATCCCTCCACATGCATTAAAAAACCTAAATTAAGTAAACAAAATACAGTGCTGCTTGGAAACAGCTAAATTATCTTTTCACTCTCTTAATATCATAATCCAGTTTCCAGGGGCAGCTGTTTTCTACTGGAGATACAATTTAAATTAAATCTATACAGAAAAAGTACTTCATTCAGGGCCCAGGACTCAGGGAAGGACAGTGACAGTACATTGTTATTTTTAAATTGGAATGGGGACTTTGCTATGGTCCTTTGTAGTTAAGAGTACAATACTAAGTCCTGTCCAGTCTAAAAACATTTGGGAATAAAAGAAGCTCAACTTTACTGAAATATCTGTAGAAGCTCCTTCAAAAACACCAATTCCAGACAGATAAAACAAATACTCATTTAAAAGAAATTAGCCCATGTTACAAATTAGAGAATATTTTAAGAAGTATTTGGAATTATTTGGAATCAATGCTGTTCAGTGCAGATGTTAAAATATCTAGCATTCCAAAACTATTTTATCCAAATAATTTTATCATTCTTTAACTTATTTGTGCAAAAAAAAGTAGAACAAGAGGAAGAAATCTAGTCACAAAGTAATTGAGTCAAGACAAGCTCAGCACAGCAAAAGAATCTTATGACTTGCTCAGGGACAGTCCCTTCCTCCTTTTATTAAATGTTTCTTTTTCTGAAAAGCCCTTCCCACGCACTTTGATAATTTTGATATTAATAAAATTATTTAGATAATTTCTAGTGATTGCAAGCGTTTCTTCCAGACAAATAAAAATGAGAGAAACCAGCCAAGATTTTTGAACCTGATAGTTCCAGGTAATGTCAAAAAAGCTTGCACAGCATTATGTAAACACAACTTTGTCCAGGAAGAATTTATTGCAACCTTCAATGCCCAGGCAACACCAATCCATTCGTGCAGCAGAGCTCAAACCTACTCACACAGCACAGGCCAACATAATTAAGTTAAAACAAACTTCGTTAAAATGAGAAATTACCCAGCAAAAAAAAAAAATGGATTTTCAAAATCGTTAAGACACCTGTGTCCATCTGCATACATTTAAAATCTGATCCTTCTTGCTTTGCTGGGAGCAAGCATAAAAGTAAAACTTTATAGATATTGATAAAGTGCTGCACCAGTAAGCAGATTCTGCTGAGCAATGTGGGTTTGGAGTAGAGCTCTGAATTGTAGGTCACATCTTACAGCAGTGTATTACTTGCATTAGGCATCGACAGAGCTTGTAAGGCCATAGCTTTTAAAATGTGTGTCAGAATTGAGAATGATCTTTTTTTACAGTACAAAGTCTCTTATACTGCATAAAAATAGCCAAACAGACACACACCCTCAGCAAAAAAAGATACTTCTGGCACGTCCATTATGCAACCAACTTCAATTCTGTGTTCCAAGGATCTTCTTCACATCTCTCTCATTATAAATAGGCCAAACACACATGTCAGGATCAAAATCATAATACTCAGCACTACAGACAATGGCAAAAAAGTTTAAAAATATTACATTTAACAGAATTCAGGCAAATTCCCACTATTGGCCACTTTATTCTGGAGATCTCTGAGATTAATAAGGGCCTGAAAGCTGTCCTTGGTCTCCAGCAGGAAAAGGATTTGTTTTGTCTGCCTAGTCTGTGAAGAGAGCTGACTAACACTTAATAAGAGGCTTAGAACTGCACCTCTAGGCAGCACAGAACCTGAAAATCATGAAAGCTAAAACTTAAGGCATCAACCTCACTCCAGAGGTTATGCCATACCCCTACCTTCAACAGTGCAGGAACAAAATCCTCCTCTCTCAATGGCTTTTTCCAGCTCTTGAGTGGAGTCAGACCAGAAATTATCAAGAACAAGACTGGTGCAGGTAGAGGAAAAATGGCAGAGAAAATACACTTTTTGGCATTGTACCAGAGGAGCAAAAGAGAAATTAATGCCCTTTCAAGGCCTACAATATATCTTTGTACTACAGCTCTTCAGACAACATTTGTCACACACAAGTAGAACACAAATGCACAGGCCTGTGAGTTTACTTGCACAGAAGCAATCATTAATTAAACACTAGAATTTCAGGAATTTTAATCTGGACAGTGGGACCTTTGTGCTGTGCCTGTTTAGGTGGAGTCAAGGCACAAAAGGCCAATAATTGCATTTGTTTTGTTATTTGTCATCCCTCCACGTGGTTCTCCTGGCCCTGGGCTCTGTGGTGGGGCCTCCTTGCTGTGCCAGCCATGCCCAGCATCCACCTACACTCTCGAGAGATGGTTTAGCAGGGAGAGCTGAGGGCTGGGCTGATGCTTTCATATCAGCAAAAAGGTGGGTTTTTTTTCACAGCCCTTCTTTTGCTTGGCTAAAAAACCCCTTGTAGGAGTTGTCAGCTAAAGGAAATTACTGTTTTCTCTGCTGTGGAGTCTCAGTCTCCACTGACAGCTCTTCAAGCTAAGTTTAGGGAGCCAGGAAAATTAGGCTGAATGCTATTTGGCTGAGACTATGGCCTACTTCCCATACACACATAACCATAAGGAAAGGTTCCCTTAATCGAGTTTATGCTGCAAAACTTAAGATGTATTAACTGCACAATCAAAGGTATTTTTAAAGACCAACATCACTCAACAAATGCAGAAAACTTGATCTCCAGTGAGCAAGACAGAAATTCCATTCATTTCCATAAGTGAAACCAATTTATCTCCAGCTGCCACAATTTGTCTGATTGCTTATCTGCTCACATGTAGCTTTGCTGCACTGACAATTTACTCCTCTTTCACAATACATGATGAAATCAACACCTCCTGAAAACAAACAACAGTGAAAAAAGTTGAATTTCAATTTAAACCATCAAGTTTCCTGACCCCTTGTTTATAAAAACAAACCTACCTGAAAATATTACCCAAACACAAATTGTGCTGATGGTGCTTTACCCACTGCTTTTGAGCACAGCACATCTGTGGCTATTCCTGCAAGCATGACTTCCAGCCTTTGGATCTAAAATTCCCTGACCTTGCATAAGGAATTGGAGCATCTGGGAGCTGAGGCTCAGCATTAGCCTGTGAAGCTAGTGTATGTCCAACAGACCTATTCCCTAGGAACTTAGTTAAATTATCAGGCGTGTAAAAAGCCACTTTCTGGTACACAAGTTTACAACATTTTGATACCTTTACACTAGCTTTATCCCTATTCTCCATCCCTCAAAAAAATGGGTAAGTTTAAGAGAATACAATTAAGCAGCTTCTCATGCTCTTTGGCACGTATGTTCTCCCTGGCTGCACTTGGCTGGCTTTATTTTGACTTATCTTACTGACCTTTTTTAGGTTTTAGGTTATCATATTTTCCCTCTTATCTGTTCTCAGTCAGGGTTCTGCAGCCATTTTTCTTGTTGACTCCACAGGGCATAAGATCAGGCACAAACCAACAGGATCTGCCTTCAACCCACAGATTTTCTCACACACACTTTTCCCTGTACTCCCTCCTTGGTGGAATTCAATTACCCAAGAATAAAGCCAAAAATCATAAAAATATAGAGTTGCTTTTCCCCCTCCCAAACAATCTCCATTTCACAATCAGTTGCCATTTTTTCCTCACCATAACAATATATCAATTGGGGTTACCACAAGAATATCAGTATCCCCTTTTACCAGGGCCTCTTCTGAGCCTGCATTCCTCTACTAATTTTCTGAAAACTTCTGTCCATCTCAGTTTTTTTCTATTTTACTACAAAGTGATTTCTTTAACTCATTTTCAAAAAAAAAAAAAAAAATCCCATTCATGACAGCAACATCAAAGAAAGCATTTGTGACTGTCCTACCTGATTTGCGACAATTAAGAAAATTTTAGACATGGATTATAGAAAGTTTTTTTAAATCCTTGTGATTAATAGATAACATTAATCTCAGTACTAGCCAGTCAGGCTTAAATTCCTGTCTTCATCAGCCCTTCTACCTGTGGCTCAGGCTAAACAGTGCAAATCTCCTTTGAAACCTGCTGCTTTCTCATGTGCTTTGAATAGTAAAACAGTCAAATGTCCATCCCACAGGATCATGGGCATTGAATACTTTAAGGAGCTCAGGATGGGCCTGAGTGCAGTGCAGTCCAGAAAGGCTGCAAAAGCAATGAGCAAAGGCTAGATTTTGGGAACAACACAGTGGGCTTTCCTCTCTTTTCTAGTTCTAGGCAAGAGGTATTTTTAGAGTACACTTACGTTTTTGGCCATTAACATTGATAATAATTACCCATAGTGTAGAGCAGGAAAAAAGAATATTGTAGAAAATACCGGCCTTTTCAGATTGTAAAAGTGGGTGGAAGGAGATATTGCAATTCCCAATCTTCTAGGAAAAACTATACTCAGACATTCCTACTGCTTTCCTCCTTGAAGAGAGTTGCTGAAGAATGCAGAGGAACAAGAGTTAAAAAGTAGCCAGGTCAGGAGTTGTTCATAATTACATGCCTTTCATCCTCAGCATATTAGTTTTAAATTTTCTCCCTGGGTCGTTTTTAATTTCATGATTTTTCTCCTACATCTCATCACCCTTGAGTGCAGTGAAAAAGACACAAAATGTATCTTTTAACACGGCCCTAAGTGGCTTTCCATGGAGACATAGATAATAGCTTATCTGATTTATAGGACAATTTTCTTGCCATGGGTTTGAAAGTCTGAAGAGATGGAGGATCTGTTCCTCCAATACTTTACTTCATGCACCAAGATAAGATAGTTCTATTGGAAAGAATATAAGTCAGCCCAGTCCCAAAACAGTTGCCTGACTTTCTAGAGATGAAATACGATATATTCACCACTGGAAATTTTTTTCAAAAAAATCTTTCCTTGGATTGAATTGCACCTTTCTCCTCCCTTCCCTGGTAACAAAATCAAAAGCAGCAGCTTTTGCTACCCTTGGTTACAGCAGAATGCTATAATCATGTAGCTGCACCACTCACAGCCAGCAGGAATGTATTTGACCTTACAGGCTTTATTTGCTCTTAACACACATACACTTGCCAGCCCTCCTGGACTTCTCCATCTCCAATTTACACCTTTATATATATGAAACAAATTCAATATCACATTCCCAGACAAGGAGACCTGGAGCTTTATTTCGACTACTATACAATAATACCTCTACTCAGCATACAGGTACATTTATTTCCATAGGTTTATTTAGGACATGCCCCAACAAACCAGGAATTACTTTATCTATTTTCGGGAAGAACATTTAAAAAATACTGTGAGAAAATGGAGACTTACAGCTACATGATTTTGCAGTCTGCCACACTAACATGAACACAGGTCAACTTTTCTTGTTGCTTTGTTTTTAATTACGTTGCTAGACAGACCCAGCAGCTATTTTGCAGTGTTATGAGTTGAAGTTTTAGTTTCTTCAGGCTACATCTTATGCTTTTCAGCTACTCTTGACCTGCAGAACTCTAGGAGTTTCTCAACCCTAACCCTCAACCCTCAGCTGTTACACAGGATATATCAAAATAGAGACTTGCGTTTCCTGCCCTGGTGATACAATATATTTACAGAAAACTACAGTCAAGAGAAGGCCAGATGACAATTCCAACAAGAACGAGTTATTTTCTCTCTCAATCCAAAGTTACCTTGTGGCACTTATCTCTAGTCCATGTTCTGCAAGCTAAGTTACAAACAAATTCAACATAAATACTTTAATGAATTTAATTGCAATTAAACAAGATGAAACTTCCACCAAAGAAAATCCCTGTGGAGTTGATTACTAGGAGTTAAGAAAGCATACCTGAGAAAGGATATACAGCATCTACTTTTACTGTTCTTTAATTATCTATTACCAGAGACATTAGACAAAGCTAAATAGACCTCTTTTGTGAATAACTACCACATCTTTACACTCTGGAAAAAAAACGTTACCTTGTTTTTCTGCTTTGAATAATGATGATGATAATAATCCATGGAAGAACCTTCTAAAGTATATTATAGGTTAGTGACAGAAGAATAAGGTCTGTATGTGAAATTACTGAAGGAAGAGGCAGCAAAACACAAGGCATTTGACAGGATTAAGTTGTTTCAAGCCCTCAAATTGGTTCATACAGACCTCACACTGCTCAGGACACAAACAACAATGAGTAATACCAAGAGTAGCATGAAGGATAGAGTCTATACTTCCTCTACAAAAAAAGGAGAAAATAATTTCTACACATGTAAGTGGCTATCAAAAGGAAAAAAATCAGAAGCCATTGTTGTTTTTGAAGGGGCAAAATCAGTTGCTGGAGATGTGTGGGATTCTCCCACTCCCTGAGGATTTTATAGGTCAAAGCTAGCACTGAGAATTGACACAGCAGTGGTTCAAGGGATCCAAAGAGCTCACTCCTCACGGCTCTTTCCCCACTGCAGAAACCAGATGAAATTGCTGTGCTACAGCACTTTCCCTGCACTACTGTCTCTCTTCTCACTAGGATGATCAAAAACCAACTCCCACTCCAAAGTCTGGCCCCTATGCCTCTTAATCAGTGTTTTATGTACAGATTTATGTGTGAATTAATAATCTATGCCTTCAGCTCAGGAAAAAAGCCTTTTGTACCTCAGTCTCAAGAGATTTCTAAACTCTGGCCCTGCAGGCAATGAGTGCCCGTTTCCCCCTCTTCTGCGGTGAATTACTAAAGCTGATGAGCAATATTCCAGCAAAAATGCTGATTCAAGAGAACGAGTGGTACTCCTTTGGAACATGTTTATTCTGCTAAAAGCCTCCTCAGAGGGCAGGCAGGCAGGCACTCCCTGCTGTCTGACCAGCTGGCTGGCCTGGCTGGCTCCCTTCCAGCCTGGCTCCCCACAGCCCCCGGCTGGCAAAGATCCACTTCTGCACAAAACCTGGAACAAATCGTTCTGGTTTGCCTCTAGTTCCACAGTGTCAACAATATTCCAGCACAGGATGAAACAAAATGTCAACACCCCAGAATTTTCCACAAAAGAGAAATAAAAGAGAAATAAATGCCCTTTTCTGGTCCGTTTTAGTCACAATCTCTATATGTTCTACTGCTTTTTCACATAAATAACTGTCTTAATGTCCGTCTCACTGTCCCTGCAGAAGCAGGGAGTATTGAGGAATCAGCCCCAAGCTGGTTAAGCTAATCAAGATTTTATGAATAAAAAGCATGATAAAATTCTGACTCCCTGAGAAAAGGATTCAGTATTTGAACACTGTTATAGTTAAATGCTGCTTTCTGTGAAGCTTTTTAAAGTAACTCTTCAGTCAGCTACTGCTCACACTACTCATTTCAAAATACTACATACTGAAACCAGAGGGGTTTTTTACAAGGACTTGGTCTGTCATCATGCATATGGTGTTATTCTTCTGATCTGTGCCCTGGAGAGAAATGACAAAGCATCTGGATTTCTAGTTACCACTGTACTGACCCAACGAGCAATCAGGATAGACTGTCCCCTGTTATTTGTAAAACAACCTCCTCCATCTTAAGAAACCCAGTTTTCTTTCCACAGCTTTAGAGATCCTAATTAGAAATGTATTAGAAATGCATTTGCAAACATCACTGTTCCTCTAATTAGAGAACACAGTACTTGAAGTCAAATGCTAACACATTTTGGGTCCTGATAAGATGAAAGCAGAGTTCAATAGATAATTCAATCTCACAGGCTCCTGATTTATTTTATGTTGCTCAATCAGCAGTTGTAGCCTTCTGTTCCCTCCCACTAAATCTTCATTTAAGATCAAACCTGATTCAGCTGTCAGGTTGCTCAGGTGGTTTGTTTATTTTCTGGTTTTTGTGTAAAAAAGCTGCATTCTACTGTACTTCATTTACACAAAATGATTTATTCAGCAAATTTTGGCAGGACAACTGGACCTGATGAATCCAGCCATTTTTCTAGAGATGGCAGCTTCTTTACAGCACAAAAGCAAAACTGCTTTTAAATAACTGCTTTAAATTTTTTTAAGCCAAATGATTTTTCATCTCAGTAGGCAGTAACAGCTTTTAATTATGTTCTACTTCAACTTCCTTTACTTCATCTCCTTTTCAAAACAGCTCAGGACACTTCTGTTCCTCAGAGGTAAATTCCTGTACGTACTAAATTCACGTGTTTTCATTTTTAAAAATTCTCATATTAATTAATAGATACATTAGGGACAGAGAATACAGTGAGTTCACCAAACAAAAATAAGTGATCAATTATTAATCCTCATCAAATAATTTCTGAGACATGACTCGTGAGTCAGCATTTTCAATGAAACCATTTATAAAGCAGAAATGCTATTTTACTAGAGTTTTGGTAACACCCTACATTATATCCTACTAAACATTAGCTACTCCAGACATCAGTTTTCCAGCAGTATTTCTTACATTAATTGCAGCCATTTTAGGTCTTTCTGTATGCAGAAAGTAGATGGAGGAATCTTCACATTGAAAGGACAGAAGATGCCAAAAAAAAATCAATAAAATAAGTGGTAAACAACTCTCAGAATTGGATGTTATACTACAGAGTTTATAAGAGATTAAATGATTCACCAAATCATTAGCTGTGACACCCAGAATATCACTGAGATCAACAATAGCAATAATAAAGTTGAAAACAGTAAGAGTGGGATGAGTTTACAAAAAGAGTTGCAAGGAATGTGGGAAATTAAAGTGCAGAAGTCTGATCTCTGCACAGGCAAACCAGGATTATAGTAAAGCACAGAAATACTAAACACAGACATGGTGAAAAAGGATAGTCTGACTTTTGTGGAGGTAAGTAATGCTCAACCTGTCTCTAAACATATTTTTAAGGAGCTAGTAAGAAGGTTAAAAAAGGAGATACTGTTAATGCATTTCAATTTCTACAAACCTTTCAATAACCTTTATCTAAGTAATCTTGGGATATGAGATGATTATCTGATGAAGCCTGAGGAGCTGAATAAAGGCTGTTTTTACAATAGAAAGCCAAAATTATTAGAGGTTACCTTTGCTAGGACCTCTGTAATTCAATATATTCATAAATGACCTAGAAATAGCAGAAAGGTAAGGAGTTTTTTTTATAGTTTTGAGTACTCAAAATTGACTGTAGAGAATTGCAGGAAAATTGTATCACCCTGTGTGACTTGGGATAAAGAGGCACATCAAACTCAGTGTCTGCAAATGCAAAACAACCTACATGGGGAAAGATGGCCAAATTATAAATGATGGTGAGGTTTAAGTTAACTCCCACTGCCTTGAAGACAAGAGACCATTTTGATTAACAAAGTACAAAACAAAACATGACAATCTGTCTGAATCCCAGTCCACCCGACTCTTGAGAACAGTTTCAAATTCTAGATCCTCATGAAGAATAAAAGTGAGCTGGAAAAATATTCTGTAAATACTAAGCAAATTGGCAGAGGAATTACAAAGAAGGACTATAATAAAAATCCATCTGATTATGACAGACATGGAAGAGCAAATAGTGAAAGATAATTCCTTTCTCTTATTACAGCAACTCAAACTTTGACCTTTTTGGTAAATATTTTAAAACAAAGGGAAGTATCTTCCTCTTACAACAGTAAAATTGTGGAACTTAATGTCAGTGTGTGATGGAACTTAATGTCAGTGTGTGATGTGGAGATAAAAATTTTGAATTAACTTATACAGGTAAAAAAAAAATCAAATGGAAGTTGATCAACATGCATTAGACATATACTGATGTAAATGTTTCTAAAGGCCAAAGTCACCAGAAAGAGAGGGGAGAAGTATTTTACCTCATCTGTTTCTTGTATTCTTTCAGGGCCTGCTACTGGCCACTGCCACAGTAGATACCCAGTTAGTTGAGCTGCAAGTACTGTCTTTATGATAAGCAGGTATTTAGAAATGACAGGCTTGATTTGGGTCCTGTAGTTATTCCTCACTCCTCCCCACCTCAAACTCTACCACAGTTATTATATGTTAATTTCTGTTTCCAGACAGAATTTATCCCTGCACAAGAGCTAGGCACTGTCTGAGAAGTGATCATGCCTTTGACCTCATGCTCTGGGAATAAATGAGTATGTTTAGATCTTGACCCTTCAGGAAATTATTTTATAATAAGACATTGGCACTGAAAAGATCTACTACAAGGAACTCAGTACTTTCCATACTGGCTCACCAAAATTTTCTACCCCATTCTGTTTAGAAACCCTGAGTAAGCACCTGGAATACCTTGGGCTTTATGGAGATGACACAGAAGCTGAAGATCAGATCCTTGAAAGTCTGAATGGGATTCTCCTGGCTGTTGCTGAAGACAGTTAAGTATCACTCTGGATCACCAACTAACCATTTGCACAACTCAAAAGAATTCCTGGCAGGTTTTGTTTGTTGTGATAATCTGTATTTCAAGAAGTGATTGCTGCTGAACTATAGCTGTCCTCAGGCTGTGTTGCTTTCTTTTCTCTCTGTATAAAACTCACAAAATTACCTGTGACCAGATAAAGTTACTGGTCACTAAAATACCATGAGCTCCAGAGAAATTCCAGGTTTAATATTCCGTTTACTACAGACTCCTAGGATTAATTTAGGGTGACCCTATCAGGTCAGGCATTTTAAAAGTAGTTTGCAGTCTACTTATACAAAAGTCCCTAAAGCCTTTGCACATTCTCCTAAAATCACATAAACCCATATTTATTTGAGTCTCCTGGCAGATGGTGATTTACTACCTGCAGGACAGCTGGCCATATTTTTGATGAAAAAAGGCTAAGGGAATTGTCTGTTCTAATTGCTACTCTAATAAAGGATGCTGTGCCTACCTACAGAATTAATTGTTAGGCCATACTTCAGGAATAGCATCTTAATCCCTGACTTCCCATGCCTTATGCAGGCATCCTTTTATAGTCAGAGAAGATGAAACTGTTTTCCTCTTTCCTTTGCCTCCCCTGCTTCAATTCAGCATAAAGCAGAGTAATCAGCTGGAACCACACTTGCTGCAATTCAAGCAGATGACTGTGCCCATATACTCACTCTCAGACAGCCTTTAAGAACCTTGTTCAATCAAAAGCTTGGATCCCACAGACACTCAGAACTCCAGGAAACAAAGGAGAATGTGAATAAAACAGCTGCAAACCTACTGCAGGTATTGCTAACACTCTTATCATTGCAGAGCAGAGATCCTTCCACCTACTCAGAGGGAGTGGGATCTTCCCAGCTCTGGCAAAAATCCTGAAGGGCAATCCAAGATGTGCAGTGAAAGCAGCCCACGTGCTTTCAGAGATAACCACAAATGGTAAGTCATGCTCAAAGATTACTACAAGGCACCTTACAGCACATTAGCTTCATGCTTTCACTCTTGAATTTTGTTTCATGGCCACAGGCTATTGCAATTGTTTTATTCCTAAATGGCAAAAGCCTGACATTCCCTCTCTCTTATCTGTGCAGAGGAAATGAAGAGACCATGCATTGAAGCAGATTTGGTTCCAACACTGATACCTTTGCTGGAGAGCACAGACCAAGAAATGCTGCTCCATGCTGGGAGGGCCATTGGCCGGATCTGTTACGATAATCGTAAGTATCCACGGAAGAGAATCTGCTTTTCCCTGGCATTATTTTAAAAGGCACTGCAACCTGCAACTCATAATAACTTTATGAGACCTGAGCACATTGTGCACTTCAGCCTCCGGTTAGGTATGCAATTCACAGAGCTCACAGACACCAGGATGAATGCACCCCAAGCACTGCCTGAACTCTGGGTTCCTTTACATTTTTAACTTCAAGGTGGCACATCTCTGTCAGAACTGCTCTGAAATTACAAGAGGAGCAGATATCATAACCAATTTTGCAGACTTGCCTTGGGTCCAAATCCTAAACGGCTTGGACTTCTTCCAAAGTAATAAGAACATCTATAAAGCAAAGTACTTGCTTAAAATGTGTTAGAGAAAAAGAGATTTAAAAAATACTGAGATATTTATCTATGCAAGGAATAGTCTTCTCTGAGGACCACTTCTTGCATGCAGGAGATTTTTGTACTCCAAATTGCCTGGATACCAACTTGCTTGTTGGTCTCACAAGTTAAACAATTTTCATTTACTTGCCCAAAACTGTTTAAGGTTTTTATCTTTGACTCCCAGACTGACCAAAATATTTACAGTATACTGAAAGTAGTATGGAAATTTTCACCCAGTATCTCCTATCCATTACTCTCTGCCTTCAACCTATCTTCGCTAATCCTTCTAGAGTGGATTTTGGACTTATAAGGTTGTGGGTTTGCCTCCTTCATCATTCTTACGAAATCCCAGCACAATGGTACCTGGTATAGATTCCACTGAGCTCCCTGTGAGTTATGTGTATTCATCTGGGAATGACACAATGGTTTAAAAAAGCTTTTCCCTACAATTACATTCCCAGCTCATGCAACTCCTGTACACAGCACTGATGCAGCACATGGCCACCCTGCACATCTGCTTCCCTCCTGGCAGAGCACAGCCCCAGCACAGACCTGCCAAGACGACTGTGACATGCTTTAATAAATCCTATTACTAATACAGCAATAAATGCATCATAGAGAAGAAAAATTAACTTCACCAATTCCCTGTCTGAATTCCAATTGCCTATGCTACAACAGCACCAGAGCCTTCCTGGCGTTTGCTATGTACTCTGTCACCCAAGCAGCAGCCCAGCCCTCAGCAAGACACTGTTGCAAAAGCAGTGCCATTGTGCTGTTAAGCAACCATCACCATCCAGCTTTGTATCTTATCGTTCTTGGCATCTTCAAAACCATTCCCGATATTAAGCTTTCATTCATTACAAAATAAACTACAAAAAAGAAAGAAAACAGTTATCAGGGTTTTCCTCAGCAAGCACACACGGATGGAGACAGTGGCTTAATACCTTAAGCCAAAGTGAAACCAAGAGGTTTAGCAAAAAATCTGCTCCAAACTTGCATTTCCTCCATACATGTATTAGCCTGAAGCCACAGCATGAGAAAGAGCCAGACTACCTTGCTGCTGAGCACCTCAGCTGGACCCTTTCCACTGATATAATCAGTTCCTGATTTAATCACCTTTAACACCTGTGCTTTGCTGCCCAGGCAGCCTTCAGGAAGAGCTGGTGAAGGTTGGGGTAATCCCATCACTGGTCCGGATATTGACTGACTATGCAGAGAGTGAACCACTTGTCCACGTTGCTCTGCTGGCCTTGTACAATCTGGCAGACCTTGGTAAGTAAGGTCTTTTAAAAGTTCTTCAAAGAGTTTGCATCTTAGAGCAAAAATCATCTCCACAGTGTCATTGCCTTTGCATTCCCACAGGTTTGTGGGCTTTGCTTGTTTTCTCCTTTGTTTTTGGAGTGGGGTAGGGTAGGGGTGGTGTTTGGACTTTGCTCTTAAAACACTACTGATACCTATTCAGGAACTGGCCACAGTATCTGGATTGGAGAAGTAACTACTCTTTTATGGAGTACCAGCAATTACTTATACTACACTTAAACAATTAAGTTTTAACAGCCAGCTTTTGACTTCAAATGAGGAGATGGCATAACTTCATATGATAAATTGACAGTTTCAACTACTTCATTTTTGGTACATTAAAAGCTTGTTTATTAAAATTCCATTTCTATTTAGTAATTAAGTTTCTATACCTTACTAAAACAGCTTCCATTTTCACGGAACTTTCAAAGCAAAAGCATCTCCACTAATCTAAAATATATTTGCCATACTTTACAGAAGTTGTGAGTAGTAATGAAGAAAAAGACCAAGTACAAAATTATCACCACTCTCTCTATATGGTCTGGCTAAAATTTGATCTACTGCCTCCTGCATTTAGGGGGAGATGGAGGGAAGGGGACATGATATCACACTGTCACACTCTCTAAGGAAGTCTGTCCTCATTATATCTATTATATTATTTAATACCATATTCAACTTTGTTCTTGTAGAAGAAGCCTTCAAAAACAGTGTGTAATCATTTCAGATCCTAGGAGGGTATCTTTAAACATTTAATCAAATTTTAGAAATTGAAAATCCTGACTTTATCACATACACAGATTCAGCCAAGGAAGCTCTAAGCATGACAAAAGTTGCTGAACAGCTGGTGAAACAACTGAGGAGAGCAGAGAGCCATGAGAGGTTAGAAATTGTCTTTGAGGTCCTGCAAGCACTTGCAGAAAATGGTAAGGCTCATTTTGGTCTGGGTGGAACAGGGGGAGACTGGGTATTGTACTGGCTTAAGCTCTGGGTTCCAAGTTTGCCACGGGATCTTGCTAACAGAACCAGCAATCCTTTCAGGAGAAGTAAGTCCCAAGAACATGCAAGATCCCGGCCCAAACAACACTGGAACAGGTGAGACAACAAAGAAAGGAGGGCAAGAGTACCATTCCACTGAGTTTCAGTAGATCCAAAAGAAGCAGATTCAAACTTACTCTCCACAGTGGGTAAGAGGAAAGCAGGAACACAGATAAATTTTTAAATTTTAAATTAAACTGAGTACCACTTCAATCCCTGTTTGGGCCATTTACTTAAGAGTTGGAGTTGCTGTTCCTTATGGATCCCTTTCAGCTCAGAATATTCTGTGAATCTGTGAAGATGCACACTCTAAGCAGCAGTGCAACAAGCACTGACACTGCTCCACTAAAAATATCTAGATACCTGACAAATTTTAAAGACATGAATGCTCATGACTGGCAACACAAGAAATGTCAAAGACCAATGCAGAAAGCTTTGCTCATTCTGCCTTGGTGTCATTCTAGCTCCAGAAGGCTCTTACAAACAAAGCCAAGACAGTGACTGCACCTGAAAAACGACTGGCTAAAGTTCAAGGATTTAGCTATCTAGTTTGAAATGCTTCCATAAAGAGCCAAGAAGCTTTTAATGTGCTTTTTTACTGTGATCTCTACAGATGCTCTGAAAGTGCAGTTGGTGGATGCAGGTGTGCCAGAGGTGCTGTCTGAGATCCTGCTGAGGCTCCAAGGCAGTTCACAAGCTGAAGATGCGTGCATTGTGAAGGCTGCATCAGATCTCATTGTCTCTCTCCTTCTTGGAGGTAAAAAAGGCAATATTACAGGCCAGGTACATAAAGAATCAACATCCAGAGGTTGCCATCTCTGTTGGTTTCTTTTACTTAACAGGGACCCATCCACAAACTCTTTTATTATCCTTGCAGGAATTCTTCTCAGACACAACACTTTTTATTTCTACAGCCCAGTGCTTGTGCCTAACAGCCACTTAGTTTATATTACTGCTATGCTGTATTTTGGGCAACACAGATAAAAAATAAAATATCAAAGACTGGCCACTTACACTGCATCCCACCACTCTCAACCCCAAAGCAATTAACAACATAAAGGTCTTAAATTATTAACCTTAACAACAAACTAAGTCATTACTGACTGACAGAACAGTTCAGTTTGGGGCTACTGATAATCAGATATTAAATATTCTCTATTTCTCAGAACAAAAATAGGTACATGCAGAAGGATTTTGCTATGGGCTGTGGCACCATCTCTTATAACACAGATACTTGCACCACATCCAGACTTGCAGGTACCAAGACAAGGGCAAGGCTTACTGTTAATTCTACAATAGAAGTGGTAAGGTTGGCTATTCTCTACCCTTCAAAGATGGAAAGGTGCACAGATGTTTGTGAGTGCACAGAAAACCAATACTATCAGCTTTGACTACTCCCTGTTCTGAAACTGTTACTTTCTTTTCTGCAGACTAAAGACTGCCATGCTTTTAAGTAAGAGTTGTTAGTGATACTATAATAATTTGGGGAGCATAATTGTGAAGAAAGGGGTGATCAGGCATGCAAGCTTTTGCCCTTTTTCCTGAACCACACTTTATTAGAGGGAGACTCTGGAAGTACCTAAGGGCAAGTGTATTTGTTAGAAATAAAAAAATAAAACAGGACAAGACAAACAAAATAAATTAAAAAAACCACACCAAAAAAACACACCAAAAGCCCACAGAAAAACCCCCAAACAAACAAACCAAACGAAAACCCCCACAGAGTTACTGCTGGTTTAGGTTTTAAATCACTTTTAGGAAGGGAGGGTTACTCAGACATTGGGGAGGGATGGGGAAGGGAAGACATCTCAGGCCATTTTATATTTCAATTCCGATTATAGAAAGCAATGAGCCTTTATACTCTGCAGAGGGAAAGAGAGATTCTTATGAGCAGACTCCTGGAAAGCATGCTGGGCTCAATGAACCAGCAAAAGATCCCCACCACACTGCCTGCCCTTCCTCACTGATAGCTACTGTGTTGGCTTCAAACTCAATTAACCAAATTGCTCAACTTTCTGCATTAATAGGTGCTTAATTATTAGAAAAGATTCCCTCACATCTGTCTGAATATTTTTGTTTTTTTTTTAAAGCAAGCTATCATCCACACATCTCTTCACCTCACAACCTTTCTAGACTCCCTTTCTTCCTTGCCTTACACCTTGTTCTGAATGAGCCATTGTGCATCACGGCCCTACAAAGGGCACAGAAGTGCCCCCGGTGCCTTTAACTGGCTATTTCAACTCACTCAGCTGAATGGCTTGCTTTGTCACTGGCTCCTCTCCCCCATCTTCCCCACAACAGCATTAGATGTTTCATGTGCAAGAAGTGAATAATCCCTCTCATGCCTCAGTATGTGCCACTGATGTATGCACAGCTTTTAATCTGAGAGAAAAAAAATGTTATGGAAATCTGTTCTCAGCATCAAATGACTTCTAGGCAGTGAAAAGATGACAGACAGCTTTTGTAGCTATGAAAAGTGGCTGTTCCTATCAGACTTTAACTATGAGCCATTAAATTGAATGTTCTCCTGCTATCCAAGAAAAACTCCACAGGAGAGAAAAGCAATTTGGAGCTCTGTGACAATCAAAAAAGGCAACCACTAATGGGCTCTGCCTATTTGCACTTTACTACATGAGGAAAAAAAAATGCTCTGATATTCTTCAGTTTGAGAGGTGGGGGGAGGAGAGAAATTAGGTTCAATTAAGGTTAGTCTATATGAAGATCAAAATATTTTCCCTGTAGAATTTTATCAGACCAAAAGGTCTGAAATAGTGGCCTATTTCTATGGAACCTGTTCCTAAAGAGGACTGGGCAATTTTCCTCATATACTCTGATTTTCAAAGATTCAGACTAGGCAAGAGAAGACTTCAAGAATGACAAGCAAAACCATCAGCTTTAGAGAATGTATGCGTAAAATGGTATCAAAAGATTTTTGTGTGAGCAGAATTCCAACTTTTTCAGACTGACAGTTCCCTTGGGAAAATATCCAATTACATTTTACAAGCATTTGACAAATTCTTATCTAACATATGTAAGAATACAGGGGGAAAACAGGCTACTAAGTGAAATATTAAGAGATAAAAAGAATAATAGGCCCTCATTCAAAAGACAACAGCAGTGTCTATGACTTTGAGGTGGAAATAACATCTAAACCAGCAAAGGTGTTAAAATTACCAAGGCCCTTTTCACATGCTATACATACAAAAACTAGAAGTCTGTACACCTCAGTCTGTTAGAAACATGAGAAGTACTAAAGCTACTTTTGGCCATGTATTTGTATGAGGTGTGTAGAGTTCCATGGATAACTCTTTATTCCAGGTGAATACGTCTTTCTATTTAGTGTTCAAACTGTTTTGCCATTTTAAACAAACAACTTTCACAAGGTAAGAGCACAGGAATAAGGAGATGTTCACGTGTGCCAAGCATATACTTCTCTTGAGGTATAATAAACAGCATAAAGCAAAATGCAGAAAATTATTTTCCAAATGGCATCTTCAAAACGCTTGCTTCAGAAAGGATCCCATCTGTAGTATAGAGGGTTTCCTTTTGCTCCCTAGCAGAACTTTAATTTCCTAACAAAGCGAGCTAAGCAGCTTCTGAAAACAAAGCTGACACCTGTACAGAGCAAGTTCTCAAACACAGGAGGAGAGATCCAGACATGCACTGACAAAATACAGCAGAGCATTGTGGTAGTTTTTTGGAATGCACAAATCTGCTCTTTCATTGGCATCTAATAAACCAGATCTCTCCAGGTCAACTCATATTTTCCGAGCTTCATGTGAGTGCAACACAAATAGACTTCTCATTTCAGAAAGTGAGTTTCTCCAAAAAGGTAAGAAAAACCTAGCTCTGATTCTTTCAGGGAATAGCTAATGACAATTTATTTCATAGAAAACAAAGAATAACAGCAGTACAGAACTAGTAATCGGATTTACCATTGGTGGGTAATATCTCTGGCTTCACAATAGTGTCTTTAATCGGTAGAATAACAAAATTAAAAGAGTTTTAAATCTATCCTGGTGAGAAATGAAAAATGCCACTGATTTTTCTACTACATGTACAGTAGAAAAACAGCAGCACTGAGGGAAAAAAAAAAAAAAAAGGAACTGGAGAACCTATGGTTTTGAATTTGACAGTGATTGTCCCATGAAAGCTCTCTCAAGCTAAGCTCCCTAGGAGTCTCAGCACCAGTTTACAGGTAGCTGATGCTCACTTCTCTCTAAAGAGCTGAAGGTTGCAAAAAACAATGCAAAAACTATAGTCTAGATCTTAGCAAGACATGAAAACAGTCAAGACAAGGACTCCCTGAATTCTGAATTTGCATAATTTCTGTCTATCATTGTGTTTCTTACCTCTCTCACCTGCTTGGTTCTGCCCCTCTCCAGATGGCAACTGTCTGCGAATGTTCCAGCTGGGAGTAATCCACCAGCTCCTGGATCTCCTGGAGAAACAGGTCCAGAGTGGGGACACCTCTGTCCAACAGGCTGCTCTCAGTGCACTGCAGAGCCTTGCTGTCCCAGGTACCGACTGAGCACAGCTGGCTGAGTGCCCTTCTCTGTACAGACAGGTCATCCCTGCAGCTCTGGCCAAGCCACCAACACCAGTCCCTTGTGGTTTGAGGGGCAATTGACCTTTTCCCCCTCCCCTGCAGAACATATATTTGAATAATTCATCAGGACTTCCTCATCTACATAAAGAGCTTAAATATAATAAAGTGTAATCTCATTACCAGCTGCTGGAAGAGTTTCATATTAATAGCACACAGCAACTCAAGACAAAAGAATCAGAACAGGGTTCATAACTTAAAATACAGAGTAATGGGGTGGAGTCACCTGGTAGGGATGTCAAACTTTCTCTTCTGTAAAGCCAATATTCATTCATATTACACAGAACCAGTAAATCTTAATGTTCTTTGAAGCTACATTTTAAAAAGCTCAACTCAATTATAAAATACCAACATAGAGCATTATCATTAACTGTTCAAGTCTATTATAAACCATTTTAGATTTTTCCAAGTGTGTGAACACTTCAAATGGTATTCTTGCAATATACTTTTCCTCATCAATTCATACAAATAGCTGTAATCTATCTGTAATATCTGTTAGATATTCTCTAACAGAAATACAACACTTCTAGAAACACAAATTCTATCACTTCCAACAATATAATCTGCTACCTGAAAAAGAAAAATAAAAGGCACCAAGTGGAAATCCATAATCATGAATTAAATATAGGTCAACACTTGGAAATAGACACAGACGAACTCTTCAATTCAAGTATTGATCTTAAAAGAGAACAGATGGTTATAAAAAAAATTGAAAGTCGTTCTGATCTAGTAAAAGGAGTCCGTCTGTGCCACTGAAAAATAAGGACACTAAGAGCAAGTTACTTAATAGGGTGTGCTTCTCAATTTGCCCAATAAAAGAATGAAGGGATATAACAGTTATCTCTCTCATTTCACTGTCCAATCTTCCTCACCACTCCCCCAAAAATATATGCAGAAGATAGGGAAAGAATTGCTCTGGAGGAAGCCGCTTTTGGTACCACAGTTAGGCAGTATTAAGAGTCCTTCCAGACAAGCCTCTGATTATTACAAGGGATTTACTGCACCGACCACTGGAGCAACGACACAAAAATGAGGAGAGGAAAGCACAGAAACAAAGGCATGAACAACAGGGGATCAATGAGCTCAAATACAAAAGGAAAATCCATTTTCAAGAAATATGGCTGAATAAATCACATCTGCCTCCCAGTTCAGATGAGCTAGCACAGAACAGGCTTCCTCAAGTGACTGGGCAAGTGGATGGATCATCTATTACAACTAGAAAAAGGAAGAGAAGCAACAATACTGTGTTTTATGTACTTTGTTCTGGGCAGAGCTGAGATCAGAAGTAACCAAAACTACCCAAGAGCAGTTCTTATGGAAGTTTTAGCCCAAAAGAGAAGTCTAAACAATCCTGAGCTCTCTTAACAAGTGGACTTTTCACTAGAAGCCAAACACAGCACACAATTCACAACAGTTAAGTCGTATCTATATTTTCAGATGCTTGTGCCATTACTGAGCCTCACATCAAGATTTCTTTTCCATGTTCTAGTTGTCAGCAAGGTTCAGATGCTGGAGGAAGGCATTGCAGAGCGGATTGAGGCACTCCTAAGGTCAGAGAGTCCTCCTGTGCAGTTTAAACTCCTCGGAACCCTGCGGACGTTAGCAGACGGCCAAGGTAGGCACCTGCCAACCCTCACTAGGATCAGCTGTGAACCCCGCCCCCCCTTACCCTGCAAAACAAGACTCAGGGCTGTGTCCTGCTAACCCAATTCCACTCAATCTGGAGAGCTTCCAGCAGAGATTATTGCCAGAGGCTGCACGCTCTCCAGACTGCTCCAGTTGGCCTCAGAAGTAGCTGAGAAACAAACCACACGGAATGAATCCGCAGCAGTCAGTGAGTGGGCAAAGGCCTAAAAAGAAGACGTTTTTCACCAGAGATACAGCATAAATACGATGAAAAAGAGCCAGATTTTAGTGTCAAATCACAGGACAGCAAATCAATAAAGAACTGGAGAACATAAAAGGAATAAAGGGAGCTGGGGTGGAGCAAGGCAGGAAAAATTAATTTCTACCAGTCCTTCTATACACGTTGCCAGTTTTATCTTGCTTATGTGGCTCAAATGTTGAATTTACTTTGCATGTTAATGTATTGGATTATCTATTTGCACTTCATTCAGCTTAACACAGAGGGGGGTATGAAAAAGCAACAATAATCTTTCTGTGCACATTATTGCATTTTGAGAAACATGCACAATATCAGAATTACGTTAAGATATACTTCAATGTCTTAATTTATTCTCAGGCTTACTTAGCCCTTACCAGACTGTGACACAAAAACAAGCGTTGTGTGGTTTGGTACTGTCCTTCACATTGCCAAGGCAGCTGCTCTGAAGCACTAATCAGTAGTGATTCTGTAATATGCAGGAGTAACATAAGGTAAAACCAAAATAGTTATGACCATTTTGTAATGGGAAGTGATAACTGACATAGGACAATTACAGACATCAGTTCATTAGTTATATGAAAGAGGATGACCTCACTCTGCTACATTCCATGCTGTACTCCATTGCACTACTGCAGACACCATTTAAGATGAGAACTATCTGCACCTTTTATAAAATTAATATACATGATAGAAAATTTAGATCTAGTCCTTATATTAATTTGCACTACTTCCAGTCCAGTGAAAAGCTGCTTTCCCTTACGTTCACTCTGGTAGGAAGTGAACATTGCAAGATACATAGAAACCCAGCATCTTGTTCTGAGGCTTTGAAGAAGTCATTATAAGGTCATTTCTCCAAAGTTATATCCCATATATCTCAATTACGACAGGGCATTTAACATTTAAAATTCAGACATCACAGTAACATAGATCTAAGTCATCAAACACTAAATTATCTTTTTAAAATTTCATTTACCAGCCCTAAAACAAATTTGGAATTTGGCACAAGGTACAACTTCTGAATCTGAAGCAACATAATTATCAAAATGCAAAGTAGAATAAAAATTTTAGGAGACTCAATGTTTATCCATTCCCACCTACGAACAAACAATTCTCCCACTTTTAATTACCTTCTATTCTGTTTACCCATGAGCTAATATTGCCCTTAATTAACTCAGCCTGAAGCTCTTATGAACACACATCTACTAAGAAGTCCACACTAAATTAGTTAATTGCCTTATAAATCCATTACTCTGACTATCAGCAGGCATGCTGAGGCTTACAGACTAGAAGAGGAAGGTTTCTTCCTAACCGCAGAAAACTGCAGGCAGATCTGCCAGCTTCATGACTCTAAAGAGATGTTAACTCCTGGTTCTTCCACCATTTGGCTTCAGAAGAGCAAAGTAATTTGTGCACTTCAGTAATCAAAGGAGTTTCAGCACAGTTGAAAGTTCAAACTTATAAAATGATAAATTTGAGTAAGTTGTGAGTTAAAAGGTCTTCCTGTTAAGAATAATTAACTGGGCTTTATCTCAAAGAGCTCTACTGCCTGTTGCCTTTGCAACAAATCTCTTAAACTGGTTCCATCCTCCAACCTCTTACTTCAACTTTGTGTACTAAACTGTATTACTGTGATCTCTGCAGATTAACGAGGAACATCTGACTGGAAACAAATTTTGTGTTACAGGAGATAACACACAGGTAGCTGTGCAATACCCAGTAACTCTTATCTCAATACAAAGTATGTCAGCTAGGCCATAAGCTCCCAGATTCCTTATGGGATTTTGACCTGTGGATTTTTCCTTAGCATACTGGACAAATCAAAAAGCATGTGTGCGCACTTCCCCATCTTCCTCCCCCAAAACAGACAGAAACTTACAGCTTCTGGAAAATACCCAGAACAGTCATGTGGCTTATTGGCACTCACCTTCTGGTGCATGCTCCATCTGATCCTTCCAGCATATCTCAAAAGAAATGCACCACACAGAGAAAGGAACAGGAGCTGGGTGATGCCTCTATCAAACCTATCCCTTCTGTTACAGATGTTAACATAACTAGAGTTCCACTTCCTAGGAAAAGTTATCTAGTGAGGTTTATTCAAATGTCAACACAGACACTAATATTTCTAGCAAGTCTTGAGATAGGGTTCCTGAAACACAGGGGAACACAAATAAAAATTCCCCTTCCACACTAAGGGGAATTTCTGATAATGCCTTATACATTATCAGAATTGGATGACATTTTTAAAACTCATGTCATCCAATTACTGACATGCTGCCATTCTATACTAAGACTTGGCTGCCCACACTACCAACAGTAATGAATTATCACCCAAACAGCACAAACAGGCTCCCAAGAGCCCACAATTACATTTGTGCAGGGCTCAAAATGCAAGTGCCAAAAGCCAAGTGGGAAAGGGATGGGTCTCCTGAAGTATTGCAACAGAGTATTTGTTTCCCAAGACAGAAAGCTGCTTATTTAAAGCCCTACTTCAGCAACCCCTTTAAAAGGATAGGTCTATTGAAGCAGCTTATTTTGTCCTTCCCCTGCACAATTCCTTCAGTAAAGTTTCCTTTGGTAAATATCTCCCAGATCTTTTAAAAGCTCAATGCTTCTGTTAGAGTCCTTGAAGGCTGCTGAGCACAGGTCCATGGCCCCAGTTACTTCCACATTCCCATTCCTGTGACAGACAGCCTGAGAGATCTGATTTTGAATGCCTCTTGGTGATGCTCTTCTCTTCAGCTGATGCAGCTGAAATCCTGGGCCAAGACCCCCTGCTGCTGAACAGGCTGGTGCAGTGGTGCAGCGTGAGCGACCCCAGCGGCATCTGCGGAGAGGCAAACCGCCTGCTGGCATCCATCCTGCACCACAACAGATCCCAGGTACAAGAACTGCTGCTCTGACTGACTTCTACTTCACCCTTCTCAAAGCTTTTTAAAACCTGTAGTCAGAGCTAGGGATTAAACAGCACATACAGCTCCACAGCCATGAAGGGTCACAGTGAAAACCTCTCTGGTCTGCCTCAATACCAGTAAGGGAACACCCATCCATTCCAAAAGCAGACACCTCACAGAAACCAGCACTGTGGTCTCTTACTGTCACTTGTCAACATTGACCCTGATTGAATAAGGTTTGACAAATGGTAAACAGGTAAAGCTTTTCTATGGCAATAAGTATGTTTCCAAACTCAAATTAAAATGGTAAAAATAACCCAGAGCTGTCCTAGATGTCAGTCCTCTGGAAGCTCCAAAGAGCCCACTTACCCATGACAGATGAATCTGGTATGATCTGTATGTGCTGGCATTTTCAAACAGGCTTCTGGTTTTTGTAAATTGTAAATTTGTAAATTTTTGTAAATTGTCCTGTTACACACAGGCATCCCAGCCATGCTTTGAGGTAGTGACTAAAAAAGTAGATACTCTCTGCATAGGCTTTGATAAAGCAAAACTAAACCTTGCCAGTTTGATGGCTTGAAATGAAAGAGTGGAATAAGGACAAACTGAAACATGACAAAATAGATGTTTATCTTACAGAGATGCATCTATAGTTAATTCTAAGTATTGATACTCCAGGTGTATTAACCAGCCCCAAGCAGACATGTATGATCAGAGCCAAAGGCAACATTATCTCTAGTCTTTGAATATTGTCAGTTTGCACTGCAGCAGACAAATAATTTCCCTCTATTCAGAAGCTGCAGAGTGCAATTTCATTTCCCTCTTCACTTTACTGTATTGCTACATCATAGTTTCATCTGTTTTACCTTTGCTTTCACAGGAAGTGGTCAAAGCCATCCAGGCAGCACAAGGAGTGAAGCATCTGGTTTCCATGACAACAAGTGAACATGCTGCCATGCAGAATGAGGCTCTGACAGCCTTGGCAATAGCATCAGCCATTGATTTAGGTATTTTCCTCCTGAAACCATTCATCTGTGCAAGACTCTCAATGATTAAGAAACATTGTCATGCTGTTAATTCTAGGTAACATGTATGAAAAACCACGTTTCTTGTCTAGATTTAGCTCTTCAGCATGCAAAACTAGTTGTCACCATTCAGATCATAAAATCAACAGGCTTTGGGGATGCCCTGATGTTTTTTATTTAGGATAGAGTCAAATTATCATGCTGTGTGGACAGGCACTATTTGAGTAGCATAATATGATGCTAGAAACCTACACAAAAAAAAGAGGGGGAAAGTGAAGGTGATGGAGATTAAAAAAGATGACAAAGGTCAAATGAAGGATAAATTATATACTCAAATGGTCATTGAGGACTCTAAGTAGCAGAAACAATCTTCAGACAGACATGAGGAAAGAATAAAGCAGAAGCATAAATAAAGAGGCATTATAGAAGCTGCAAATGAAGCAAGTGAGAAAACTGTAAAGATTCAAACTACTTTTCCTGAGCTAATTTGCAGTTGTGCACAAATTTTTTCAGCTTTTTCCTGTATAACTTGAAAATAAATCTCAATTTATTACAATAAAGAGACACCACAGAAATCTGTGTACATCAAAAGGTGGATTGAAAAGAAAACCAAATTTGAAATTTGTCATTTCCTATACCATCAAGTAAGACTGAACAGCCCATTTTACTGCTTGTCTACTAATTAAAACTCAAACTCATTTGGGCAACTAATGGGAATCAACATTTCTAGCACTGAACATTGCAGGTTTTAATTTACTATGAGGTTAACTATATACAGTCAATAGTAGACTGGTCCTGTCTTCAAGAATAAGGCCAGTAAAGAAATTCTGTACAGAAAAGAGCACAGAAATTCTTCAGTGCAGAAGACAGATGTTCAAGACATCCCTGTATAGCCAGTTTGAAATTAAGCCAGTCCAGAATTGTTTTAAAGAGCAAGTATATTCACTTTATAATTTCTTTTCAGAGAACAACTCAGGGTTACTATTTCTTTGCTTATTTTTCAGAAACCCTTGAAGAATCTTTTAAAGAATCACAGCTAGTTCAAAGCTTACACAAACTTCTACGAGATGATAACACAAGTCCTGAGGTGAAATACAATTCAATGGGCCTTTTGTGCAGACTTCTTAATTCAGGTAACTTCATTTTAAGTTGTCTGTGATGAAAGATGAGTATTTGTGATGAAGACAAGTGGTTTCTTGTCTTTAAAATATTCTGCCTGCAGTGCTCCAGTAAATGAGTAAAAGATATTAGAGGTTCATTCTGTATTGATCACCAAAAATTATAGTCAAGTAGTTTCCTTCTCTATGAAAAGATGACTAAACCATCAGTTGAATAAAATAAAAAAAGAGAGGAAGGCTTTATTCCAGTGATTCAGTGTCATAACCAAGTCCCAAAATAGCAAAATTAGATTCTTGGAGTAAAGGCATCTTTGTCCAACTTCACCATGCACAAATGTCTGGCAGTCCCAGAGCATTTTTGTGTCCAAAGCAGCAGTCTGTACCATGCTCACAGGCAGGCAGACATTTGTCCTGCCTGTGCTGTGGGCAAAGCAGAAGCTGAGACAGAGCAGCCATTTCAGCAATGCTGCCTTCACACAGTGACTTTCAGTGACGCATGTGAGGGGCGAGATTTCAGTTTCACTGCACGGTCAGAGAAGACTCAAAATGCTTCCAGCAGGATGGGGCTGTCCTGGATGTGTAGCACTAAATGAAAAGAAGCACCTTGAAACCAGGAGTCCAAAGATCAGTTTCTCGCATCTTAACACAAAAATTACATAAATTGAAAACAACAACTGCACTTAGGCAAGGATGGGTCACAATTCCTGAGCTGCCTTTCAAATCCTGGAGCCACCCTGTATGGATATTCAAGCTGGATTTTGCAATATACTCTATTTTATCCCTGTAGCCACACAGATATTGGAATAGGGATAAAGAACTTGCAGCTTTCAGTGCTACTATGAAGCACTGACATAACAGATATGATCTATAAGATTTTTTTCCAGAGATGTATATACTAAGCATTTTATAGACTAACTGTAAGGCTAAGAGTTGAGTCTTATTAATATGGAATGGTACCAAAAAGCATACAGGCAAAAAAGTGATAGAAATTGTCCGGTATTAGAATTCCAAAATTTGGTTTTTTCCTGTCAATAAGTTCTTGGAAGTCAAGCAGGAGGAAAAAAACCTTAATGTGTCCAATATTTCCAATGGCTGAAAGGGTATCTTGAAAAAAAAATGTTTTAATTGAAGCAGCTTATTATGAACAGCAAGTACTCCACACTTTTTATCTTATAACAGTTGTTGGGAGCCACTCTGCCATGGCAGGTAACTAAAAGTCATCATTTCATCTCCCATTCAGGTGATCTGAGGCAAGAAATAGAAGAGGACAAGATCAAAGACACCCTTGAGCAACTCTGCAGTCACAGCAATGCAAATGTAGTCAAGGAAGCCATCACAACATTACAGGTTTTGAGAGGAGAAACACCCCACTAACCTCCCTTCTCCCACAGGGCAAGGCAGCCCTGCTGCTGAGGCAGACACCAGCTCTGCAACGCTTGCATTTGTCAGGCTGCTGCACAACCAACACTGCTGACGCCCAGGTGCAGCTCCTGTTAGCAGCTGTGTATAAAAACCCCTCATTAGCACATCTCTTTGCCCTGATACTGGCACCACTGCTGCCTTTCACTGAGCCACTAACACACAGCAGCAGGAAAAAGCCCTGTCAAGCAAACGGTGTCAAGAAACATCACAGGAGAAACATCAGGCAATTACCATTCATTATACATTCTTCGGCTGCTTGGTTTTGTGAGATTAGGATACACACTTGCAATTTTTCTTGTATCAAATGGACTGTTAAATATTTATATAAAAGTCTTTAGCTTTTATCATGCAAGCTGAAACATGAGTTAGATTAAAGCTGTAGCTTGAACAATGCAAAGGGCTGTCCCCAGTTCAACATCTGCACACTGTGAATCACACTGTGAGCCCAACTGTTAAATGAACATGTTAAAACCAACACTATCTTTAAGCTAACTCCCCCTTCAATCCCCAATTTTAAAGCTCATCTCTGAAACTGTACCTGCTCCTGTCACAAGTTATATTCCTAAATACTTGAGGCTACAGTCTTGTCCTGATTTCAGAGTTGCACCTACTGGAATGAGACTGCAGAAGCAAATTTTACAAGAAACTGCAGTCAGTGAACACACAGTGCTTGGACAAGACACAGAAATAAAGCAAGTCAGAAATTACAAGTGGGCAGGGGTGAGGATGTGGAGGCAGCCAGCATTGTATTACCAGCATAAGAAAAGCTGGGTTTAACTTTGGATCATGAAAAAAAAAGTAGTAAAACAAGCGTCTCTGAACATTTCTGTGGAATCCTTTTGTATTTAAAAAGGTCATTAGAAGGATTCTATTCCTCAGCTTGTTCTTATGGGAACTTTTTGAAGTGGTTGAAGGTACTTGTAGTCATGTTGTCCAGATCTAGGAGATCAAATTCAAAACCCTGAAGTGGTGGAGATTGAAAAGCTTGGGAAAAGCTTTTTTTAGCCAGCAGAAAAGCTATTGAGAAAAAAAATACACAAGCACTGATCTTCAGAAACCTACATTAAAGCCAACTGTGTTTAGAAGACAACAAGGCCTCATGTTCTCAATTTGAGCACAACTGGCTTATGTCTGCCAACAAACACGACAACTTTGCTCCTGCAAAAGCTTCCCCACTTGCAAAACCCAGTAACTACTTAGCCCACTACACTCATCACCAAATATCACTCTCAGGAGTAGTCCTGAGAAAGGGAATTTTATAAAACCACCCCAGAGAAGTGTCACCTGTTGAGTAACACACAAACAAGTTTTCACCACACAACAGGAGAAAAGAAAAACAGCACTTTTAATGTTTTTGATGTTCAGAGATTTAATAGTTGCTCTACACCATTCTGAAGCTCTTCACTTGTTCATGGCTTTCCATTAACATGCAGAGAAAAGCATCAGTCTTATCTATTATTCAAAAGCCCAGATTGAAAAGGAAAAATATCAAGAATTAGTTTCAGCAAAATACAAAAACAAGCACCCCTGGACCTTCACCATTTCTGAGTGTTCCACAAACTGCAGGCTCAGTAGCCAGTCTAAATCTTTGAGAGAGAAATATTAGTGACTGGAAGCAACAAATCTCAGGAATCAAACTTCAGGAATAGAAAATATTAAATTTTATTTAATCAAATTTAAGGCTTAAGAAAAAAATACACTGAAAGTCACTCAGAAAACATATCTCAGAAGAAGAGACAGGAACTGCCCTTCCAGTGGCTGAAGAATGTTCCAACTGCATGACAATACACAGGCAGTAAGGGGAAGAAAGAGGAAGGATGGAATGGGGAGACAAAACCCAAGGCAATTCTACACGTTAATCAATGGCCACATCAAGCTCCATGGACTGGAAGAACAAAGTCTGTCCACATGGCACTGCATGAGGTCACCAAAGCTAAAGACCTCTTGGGAAGAAACATTCAGGTTTTCAGGAGGCAACCCAAGGTCCTTTGGTCACTGCACGTTTTTCAGTGCTTATACTCATCCTCCTCTTCATGTTCAGGGAAACTGTGTCCAAATGCAGTTCTATCAACAAAAACAGAGGCAGTTGCACTGTCAAACAGACTGACAAATACATACATTGCTTAACGGAAATAAATTGTGCTCATTTCTGAGAAATAAAAGCAATCACATTGAAGTTTGCTTCTCTCAGTCCAGTTCTTCAGGTCTGACCTCATTTGTCATCTTCATGAAAAACCCTGGTTCCACTGTAGTGTTTGTGAAGTTATTCCAAATGCAACCACTGAAATCTCAACATTAACAATGTATGAAACCTCTCTGTGAGACCACTGAATTACTTTTCCTTTGGGGCTTTAGAGGCAGGCTCACACCCAGCTGCTTTTGCTGACAAGACTTTTTTTAGACCATAACCTAAATCTTTAGCCATGAAGTCACTGCAGGTCCACAGAGAAGGTGCTAAACAAAACTAAGAAGAAAGTATTCCCATTACAAGTCTGAAATTACACTAGCCATGCATGGGTGTACTGCAGAACATACAAGGGCAAACCAACCGGGAGCCCCAGGATTTTAAAAACGATACTGAATAAGCACAGAGACATTTATCCACAGTAGCAAAAAAAAAAAAACCAACAAAAATCACTCCATGAATTTAAAGATCCTCAAATATCTTGAATTTCTCTCAAATTCAGTTCCAAATAACTGAAACACTGATACAAAGGCTGGTGTTAATATGGCCAAAGCCATTAAGAACAAACTGTGGAAAGATAATACTTCAGTTAAATTCTGGTTTGCGTACAAAAAGTACTTGGAAAAAAAAAACAAGTATTCATTTGTCCCCAGGTAACTTGGCAAGACTTGCAGACCCTGGAACCCTAATCTGTAATGCTGGCTCTTGTCAGCAGCTAATTTCAGTGCATGATGTCCACAGCCATCTTTGACACCACAATGGTTTTCACCAAACTGCTGGAATTCCTTCACAGCATTAGGAGCTGGCTGTGTCAAAAACTGGCAAAGGGAAATAAACTCCCTAGCTGGCGCTTCCAATGCAATGTTTTTTGACTAAGAAGTTCCAAAGAGGAAGCATCCTCTTCCAATTTTACATATATCAGATTATGACACACAACCAAGTAAGTTGGTTGATGAGGTGTTGCAAAGTTTCAAGCACCAGAATGTAAAGCAAAGTTTGCTGGCCACTGCTCTGCTGCTTGCCAAGTCATAGTACAATCACCCATTTCTGGCTGCTCCTCATGGTTCAGATTCAACAAAATAATACAGACCCCAAATTCACGGCTTTACAGAAGAAATGCCTCTTGCTCTCCCCTCAGTGATCTACTGCTATTGTTTTCCTGTTGTACACTAAAGTTTAAAAAGCCACAGTGTACTTCTAACCATTTTACTTTCAGGTTTTCAGATGAGTTAATAGCAGACTATTCTCTGCTACTCTAAGGAAATCAGCCATCCTTAAGACGAGCTTCCTTTTCCTGTTCTGTCTCAATCACTGGCCAGAAAAAGAACAATGGAAGTTGAAGTACACATCAGCACTGTCTGAAGTGCTTCACAAGCTAGAAGGATGTCTGGACAACCAACCAGACACAAAGATTGTTATTGTTGATCAGCGTTTGCTAGTGAAATGTTTGTTGATACATGCATAATAGAAAAAAAGGACATAATATATTTAAAAGTCTGGCTTCCAAAGAAAGCCATACACTTTAGAAATACAAGTATTAAACCCTTCAGGCACACTACATATAGTAAAATATCATTATAAAAATAGATACTTTTCTAAAATTTACACTGTGTTAGGCACTGTAAATGAACCTGCTCTCCCTGAAAAACCTGGTGCCACTGAAAGCAGTAAATGATGTTAGTTATATGGCCCACAGTAAAACTGACAGCTACAGCTACTTCCAAAAACTTTCCAGCCACATACTTTTACCTTAAAGCTAAGGATACAACACCAAAGTCTTACAGAAGAGACTGGAACTCCTACTGAACTACAGATCCATCTACTAACCCCCCACAAAGGGAGGACTGGAAGAAGAGTTTATTTTCTCTTGATTAAAATAAAAACCCTGACATAAGTAGCACTAGTTCAGCTTCATGTAGAAAATGACTGAAGAAGTCATTCTGGTTCACTGTATTTTGATTCCCTTTGAACCATGAATCAGGTAGAACTGATGGCTCAATAGCTTTAGACAAGACTTAAAAATTCAACAACCTTAATATTCTTAAATCTCTACTTCCTTATTTAAAAACATATTTCAGTAAGAATTAATACTGAATTTGTAAGCCTTTTCATCAGTCCTGCTAGTGGCTGTTAAGACTTGTGAAGATCAACATAGCAGTTGAGAGAAACTAGAGGAACAACAAAAGCCATCAACAGCTAGCACAGCACGCTTGCTACCTACTGAAACAAGCTGCATTCTGAAGTGTATGCAGACAGCACTTCTTAAAGACATTACTGATCATTGAAAGGATAAGCATTTTTAAAGAGGTTTTTCTTCTATAAATAAAGAATATTTACATTTTTCTCAGACAGGAAACAGCATCACGGCTTTACACCCTCTTGCCTGAAATAGAGATTTGTAAAAGTTAATGATACAGAGTCAGATTTTTCCCATCCTGGGAACTGGTTTGAATTTTTCAAAACAGTGTGGTGTTTGCACAACCTGGGCTTTTTGCATAACAAAATCAATTAAAGATCTAGACAGTTTGTGATTTTTTTTCTTTCCAATTATGGTTGCTGGATATGTTGCCAAAAAAAACTGGACAAGTCTACTGTAGAGATTAACATGATTGCAAGGTTCTGAAGAAATCAGCATGCGACATTTGAAAAGATTACATTTGAAGACACAACAGGAGTGAAGACAGAACAATCTTCATAGCAATCCTTCAAGGAAAGGGTTTACAGCAGTTTCATGTCTCCCTGCTACAGTCTTTAAAATCTGTCCTGCTGATGTCTTGGGAAATTCCATTTCTTCCTCGGAGATCAACGCTGGTGCATTGAGTTGTCTTGTTAGAAAAAAGGTAGACAGCATGTGTTTGGTGATTTTTTTTTTGTAACAGCTTCTAACAAAAAGCATGAGCAGGGAAAAAAAAATCCACATAAGGCTTTTAACAACATTTCATGGCCTGTGTGTTTCTCCCACTTTGGTGTCCAATCAATAATCTGAACATCCACTGTCTTGCAACATGCGTCTGCTTCCACATTCAGAAGGCATTACTTGCCTTTACAGCTTCAATATCAGAAATCAATGTCCTGGCTAGGAAAATCCCAAAAATCTAAAAAGATAAAAAGCATACCACTTGTGAGATAAAATACTTGTAATGTACCAGTCTGCAAGATGTTTGTTGGCAGGTTCAGATATCATTTCATACCCAAGATCATCCATCAAAGCACAGCTATTACTAAAAAGTAATAAAGGCAACAGAATCCTGCAGGTAATAAAACTCATGAGAAAAATAGTTTCATGTAAAACTTCAGCAGCATTCAAAATAATAAGCTTCCAGATGCCTTAGAGTTGGAGGAAATCCACTTAGCCAAGTTTGAGTGTCAAACACCCATGCTTACCTATGGCTAAAGCTACAAATCAGACACTTTCGTTCATTCCACAACTCTGAATAACAACCCAGTCGGTTTTCAGATCATTTTTTTAAAAAACAGACAGAATGTACAATTACCTGTACTAAAATGAAATTCTTGTCACAGACAACAGAGTAGTTAAGAGTAGTCCCAGATTGTTCAGAGACATTTCAAATTTGAAATTTTATCATTCATGTCAGGTCTCAGGGAAATTTTCCTTTACAAATTGAGGATAAACTGGTAACTCAGCAAATTTCCTGCAACATTCTTAGAAATAAAATAAAACTGTGATGAAGTTTTGGAAAGCTAAAAGGTTTCATTTAAACGTAGTCAGGTTATATCTAATTCTCAGTCTCACTATTAAACAGCATAATGCACAAGAAAGATCCAACTGGGAAATACAAATAATTGAAAGTGATTTCACTTGGAGCACGAATAATGAATAACATTGTCAAGCTATTGTCAATCAACACACTGCCAAAAGATTAAACTTTGTGTCTTAACCATCTTCCTAGGAAGCAGTGCTGTTCTTAGCACAGCATTTCCCAAAGCCATGGAAGTACTATCACCAGATGGTAATAAAAATATATCAAGCCCTAAGCTACAAAGGGCAGCATTACCAGGGCTTGAGAAGAGTATTGAGCGCTAGGAAAAGACCTAACTACTGCCAATTACATGGAAAATACTTTCTGTAGCAGATTTACAAGTTTATTATTTCCCACTGAAGAGAAGGGATTTCATAGCATAGAGAATAATGCAGTGCAAACAACTGCCACAACAAAAGCAGGATCCACCTTGAAAGCAGCAATCATTGAGAATTTCAGCTCTTTGATGTACCAAGCACCAATGAGGTAATAGAAGTCACAGCAACTCTTTCATCTGGTTCTGCTAACTCACATTTGCAGCCTGTTCATCTATTTCCCTGCTCTTACATTCCCAACCATTGTGAGCAGCATGCTGTACCCACTTACAGCTGGCTGAGGTAACCTTAGCATGAAGGACAAGGCTGTATATCTTAGTCATTTCAGGTTTGTGATAGGTTTGTGAATGCTAATGACATTGAAAAATAAGGAATATTTTAAATAATAATCATATATATGACTAAATTAATGTTACAATATATCCCAATTATCACACACTTATTACTGCACTCTATTTTTAGAATGACCTTCACTGCTTTGTGCAATAGGTGTTTTCATACTAACTCCTTTACTATAATTGGTATTTCTGCCATCCTCTTATCACACCTAAAAAATCCACATTCGAAATATTTATTTTACCTCTCTCCATAACTACTTTTACCTTCAGCAGGTTTTTATCTGCAAACACAATTTTTTTTTCAAAGAATCATAACACTAATAACTAACCTGGAGCAGTGAGACAGCTATGAAGACACCAGCAACAATGTAGATATTTCGGGGTAACCAAGCTTCAAGCGCATGAATACATCCTTTGACAAAAATCTGATCATCCCATTGACTTTTGCTCTGAAGGTAGAAAGGAAGAATCAGAATATTATTTTTCTGCTCAAGTTTATTATAAGATCAATCACATGATCTAGCTAAGCTAATGTTTTGTCACTTTTGCAGTAAAGTTGCAGTGAAGTTTTAAGTACACTTCAAAAATACACATCTGAATCAGGGAATATCAAACATTGATATTTATCTTCCTGAAAATCTTGTTATTAAAAACACCATAGAATTAACAGATGACAAATGGTCAAATTAGCAGGCAATAGATCAGCAGAGTTAGATTATTACAACTGGCAATTGAAATGCACACTTGAAATCAACTCCTACCCCTTTTTGAAAGACACTTTTCCCCTCACCCATTCCCACCAGTTTTCTCTACCCTCCCACAGCAGAAGCTTACTTTAAACAAATGACAATGTCCACCTTGCTCTACCTGCAGAATGATGTGTCAGTCATTAGCTCCTAGAATTTTGAGCTGACACCTGTCAGCAATCCCACCACTTTCACAGTTTTGTCTATGCAGGCACAGAACATGACAGACAGCACCTTACCTTCTTTCTGATATCATAGCCACACTGTGTATTCACAACTTTTTGCTGCAAAGCAAAGGAGATTTTAAATAAACAAATCAATTGACTTCTACTCACTTCTGTTCACAGCAAGTTTTTCCTATCTTTTATATCATAAGCATATCAGAAGTGTCAGAGCTAACCATTTTAAAAAGCATTTCTAGAAAAAAGGCAAAGTCCTAGCAGAATACAAGAAAATTCAAGACAAAGGAAAGGTGTGTACTAGCAAGATGATTTCCTGCACCAGAAACCTCAGCTGCTTCTATCACTTGGCATTCAATTTTCTAACATGAAAACTGCACTGCCAGCACACAAGGAAGGCACCTGTATTTACAAAATGCACAGTAAGTTATATTGAAATATTAATAATAGAATCTCACATTAAACAGATATAAAAGCATCCTTCTGCCTCCTTAAATACAGCACCAGAAAAATGTACTACTAAAAAACTAATCTAGAAAATAATTACTGGGGAATCTGAACATGGAATTTGTCCCTGACAAATGCTTTTCTTGGCTGATTTCCAATACAATCAGAAGCTTACCAGGTATTAAATAAAACTTACCAATGGCTCTCTCAGCACAAGGATTGCTGGATGGATTTTGAGCCAGAAGTATTCCACTAATAGCATAAAGCACTATATGTTAGCTCCTACCTCCACATTTTGGCATCTGCTGTAAGGCTCACAGAGTTTCATAAAGTTTAGTAAAACAAATTAACCAAAAAGCAGAAAAAAAACCTTGCCAAAACCAAGAACTGACTCAGAAGCTTTAAACTTCATCCATGAGTAATTTGCTAATTACTGACAAACAAGCAGCAAAAGGAGTTACTCCTGCCTGTCTGGCAGAGGGGTGATGAAACATTAATTCCAACTGGGGCAAACACACTGCTTAGACAGAGCTCTCAGCTCCTCACAAGCCAGGAACCAAGGCCAGAGATCCAAGGAAACAACACACTGGGAATAAAAGAATGCCAGTCACCAGTGCCTCAGATCCAAACCATACTAAAATAGCTTGAATTCCTGGTGACAATACATTTTCAGCTAACAGGTTGCCACATTTAGTAGACTCCAAACGAATGCAACAGAAACACAAAAAAGTTTGTCTGCATAAGGGCAATTTTTGGTCATTTAGGACACCTCAAAGCCCTTCAACACCTTATTCAGGAAGTACTTCCTGCCATAACTTCACAACCTCAGAGCAAAAACAAAGCTAGGAAACAACTTACAGCAGGATCAGGTACACAACAGGAAAAAGGAACGCCACACTTCTCACGGCTTTTGCTTTCACTCTTGCAGTCAAAGTATATGTTGAAGTCCCAGTCTTCTGGACCTTGGGCACCACAGCAATGGTTCTGCAACAACATAAATTCCAGAAGTTTGTTCAGTGGATAAACTATCTCTAAAATACCTCCAAACAGTAAGTGTTTGCTTACATATCTTCAACCATCCCTAAGTCTGTACAACAATGACAACAGCAGAGTGAAAAAAAAATGAGCAGACACTAACAAGGCTCTGTGAAATAAAGCAATACATCTGGAACACTGCTCCAGGAAACAGGTGTCAGTATGTCAAGAAAAATCACAAAAATGACCACTTTAGATGGGATCGTAAGATATAATCAGTTCCATTGCAAATTTTTTAGGAGAAAGCTTTTCATTAGGGAGCAAGGGAAAAGGGAGCAAATGAGAAAGGTCAAAGGCAGATGCATGCCTGAGAGAACTTCCACAATGGACATCAGAACAAGCCTGGATCTCAGGATATCTTCCCTCCCTGCTGCTTCCAATACAGAAGGAAGAAAACCAGCACATCTGTAACACAGTATTATTAGCTACAAATATATAATATTTATATAGCTAAAATAGTATATATTAATACTAAAATAATATATAGCTAAAAATACTATAATTTTATAAAAAATGAAAACATTTGAATCTATGTTCTCCTAGAAGGCATCAAAGAAGTGACAGGACAGGAACTTACAAGTCTCTGTAGTGAATCGATGATGTTCTGAAGGTCAATGTCATCTCGGTAGGATTTAATGTTATTCTCAAAGAATTCTTTTACCCTGTCCCTCACCCAGTCTTGGAACAGGAAAGCCATAACTGCTACTGCCAACTCCAAAAGGAATATAAACACAATTGTCCCACAAAACTGTAAAAAACAAAATCAGAAAATCTGACTTCTTAAATCAGAAAATATGAATTCATTTTGAATACATCCCTATGCCACCAGGAACAGACACAGAACTGGGTACAAATTTTGGTTCAGTATAGACTGAGCACAGTGAGAACACAAGATAAAGAAACCCCCATGAGGCAGAGTTATCCTTTTGTTTTTGTCACCTGAACTTGACAGTAAAAAGAGTACTAGACACAGTCATCATGCACAGCAGTGAAAACAACAATAAATGAGAATTTGTAAAACACAGGGCTAAAGAAGTCTTGATAGTAATATCCTCCTGGATATTTAACAATCCTCTTGGATTGTTTCTAATTTTATAATTACTTTTTTTAGATTTTTTTGTCCAGCTTAGCTGTTTTCAGATCTAAAGCAAAGAAGATGCCTCAGTATAAAAACAACCATTTAAGAAATTTTGCATCAGTCACTTCAGTCCCAAAGTTTTGCAAGCATTTACAAGAAACTTTATTTTTCATAAAATTTTATGTTCCCTAAAATCATAATGTTAGATTCTGATATACCAACTATACCATCACTGCAGAGCAGAGGAAATTTAAAAAGGCAAGGAAGAACATGTTCCACCAAGAGGAAAATAGGTAAGCTGGAACCACCCCTGCTTTCAACACCATTACTCAGAAGTTTGTCAAGGCAGCAGGTTTGCCATATACTTTGTCACAAACCAAATTCTATCATTAATTATTGGGATTTGCTCCCAGTTCTTCATCATTTGCAGCTTTCACATATAGAATAATTCCCTCATATAATGATGTTACTTACAAACTTCAGCAAGCAGATGTTTTCTCTCAGTGCTCCCACACAACCAGCAAATCCCAAAGTAAACATCACAATTCCCACCACTAAGACAAGCACCACTGGGTCCAGACCATGAAGACCAGTCACCTTTTTCAGATCAGACAATACACCCTGAAAGAAAAAACCAGAGCAGAATGTGACCACTGTGAGCATGTTATTCATTCAACATGCCTTCTGGATGATTTCCACGATTCCAAATGAACTGGTTTGCAAACCCTTGCCAACAGTGACACCAATAAAAAAGTCATGTTGTAAAGTGGTCACTGACAATACCAGTATTCTCCTCCCCAGCAGAGGAGGTATTAAAGTTACAGCTAGCAATTCTTTTCATAAGTCGGTTTCTCAGATGACATCCTCCCAGTTCTATTTGCCAAACAGAATTCCACAAGATGGTGCCAAAAGCTCAATTCTATCACTGAATGTTCATTTAGTTTCAAGGCAAAAGAATTAATGTCTTATATTAACTTGAAATGCATCAATCAGAAGGGCATTCCAATATCATGGTATAAAAAATAAATTAAGAAATTTTTCCCAAACCTAATGTTTAAGTGGGGAAAGGGAAAGACATTCTAAGGACAAAGCATCTTATGGGTGACATTTTAAAGAGGGAAATAACTTTGTTTTGGTTTCCAAAGGAGTAGATTTTTTCTTTCATTTTAATTACAACCCTTCTAGTGCCAAAGACTCTTAGTAGTGCTCCTCCAAACTCTTTTAGAAATATAAAAGCATAGTCTAAACTCCCCTTTCACACCTGATAACTCCTTTTGGTGTAAGAAATTTCATCTAATCTCTATATTTGCAATTTGCCCAACATAGAAGTACTATTTTCTTATTAACTATCCAGAAACCACTTATCTTAACAATAACCTTTGCTATGAAGCCTGTCTGCCTAGATTGCTAAATCTATGTGAATGTAATGCTAACACAATGAAAACCCTCATTTATACTCTCTAGATTAGGTTTTTAAAAGTTATCACACCAGCTACCATTAAAATTCCATCCAATACACATAAGAGGACTCTCATGTGATGTGCAAGAACAAAGTGGAACATGCAGAAGACAGAAGGGACCAACAACAGAAAGTCTTCATGAGAATGATTTCTAGGGACACCCAGGCAGCTCTGCAGTACTCTGAGTGTTCATCATACAACCATCAACAATACAAAGAACATTTTAATAAAGAAATATTTTCACTTTTGAAACAAAGAAATGACAAAAATCAACACAGCACAATATCCCATCATCACATGTTCACTATTCTTTTTTGTTTATGAAGTATTTTCTCAAGCTAACCATGTTTAGCGTAAGAGAAAAATATCGGGGAGACTTGCAAAAAGCTGCCTAATGCTCTCAATAAAATGCAAATTCCCATCTTTCTACCCAGGTAACTGTTCCAGAGCTAAGAGCAAAGGACAACAGCTTGGAAAAATCCCTATCACTTCTTATTCAACTGCTTACTTAACAAAAATAAAATCTTCAAAATACAGCATTAGAAGAAAATGTGCCCTTGGAGAAACTCCATCAGCTGCAGACATTGATTAACAGTACTACAGTGATCCACAGGACTCCATCTTCTTTCATAGCATGTTCCACAACAGATTGTGTCAGAGCTGTTAATTTGGCAACAGCAAGACAGTTGTTTTTATCAAAACTGGCTGACAGGATGAAAAGAAAAAAAAATAATTTAACTGCAGAACTCAGAATTGCCTTGTAACAGCTGGTGACTAACAGCTGAAACAGTCTATTAGAAAATGGTCTTAGTTTGTTGATAATGTGTTAATAATCACTTATTTTTATTCTTAAAAACTGTTACACCTGACAACTAACAAACTTGGTCTACCTGGTTAACTTTGAGACTCCCACCTAATCAAACTGTGGCTCAGACCTCACAATCAAGAAACACACGTCCAGATCCAATGGGCTAATGCAGCATCCTTGTACAATCAGCATGCTGTGAAACCAAACACTGTGTGACCAGGATGCTGAAACACTCATAACTATTGCCAGCCATCTCCTTCCCACACCCAAACTCAAAGCTTTGTGTTTTCTGACAATCTCACTTGCTCACACAACATTTTTGGAAGAATTTCCTGTGATCAAAGCATATTAGAAATAGTTGGCAGGAACTGGGCTTTATTATTCAACCTCAGATGTCACTGGTTCAAAACACTTTCTTCATGTTCACACTTAATGCTTACAATGTGCTCTTTTACAAAGAAGATTATGGAATTTTGCCTAAGAAAAGATGCTAAGTCAAAAATTCTGAAGGAAGGAAACAAGGGAATTAATTCAGAAAACTCTCATCCCACCACACCCATTCTGTCCGACACTCCTGCCTGTGCATCTGGTACCAACAGGATGCCCTTTACAACACATTTCCTCAGGTACACAGGAATGCAGCCTGATACCTGCAGTCAGTGTCAGACATTCTGTAACAAAACCCACACTCAAACTTTTTCTTTCAATCACATGGAACAGTGATTTATTTCTCCGTGCTCCTGAAGTCCCTCTGATTTGGAAACTGACTCTTCCCTCTCCATCTGTTGTTAGCCATCAACTTGCTGGAATGAAGTTAGGCTGACTAGCCTCTAGTTTCCCAGATCTTCCTTTGTGGCCTCCTTGAAACCATCCTAACAACAAAATCTGTTTTCCTAATAAGAGGGCTCAGTGTTATTCACCTTGTTTCTACCAACACTTCACAATAATTCACTCTTTCTGATTTTTGCAGTATCTTTTGTTTGACAGATAGTGACTCCTACAATTTTAAGCAAGTTAACTTTTACATGACTGTTCAGAATAACTAAAGCCAGTTACAAAAGCATGAGGCTAGGCCAATTAGACACACCAGTTAGAGAGATTGGACCTTACTCAAATAACAGGATGGTAACATTTTTCCACATAGTATTTTCAACACTTCTCACAAACCAGCAGTCTCATTTCAATATATCAGCCAAAAGAAGCACAGGATTTATAGTCAGAGAAAAAGACTGCTGAGGAATTAATCTGCAGTGTAGTCTTAATGCACAAAGAAAAGAGACAAAATCAGAGAAATGAAATGGAGCCAATATACTTCATGCTGTGGTAAGAGACAGGATGTTCAGAACTCTTCCACCACGTGTAGCTTATCTTTGGGTTTACCACTGCAGCAGTTTGGGCAATGTTTTTCTCTTACTTCCCATCTATTGTTCACCAAGATGTTTATCTGTAAAATACAGGCACTATGGGCTGAAGAATAGCACTACTCTGAAAGACTGAAAACATAGCACAGAACAACTGACATAAAAAATAATGAACACATTTCATGAGCCATTCAAAAGCTCAAAATCACAGGAAAGGCTTTGAAGCATTTACTTGCAAGATAGCACAGAGAGCAGAAAGAGCTCAGGCAAAGTTTAAAATATAAAGACAGAAAGAATCTGCCTTTCCCTTTTTAGTAACTTCAGTCTACCATAAAGCCAAGTTGGCAAATGGAGATATTAGTCTCCAACCACACAGATGCTATGTTGCTTGCCTACAAAACAGAAGAATGAACATTAGAGAACACAAATTCAAGGTAAGCTTAACAACCTCCTTAAAGAGTTGGAAAGAAAATTCTTTTGTAACAAAATAGGAGGCAAATGCAAATATATATTGAGATAGGTTGCTTACTATATAGCCATTGCAGCACTAATCTAGCTATGAGAATGTAGACAAGCACACAGGGAGCAGAGAGGAGGAGAATAAATACCTCAGAATTAAAATCACCATAAAACTCACTTCCAAAATGCAGAACAATCTCAGAACCTCTCTGCATGTGGAGAGCTGCTGTGTGTAACCACTTCAATTAAGGAAAAGTGAACCTATGATGGTAATTGAAGTCTTACTACTTAGTGACACAACTGAACAGCGAGGGCACCTGCCCTCCACTCCTGATGATGATCTGAGGTGCTGATCAGTGAATCCAGTCATGGTCACTTCCTCCTACTGCTTGAATTCATTAAACCTTTACAGCCACTCAGCGGGGGTGACCATTCATTTCCATACCTGTATCATATCATTTCCAACAGGAGAACTCTAGGTATATGTGTACATAACTTCCTTCAGCTGAGGAAGTTCCTCAGCTACAAGAAACCTTTACTAAAAATAAAGAGTTATTCAGCTACGTCATGTACTGCAGTTTTGTTCCTCTACATGGAAACACAATCACTTAGGCACTCCATGGGGAATAAAGTGGACAACAAACAGATGGCCAGCAGACTGACAGCATCTTTCTGAAGTATTTCAAAGATGCACATTTAGATTAACTGGTGCTTTCTTAAGTATAAACACAGCTCACACCACTCACAGATATTTGTTTGTAATAAAGGAGGTGGGTGGAGAAATACAGATTTTAGAAATCATGCTTTTGAAAGAGAACCTGTTCATAAAGGCTAAATTCTTCCTGTTCTTACAAGTTCATAAAAAGGTCTGAATATCAAGGGTCACAGCTTAACTTCTTGTCCCAGATCAGGAGTTAATTCCAACTAAACTCAGTTTAGATTATTTGAACATGTTTCTGAACCCAGATGCTACATTTAACTCTTTTCTGCTTCCTGACGAAGTAGTCTTACTGGAGCAGCAGGGGGCAGCCAGTCATTTCTATCCTTACCTTTTCACTCCATGCCCACAGACCAGCTGCAAGGAAGGCCACTCCAGCTAGCTAAAATTAAAAAAAAAAAATTAATTAGATGTACTAATCAAGCACATTCTCAAAAAAATTAGCTAGTAGAACTATTGCTCAAATAAAACAAATATTGCCTGTACTCTGAGGCAATAGTAATGGGACCTTCCTCCCCACGAATTAATCTCTTACAAAAATTATTTGAAGGGTGCTTATTCTACAACATTTATGCATTTTATAAAATACATTTTTAAAAGTATTTCAACTTGATTCCTCATGATTGCTCAAGAAGCACACAGTACTCAACAGACAATACCATAGAGCAGCAGGCCAGTGGGAGTTTATCCTTGTCCCAATGACCTGCTATAAAATGTCTGCCTGCCCACTAATGAAGATGTCACAATATTTAATGCATTTTGAGGTTATTTCCTATCTAGTCACTTAAGAGTACCAATATTATGGCTATGACAGTAGCCATGCTTGCTCCTTGTAACTTCTCAGAGTCAAGTCTCTCTATATTAGCCTCTTCTCTGATTAGATACAGTTTGTCTTCTGAATCCTTACTTTAAGCCCATCTGAATGAAGCTAGATTAATGGTCCATTTGCTTACTTTTTATAAGCACTAAATCTAATTTGCAACAAACCCTCTGCTAATTCCTATGTTTGTATTATAAATACTTCTGAATTATGGTCACTCAAACAAAGCAAGAGATCCTTCTTCTAATGTTTTATTTCCTTTCTTCAATGCTCAGGCAACATCCAATTTCAATAACCAAACTAAAATAACCCAAGGGCAGCTGTTCCTCACTACTTAAAAAGAATTTAACCCTGTAAGGGGCCTTACGGCTCTCTACAACTACCTGAAAGGAGGTTGGAGTGAGGTGGAGATCAGTCTTTTCTCCCACATAACAAGCTCAAGAGGAAATGACCTCAACTTGCACCAGGAGCAATTTAAATTGGATATTAGGAAATACTCATTTCCTGAAAGGGTTATCAAGCATTGGAGCAAGTGGCTTAGTCACCATTCCCAGACATATTTAAAGGATGCACAGACAGGCACTTAGGGACATGGACTACCTGGCAGTTTTGTCAATGGCTGAATTCAATCATAAGAAATCTTTCTCCAGCCTAAATGATTTCATAATCCAGTAGAAAAGTCTGAAGTTGCCTCCCCAGTGCCAAGCCTTACATGCACTGAAGAGTAAATCCCAACAAATGAAAAAAAAAACACTTTGAAAAAAGAATCTTTTCTCCAGGAAATGCAGCACATCCCACAAACTAAATAGGCATCACAGGCAATTCTCTACAGCACAGGCAAGAATCAAGAATGGAACCCTCTTACAGTCACACAAGAAGAGAGATGTGTGAGTGTAAAATACTGCTGGGCTCATGGGTTGCTTGCCCTAAGATCAGTCAGGGCAAATGAAATTTTTCTGGGTTTATTCTGTGGGGCAGAGTGGGGGAAAGTAGAGCCAAAAGGAGCTGCAAGCATCATCCATATTATTCTGTAAAAATTAGATTATGTTACACACTTCTGTCTAGGCAGGAATTATTATTTGCCATATTCTGGGTCTTGAAGATGAAGCAACCAAATCCACCACTGATCCATGGACAAAGCAGTGCTAAATAAACTCCCAGATGTTGCTTAATAGGCAATAGCACAATGACTACTCACCTTGGACTCTGAATTAGCTAAGAACATCTAAAGTGATCATTTGGATGAAAATACAACTTAAAAAATACTATTAAAAACCACATCAGTATAAACAGAATATTGACCCAAATCTTAACCCAGTGACCTTCAGATCAAAAAAAAGCAGCGAAAATAATCAGTAATCAAACTTGTATGTCATTAAGTTGCACAGTGCATGTAATTGATGCATTCTTCATCCTTTTCACTCCAAGTGCTCCAGGAATGCTGGGAGACAGATGAAGACAGCTAGTATAATTTGCAGTAATCAAGGTAAATTACAGAGGCAGCTGGATCTTTGGAAACTTTTTCTACAGAAAACAAAGTAGAAAAATAATTGGCATGACACATTCCACTCTCTGTATACAAATTAAGGGTACTAGAATACTAATATTGTGCTGTTGAATTTGTAAATAGGGTGACCTCTTCAGATTCTCTGCCTTTCATTATAATTCCCTTCTTGAAATTAAATTGTAATGGATTTTTGATTAAGTAGATTTTTCACTAGCATGCATTATTCTCACCTTTGAACATGAACTTTGGTCTCATGTTTTTATAAAATGTTCAGTTTCACGAAACTATACTATTTTTGCAAAGCTATTTCCATAAGGATCTATGCAAACTATCTACAAGTAAAATGGAGTTTATCAGAAAAAAATAAACTTATTCTCATTAAACCAACGTGGATAATCTAGAACTTAATTCAGCTAAGACAGGCAATTCATAATTTTCACTAGAAGCAGCCAAACCAGATCTATTAAGTTTCTTTAGCAAAAATCCAGTAAAGTACAATGTACTTGCAGGAAAAACAAAGCCATCAGCCACTACACTGAAGGTGCAATTACCAAAACAACCAATTTGCAACAAAGTAAAATAGCAGTGAAATGAAAAATGAAATTAAATCCTTTTACTTTGAAGGCTATGAGTAAGACAGTTTAAAGTACCTCACTGAAAACCATTGTAGAACACACTGTGGTGATTGAACTAGCTCAGAAGTTGGTGTGACTGAGCATGCCCAGAGTTCTACAGAGAATTAGCCCCAGGAAAACACCCTCTCCAACACACTTGCACAAAGGCACCCAGGTGATGGCTATGAGGCAGACCAGGGAACTGACCCTGCCTAAACTAAAGGCCAAGTTTTAACCTCTTTAACCCTTCAGCTCACTGAACTAAATGGATGAGTGAATGGGACAACAGGCAGCTGAGAAGAAGCAAGGACAACCAGAAGTGCTCCCAGGGTGAGAGTAGGCTAGTCAGCTATTTCAAAAAAGCACAGCATTTTGCAATTTGCCTTTCACCAGAATCTCAATGACATGTCAACAAGAGCAAACTGGACTTCCCAATTCACTACTGTGCTGGAGAGTCCTTTAAGCCATACACAGCATGAAAGGTTAGATGGAAACATACCCAAAGCAGCTCAATTGTGCCCCTTTGAAAAGGAAACTGAAACACTATTTACCAGCATTTGCTCATTTCCTGCTTTAGAACTGATAAATCAACTTTTTAAACATATTGCATCAAACTGTAGGCTCTGCTCAGACGTACAATACTGACACCAACTCAGTGACACTGTGCCCAAATTATCACTTTTCAGCATTACTCATTTATCCCATTCCAAACCACACTTTGAATTCTTAGGATTCCTGTGACTGTGCTGTCAGAATCACACCACCAACTGAGAAAACAGGGCTAATTTGCTTCTCAAATGTAAGCAGCAGCTGAGTAACTCCTACAATACAACTCCTGCACACAAACTGACTGTGGGTCAGTCAGTCCCTAGGTCTGACCAGCAGCAATAGGAATTGCATGCAGGTTTTGTATACTCTTACAGAGAATACATTTCCCAGTCCTGGATAAGTCTATTTTACACTGCAGCTCCACCCATGCTAGAGCAATCAGCAGCCTGCAGCCCTTCCTTCCCATCCTTGTCTCTTCAGAGACTCTTCCTCTCAGGATCAGGAAACCACCTGGTGGTACATTCTCTCCTCTTCCTGGCACAGCATTGCTGTTTCAGAAGTTCCTGGAAAACAACATATGTAGCAAAGCCAAAAAAATCTTATGCTAACCTAGGTCTTCTCTTATTTTCCAAAGAGAGGAACTCAGAATTCTTTTCCAGAACTGAAGAGAATTTTTGCCCTTCACCATGTTCAGGGCAAAATGCCACATATCCTATAGGATGAGTGACAAGTTCTGGTTTTGTCTCCAACAACCTTAAGAATCACACACAACTACAGACCTTTAGAAGATAAATCCAGATGACAGTGGCTAAAAGCTGTTTTACCCTCACCTCTCAATTCACATGAGAGACAGTTCATATGCAACCTAAAAGGCTTTGGGAGAGCACACATGTAATCCTTCACTTCACTGAAACAGCCATGGCCCAACCGAGGTGCAATTCTCAATCTACCCCACAAAAAACCTCTTTTAACTGTAGGCAAAGCAGCAAGCACCAGAGTGTTCACAGAAAAGCTCACTCAATTGCAGGATGGCTCAGAACAGAATGGCGACAAAGCCAAGCTCTTCACTTGGCATTGTGACAAATGAAGTTATTTGACAAAAAAAACCAAACAAACAAACAACAAAAAAACCCCTTTGAAGCACAAAAAGGTCCAGCCTTCTTATCTTGCTCTCTGCAGGGCTATCGTAATGGCTGTACTGCCTTATCACCACTCATTAACAAGAGTGTACTTGGACCAGCTAAGCCCCCTGAGCATGCTTAAAAAGCAAGATGGAAACAAAGTAATCACACATCAAAGTGATCCCTAGGCAGAGCCTTCCTTTGGCCTCCATTCCCTTTCTTAAAAGAATAGGGAAGTGATATCACAAGCCAGCAGTGCACAACTAAAAGCCAGAACTTTCTATTCTCAAGTCACTCACCTGGAAAAAAGCTCCAAAGAAAAAAGGTTTACAGATTTCTAAAGGGTGATTGCACTGAGCTTGCCATTATTAGTCACATTTTCCCTCCGAGTTCAGTATTTTGTTCCAACCCAATCTATGTGAACTGTATCTGAAGCATGACACAAAACACAAACTGCAGTAACCACTCAGTGGAAAATTTAAAAATTCTGGGAATTACTACATCACCACATGGCTTAAGGTTCATACAGTCAATGATATCTTTAGAAGTACAAAGGGAAAGTCAACATTTACCTTTAATAAGTATGACAGAAGACCAAATGCAGCTATTTACATGCACATTACCTGATTTGTGCATAAACTGTCCTGAGCTGAAACACAGGAGAGCTCTAAAAGCTTATATGGGGGAAAGGCCCTATGACATCTAGTTAAATCCATCCCTCACCCACCTCTAGAGCAGCCATGCTCACTAACAAGCTCCCAGAAACACCAAGAAAAGTAAATCAAAACTACCATTCCCTCCTCAAATGCTGCCTGTGAGTAATGGTTACATTTCCCCTTCTGGTTCTGTAGTCCTTCAGTTCTTTCAATGCACACACAAAATTTACTCTGTTTCACAAATGATGGATTTGCAGTCATCCCAGCCAGCAGGATTTCACAGCCTCCCAAAGCCTTGTGTCAGCTAAATGATTCATGGATTGCCTATAGGGGTGTCTACCTACAACATTTACATAGCTTGTTCTACAACTACAGGTGCCAAAAATCTTATCAAAAGAGCTGTAGCTGCACATCATTTACTAGGTCAGCCTGATAACGTCAACAGAAGCATCAGACCCTTTTGTTGAGGAGGCTACCAAGACTACAAGTACCTGTTCAGAAAGCTAATTCCTCCAGCCAATGGATCAGCTGAAACACACATGTTGTATTATGCATTCTCCTCAATGTTTTCTATGTTTTACTTCAAAGAACAGAAGAATTCTTAGATCTTCATCATTCATCTCAAGAGAATAGAGTTTTTAAAAAGTGAAAAAAAATGTAATGACTGCAGAGAAGAAAAAAGATACAAAATTGATTCCTATGAAAAAACAGGCAAATTCTTGACAGTCTTCTCCTTACAGTGAGGACAAAAAAAATCAGGTTGTCAGAAACAGTCAGTCATAGAATCCATTTCATGAGACACTCACTAGAAAAAAAGCAGGAGGTCTAGAAGAATCCTAATACATTCATGAACAGGAGTGTTGATTTCTCACATACCCCACCATGAACTGCTGAAGAGCACCCACACAGTTAAGAAGTGATTTCTCTGAAATCCAGCACAGTTTGGCAAGTATCACTTCTCACTGTGCCACACTCCATTACAGGTGCATGGGAATTGTACAACACAGAAGAAAAGGAACTGCAGAGCTGGTGGCTTGTAAGCACAATTTTTGACCTGTTGAAGGCCTCTTCAGTTGCAACACAGAAAATATCATCCCTAATAAACACCTGCACTATGCAATATTGTAGCACATTAACCCTTAATAGAACAAAAGTTTCTACACATCTTTTCTGCCCTGGTAGCTACAGAAGGATAACTCCCCTGTGGCTTAATGCTACAGTATCATGTTAGAGCATTGCAAAAGTAAACAAGAGGTGGTGACAGCAGCAGAAAGTTGTGCGGTTTTCAGCAACTTTGCTGCTAGCACTGGACAAGTCACTGTATCTGCACTTTTCCAGGACTATTCATCCCTTTCCATGACTGCACTTCCTAGGACTTCAGGTGCAAACTCTTAATATTTACCTGAAAGTTCCAAAAGGAATTATTGAGTTTATCTGAATTGCTTCCTCAGCTTCCCCTCACAGACATCTTAACCCTTTCTAGTGCAACATTATGCACTAACTTTTAAAGGGCCTTCTTTTCCAAGGCAGGTGCTTCATTAACCTTCATACACGTCTAAAACCACTCATCTTTTGTTGTACCTTCTCACACTCACAATTCTAACCAAACATTATAGGCAGGTTAGTCCATAGCTAAATATCTCAAGACTGTATCAGACAATTCAGCTGCCCACAGAGCACGGCCTGTGCTGCCAGCTGTTGACACATGTCTGCCTTTCTTCTCTTCTACGTACTGTATTTACAGCTACACCACTCAAAGATCAAAGATGATCTGAAAGGAAACATTATAGGAGGATTCTTGTAACAGGGAAGCAACTTAACATGGATAATATGGATACTGAGTCCTCACACTTTCAACAATAATTAATTTTTCATATAGGATAACCTTCAATTAAAAAACACCTGGGGCATACAATCCATCAGTTTCCTGCCTTCAGGCAACTATTCCAGCTTGTTCTCTTGAACAGAGTAATGAAGTTAATAAAACTTAGCTATGTCTAAACTATTTCAGCCTCTAAATTTTGTACTCACCCAAAAGACAATGTTGTAGCTGAAGAGCAAGTATTTGTACCAACAGCTGACTTCTGCATTAGAATATCTGTAATAGTGCATCTTCTATAGCACAGCGTCTGCACAGAACAGAAAGAGTGACAGGATTAGTTAAAGATTTCATGAATAAAGGTTTTTTCCCAGGTCTCTCTTGCTCTCTTGAGAAAGGGAGTATAGTAATGTGTACCATATGCCATCCAGAGGCACTTTCAAACTCAGTTCAAACCTCCACTAACCCTACACTTCCTCTCAGTATCTGTTGCTTTATCAACTTATCTTCAAGCACCCTAACGCTGTAACAGGGCTGGCACACCCACAAAGGAAACCCACTGTACAGTTAGCCTAGGAAGATCTACATCAGCAAGTTAACACTCATCTGCCTTCTCACTCTTTTAAAACCATTTTATTTCTGCAGATGGCTGCTTGGACTTACCCACAAACCCTGTGGCTTGCACACCCAGCAATCGAGCCAGCAGGATACCCAAAGTAGTTACCTGGAATCTCTCAGTGTCTGTGGATTGCTCAATACAAAAGCAGCTCTTCCGTATTTGTGTGTTCCTTTACCAGATCATCTCCGGTAAGAGGTTTTGTTCTCAAGAACCAAGGTCCCATCACTTAAAACCCATCTGCTCTGTGGAGTTTGGCTTGCTTCCTTACACACACACCAGCCAGATAAGGTTCAACCACAACTCCCACTTCTGCAGAAATGCCATGCATAAGAAAAACAGAGAACAAGCTGCAAATTCAGAGCAGGAGTGAGCACTTGCACAGCCCTCACACTCTGGACAGCTGAGTGCTGCCTAAGACAGATGAGCAGCATTTCAATCCTCCACTTCCTTGAGGTAAACGTCAGTGAAAGGTGTGAAAAGGCATGGAAACAAGAATGCAGAATTTTCAAACACCTCCCAACTAGGAAAATGTACTGTGCCACTCTGGTCATTCACAGACAGCATGTAAAAACCAAGGCTACCAGTCAGGTCTGAAATCCAGACCATGGAATGGACAAGTGAACTGCACCATATGAACAGCTATGAGAAGGTACACTAGGTTTTTTGGGGTTGTTTGGTTTTGGGTTTTTTTTTCCTAGAAAGGAATCGGCACCTGAGTATGAAAAACACTCTGACTTACAGAAGAAACAGAAGTTAGCTTTGAGAAACCTGTCAAATACAGACTATAGAGTGTGAATTAATACTTGAGCTTGGAATTTCTAGAGTTCAGATGTTGATTTCCATATAACTTTAACCAAACGCTGAAGACAAGTTTTCTTCCTTCACCTTATAAATTCTAATGTGCACAGTCCATTCATAACAAAAAAAATTCTAACATTTGTTAAAGCAAAGGAAATTGCACTTTATGGCAGAACCTTCCAGAAAGGACCTTCCTACATGTGGCCCAGTCGTACCACATAAAACGAGTTTTGTAATTTAGTTACTGACTTTTGCAACCCATCCAATGTTACAGACAAAATTTAGGAACCTTTACAACTGTTATGAATCATAGCAAAGAACTCTTGCTTAAGCACCATGCTCCTACTTATCTAAGTCCACAACTGAGTGAATAGAAGAGAAGGAACAAAGTTTGGTTTTCCCAACTTAATTTCAGTTTCTAGCTCCAAACAGCAATTTATATTTCAACAATCAATATGCACACACTTGTCCCAGTCAGTCAGTCTGATGTGCCTGGGCAAGAGAGGAAAGGGAACAGAATCTCACTAATGTGAGCAGAGTCCAAGACTCCATCTGCCTGAGTGTAATCCCATTTTACAGCAGTACACTGGCTGCCAGTGCAAATATATTCTCCAAATGCAGACACACTGAGGCCTCCATCACTGTTCTGCCTCCACCCTGTGAAAATCAGGAACCTGGTAAAAGAAGGAGCAGCAACTGCAAAATGCACATAAGGAGCTTTTGGTGCTGCTACATCTACAAAAGAGAAGGCAGCAGGCTGCATTTAGTTAGCACATCACTAAATTTCACAAAAAATGAGGTTCTGCTAGCCAAAGAGGCTTAAAATATAACCTGAGGCAAAAAGGCAAGGACATCATCTCAGGAGCTGATGTACAAACATCACTTGAAGACTTACTTTTTGTCAGGTGACCCTCCCTGGCACTGGACTTAAATTCAGCTGCTCAGTCCCAGCTTCACTGAAACTATTCACAGGAATAAGAGCATTAAAAATATCCTTATTGATAAGCACTACTCCCCACCTACACCTCACTGTTTTGACCACCAGCTTGCAAGACATTTCTGCACACTTCAAACAACTGCTAAGATGCCCCAGTCAATACCAACCACAGTACTTTAGCAGAACGAAAAAGCAAAATACTTTTTTCAACATACACACTTCTAAATGCTCATTTGATGGGGGAGGGGGGGTGTATTACCAGCACCAGCAAGAAACTGTCACAGCACACAGCTCCTCAGACAGATATTACCTCCCAAAACACCTGCCTATCTTAAGAGCTGATCTGGCTTGCTCTGTGCTTACCCTCATCAGAACCCTTTTGGTGGTTCTTGACAGACCACTGGACACTTTATGGCTGGAATGGGAGCAGCATAATGTATCTGCAGTGCAGGTATGTGGTTTTTTTTCCCCTAACACTACAAACAAATGAAGCAGTCCACTCAAGACTACCCAGCCAGCTTCCCTGTGTTTATACTAAAAGCAGCCACGTTTCCTAACACAGAAGGCATCTGTTACCAGTCTAGAAATCTGCTATGTCAGTAGTTCACTTCATTCACAGCACAGGCTGCATAGCTATGGTTAGGCAATACTAAAAACCCTTGGAAGATTAAAGCAGTATGTGGGCAGCACAGACTAACAAGGTTCTCCACTGTGTTTCAGACAAAGCAAGTCACATTGTGTCAGCTGACAGTTATCACCCACTCACAGCAACAGGAATTTCTAAAAATTAAATACAGAGCACTGCTGCTTTGGTAGAATATAATTTTGTCTTGGTGTTTACAGCTTTAGTGAGAGGGGAAAAATGTAGTCATTCATCAAGAGGCTACTGCCACTTCCAAAGCTTTTCAACACCCACAATTCCACTCTTGCCTTCAAAATACTACAGCGGTGATATTTCTAATATATATTCCCAATTCTCATAAAATAGATAATGTGATCTATAACTCATCTAATGTAGTTATGCACAGAAATCCTCATGGATAAGATATTAAGTCTAGAACAACTGAAACAAAGTAAGTTACCAGATTTAGGTCCAAAATTTTTTTTATACTCCAGAGACATTTACTTTACAAGACAGACCTGTCACACTGAAGTTCCAAGTTCAGCCAATACTGCTACCATATAGAGTCCTGATCCCCTTCCCTGCTCCTCCTAAAACCCACAACCATTAACCAACCCACTCAGTGGAGCAAACAGCCACACAGCAAACCTCTAGCAAATCTTCAGATCAATCCTGTAATCTTGTACCACACACCAAGAATTAAGCCTTCCAATCTGCCTTGCCAGAGCATGAACAAATGCCAGTGTGGGGCTGGCAGGAGGTGGCAGGAGAACAAGGCTGGGACAGTAAAAGCAGTGGTAGCTGAGTGTGCCCATGGAAACACAGCACCCCTCGTGTGCCAGCCTGCACCAGCAGCACACCTGGAGCCAACACACAAAGAGATGCAGCTGGGGGAACAGGGGCATAACTGAGGCAAGAAGAAAAAACTTCATTTGCCAAGCTGCTGGCTCCTCCACCACCTCTCATCAATACAAAGCATTACATCTACACAGAGCTGGTGAAGCAAATGGACTAAGGAGAATATGCTGAGGAGCAAGAATGTTTAAAATACTGTACTTTGGTCTAGGACTTGTTTTGATATGACTCAATTCCATCAAGACCAAATCTATATCAAACAGCATCAGCTCATTCAAGACATGGTGCCATTAAAAACAACTGTCATTCTCTGAAGTTGGTCAATCATTAGGGAGTTTTGTGAAGGTAAAAGGCAGCCTAATCCCTGACCAGGCAAAATTCAGATATACTTTTAGGACCTTCTACACATGGAACAGCTAAGAGGCACCTATAGACTGCTCTTTCCACATCCTAGAGAGAAGCTGACCACCAAAGGGGTCCTAATTTTCAGAACAGTATCTGGGTGCTGGCCATCAAATCTTCACGTGAAGGGGCTGAGCTGGTACAGCAAAAAAGCAAGATAAACTGACAGGATTTGATGCTCTTACAGGCTAATCTGCTCCTGGAAATAGACAGCAGTCCTGCTGATGACTCAGAACTCCAAGCAAACGTGTCATTTTGTAATTTTGTCTCCAAGGAACTCAGACTAGGGCCTCAAAAAGAACAGACAAGCTTCTCTTAAGGAATACAAGTAGTTCTGCTGCAGTTCAGATGAGCAGAGAAATATTTTGCTTGTTATTAGAAGAAACCTGAGGATCAATAAAAGGGTATTTTTTAACCTGAAAGACTAATGGTGAAAGACAGATATCATTAACAGAAAAATAGTGGCAAGTAACAAATCTCAGAACTCAATGGAAAACATGGCCAAAGACAAAGAATTCCTAAGACATCTTTTGAGACCCTTATTTTGTGCTGAAGACTCGAAGATCTCAAAGAATATTTCAAACAGAAGTTGCTCCACTGTAAGCACTAAAAAACAATCCTTCAGAGAACAAATCCCCGACCTATTGGGAAGGGTTTCATGTTTCAGTGACCAGGGTTTATTCTGTTACTGCATCACAAACCACAGCTTAGGAAAACTTGTCAGAAACATACACCGGGGTTTCCAGGCCCCAAAGAAGGAAGCAGTGATCCAAAAGAGCTCCACTCCAGGTCTCTACACCTCACACCCGCTATGCTGCACTTTCAGCCAAGCCCCTACTTCTATGTGGATGAGCTGCATCCAAAACACCATGTAAGTGCTCAGAACTCAGGGAAACACAAAGTGGACACGCCGCATTTTTGGGAATAAGCTACATGATCCTCAAGACCCTCTTCTGAATTCCCCACTTGACGAACATCACCAATCCTCTGGCATAAAGGCTCTACACTGCACAACTGTAATTCAAGGAGCCATTCAAGCTATGATTCATGGAATATTTTCAGCTCCATTTGATTTCTTAAACTAACAGTACTACACTAAAGACTTCTAAAAGGCAGACAGAATTCAGTACTGCTCCCACAGCAATTCAAAAGCTATAACAGAGGACAACAGCAGTTCCACCAATTACTTTTCACTGTTCTTCATACAGAAGCTACAAAAGATACAGTTGGCTGGCCTTGCTTCCATGTGAAGGAATATTTATTCTACTCAGCAAAAAAATGCAACTACTAATTAAAAAAAAAAAAATCCACAAAACAAAAGAAGTCCCAAAGATTCCATATCTTCATTAATACAAACTGGTCAGAATGCCAGCCAATGACATTGTACAATGGAAGTCTTGACAATGTGAATTCAAACTACAAATATTTTTAGTTATGGACACTAAGGAGAGGCACAACTCAATTATACACAGAATTTTAGTACATTTATGCTAGCTCTGCCCCACTGACCTCAGGTTCATTGAAGTAGAAACTGAACAGATAAGGTTGTTTCTGCTTCAACAAACAGAGGTGTTTGACAAAGGTACCAACTAAAAGGCAATGATCTCTTACCCAGCTCAAGGAAAATATGCTCGAAGTAGCTGACTGCAAACAAAGCACACACTCCACATTCTGACTTAAGGCAAGACATGGCACAGGAAACAGAGAGAAAAGGAAATGTTACATGGAAACTTCATCTAAAAGTCAGCAATTTTCCAAGGAGAACCCAGTAGAAGAGACAGATCCTTTTGTAAGACATCCATCTCTTTACTAATCTCTTTATTATCCATCTCTTTACTAATATTTAAGAAATACAGAGAAGAGCAAGAGCACAGGATGCAGGGCCTTCACTGAGCAGATCCTCAAAAGCACTACTGGATAACCCTCTGGATTTAAAGTTCAGTGTCACTTACACCAAAGTAAGTGACAACACCAGATACTATCACTACAGTTCAACAGATGCCTCATTAACATCTTACAAAAGTTTAGAAAAATATTTTGTGCCTATGAAGACCTTTTATAATAAAGCTATTGACCAGTTTCATCTGAATAGGACCTTGCCTGTGCTGCAATTTATTCACGACACAACAAGCCACAAGTCACGCTTTCCTTTTACTTCACAGCAAGTTCAGGTATTGGGGAACACATAGAATCCAGTTAGTCATTCTGAGCAGGAATTTATCCACCCCAGGCTGTAAAACCTGTCAGAACAAGTAACCAGAATAATCTTAGCTGACCCAAACTGCTCAGTTGCTTTCTACTACCTCCCATGAGGGCAGATACACACCCCCTCTCTGTAACATCATCAGTTGCAAGGCAAAACTCAGTGTTAATTTAAAAGAAGCATGTAATTTAATTTTTTTTTCCCTCTTCTAAGAGAAGGTTTTGGAAGCCTTACAAAGCAAATATCTTATCTGAGGAACCAGAACTTCCAGTCTGGGGAATATTTTTACTTCTATTTAGTAATCCAACAGTAACAGAACCTATTTCATACACTTTGTCAGCTCCCTCCCATACCTCCACACAGACCAAAAGGTTTCAAGAACAGGATGGGCCCTTCCATTTGCTATACAACTTTATATCACAAAAAAAGAAAGGAAGTCACCAACTTTCTTTGCTGGTAAATACACTCTTTCTTCAGAGAACACCCTAATTTTTTTAAACATATTGTGACTTTTCTCCACTTCCAGGAATGCCACTTGTTCAGTCTCCAGTTGTATTTCAGTCTAAAAGTCTTTCATTTTCTCTTTTCATAAGGAAAAAAAAATCCTGAGAGACTGATTATAGCAATATACAACAGAGAAGTGATGAACATATAATTTGCTTTGGGTTTTGTGGTTTGTTTTCTTAAAAATGTTCTTTGCTTTGGATATAGTGAGCAGTTTGTCTACATCCACACCATATTTCTTAGGCTTCACACTGAATATTCCTATATATGAATTTATATATGGAAACATATAGATTACATATAATAAAATAGATACTTATTTTAACAGTGTAAATCAGATCAAGGTATTTCTTAGTTAAAAATTCAGATTTCAGGGTTCAAATCTGATCTCTAGTGATGAGCATGGTAAGAAATGACTGCAATACCTAGTTACACTCACCACTTGTTTTGTTTAAACAATGCTGACTCCATGTCACAGAAACAAGATGTGGAGTTCAATCCCTAAAACCCTTATTTTTCTCCCCTCCCACCCCAATTACCAGGGCCTGTTCTTTCAACACCAGAGAGACACTCATTTTAAATGAGGCACCAGGGAATGCTACTTTTTGGGGAAAGGCATGGAGGGTTTGGGGACAATGCTCTCAAAGCTTTCTTTTGCTGCCCTCCACCTCCAGCAACTGCATTCATAAAACAACCAGGACAGCCTCATTTTACTTGCCAAGGACCATAATCACCAGCTTTACAAACCACAACAGAAAATGGCTATTTCTGGCCACGTAGACAGCTCAACCACCATGTAATTGGAATCTTCACCTCCCTTCTGAAAAAGAAACACACTCTTGAAACTTCCAAAACCCAACAAGAAGATAAACCTCTAAGGCAGCACTGGAAAATCTGAAAGATGTGACAAAACATACTTGCCCAATGTGTCACAATCCTAGCCACTGCCAGCTCTTCAGCAGAGTAAATGCCTCAGCCCAAATACACAACTAATAAGTTAATGCTTCAGGAGTTACAGCAAGAAGGTTGGCAGAGCACCCTGCACATGCTACACACCGCAGGGAAAAGATTAAAAAGACAAAAGCCAATGCTGCTTCAGGACAAGCCCATGCTTGAACAGCTCCAGCCCTTCCCCCAAACCAGTGCTCTGGCAGGTCGTGAGAAAGCCTTGACCGTCTCGCCCAAAGCCTCTGTATCCGCCCCTGGGGAAGGAGGAAAAACAGGCTCCCCACCTCTCAACGTGATGCCAAGAACAACACTGTGCCACGCAGAGATCGGGGCCACAAAGGCTGTGAAGGGACACAGTCAGTGCTCCTTCCAACACAAACCTCAGTCTCTGCAACAGCTCATTACAAACACGCCAGCAGAATGAGAAGGTGCAGAGCTTAGACACAAACGCCTCCCAACCTGTGCCTTCAGTAAACGAGAAACACACCCCCGATGGAAAAAACGTGACAAAACAGGAAACTGCCATCTGAATGGGCTGACAGTACAGTGTGACTGGCTACACAAGCAGCACAGCTCAGATAAAACAACACCACAGGGCTGAACTGCACCTTCCCTTCTCACTTGCCCCAGGATAGGCCCTTCCAGCTGAACACCCCTGTTCTGCAGGAACAGACCACTCCTGCAGAAGTGACAAGTGCTATGACCACTTTGTCAAAATATCCTTTGCAAGCTCAGCACAGTGGGCACTCAGCAAAGAAAGCCTTGCTGTCTTCCAAGAGTCATCTCACCAACTGCTTTCCAAGATTCATCTCACTAATTGCCTTCCATTAGTTTCAAGTCAGACAACTTTTCTGATGAACCTTCCTGCTCCACAGGCTTGCCATGCAGCCAAACTGAACTAACATAGTACTCAGGGCAGGGTGGAAAGCTTGGCTGTTTTTACCCTTTATGAGATGTGGCTACACCACTGCAGGTGCATTCCACCCCCATGAAGTCCTTCCCTGAGCACCATCTAATAACCAGCTGTTGAGGAAAAGCAATATGCATCAGAAGAATCAGCTCCATAGGCTGCTGACACAAAGACCAAAGCCCAGCCTCTCAGGTCTCTCCCTTCAGATCCAAGTTACTTGATGCTACTCCCTTCATTTTCTATTCCAGGAGTTTCTAGATGTCAGTGAACATATTTCAGCATCCATTTTATGCCCCAAAGCAAGAGTATATAATTTGCCAAGTTGAACAAATGAGGTTTTTCAAAATATTAAAATTCACAGCATTCATCTGCCTCCAAATACTCTGCCTCATCCTTCAGCTGCAGGAACTCAAACACCAGACTTTATTACCTTCAAATCCATTAATTATTTAGAGAAAGCTCCTTTCCAGAGAGACTCAAGTATCAATTACTAAGTCTTTGAGCACGAAACAAAAACTGTTAAAAGAGGAAGAGAGATTTCTGGAAAGGGCTCTTGGGCCACAGGAATGTATTTGGGGTTGTAGACTGACAACCTGCCTGAAACAGAATGACAAAATAAAACAACCCCTAAAGCCAAAAGGTCACATGTATGAACAAGCTCATCAAGTACCTGAGCCAACTGGTGCCAAAGAGGCCCAACTACACCTGGGGGTTTCAGGACAGGTCTTCCCATGAAAGTCCTTTATCAGTTTGGTATAAATGCCTGTTCTCTAGCCCAGGAGCAGAAAGCAGAGAGAAGCTCTTTTCTAATACCACAGAAGCTCTTTTACAATACCAAGACAACATTCAAGAATGCTTACTATACAGTTCAAGGGGAAGTAGAGCCCTGTGTTTTTCCCACCTTTGCCTTCCCCACTCAGGTTCAGATTAAGGATGAAGACAGGCCTAAGATTTTCAGCTTTTGCACAGCTTCTGAAGACAATGACACAGAAAGAGCTCTCAAAAGAAACACAGGTAAGCATTCAGCCTAGATAAGAGCAGAAATTCTTCCACTCACATGTATCATACATAAGCTGTGCTACAATGAAAAGGACAAAACAAAAGCTCCCAAAGAGCTGAAGAAAGACAGGAAACACACTGAAGCAAAACAGTGCAGATCCGTCCCCCACCAAACGGGCTGAGGCACACTTCGAACCAGAAAAGAAAATAAACTTATTTTTAAACCCATTTAAAAGTCCAGGGTTTGAATGTAGTTCCTTTTGTGGCCAGCATCTTTTACTTTCATTTGTTAAAGGTTTTCTGCACAAGTGATAACAGAAATCACATGTGAATAATCAAGCAGGGTGGTTCCTCTCGCTGAGGGCTTCAATTCCAAGACTTATGTCAGATTGGTCAGAAAGTTTAGAAAAGCCTGGCCATTCAAGGCAGTGGCAAACATCACAGTCTCTTACACAGTCAGTTTTTAAGGATCACAACTTTTGCAGGTGATCCTCAACACCTGCACTTTGCTATTACCCTCACCTATGACATTCCCAAAATAAAATTTGCCTAACAATGATTTTTCAATTGACTGACCACCTGAAAGCAGATTTTATCCAGAATATAGCTGTTTTACAACATAAATATCACATTCAGCTACAGTTAAATAGTTAAATTTTGCATTTAAAATTAAGTAATCAGAGCTTAGACATTTCAGCCTCTCCCCTTCTTTTTAGGTTGCTAAATCAAAACTCAGATTCCTGTGATGCCTTGGGACGGCTGACCTGAAAAAGAGACTGGACAGAGCTAGAGAATAAAGTAGATATTTATTAAAAGACCTTTAAGGATACACCTTGGGCAGCACAAGAGCCTGGCCCAGGGCTACACCCAAGGTGGAATTACAATGGTCACAAAATGGATGACTGGTCATGAAGTCTTACACTTTTGTAAGTTTGGTCCATTTGCATATTGGGGTTTAATTGTCCAATTGCAGCTTCAGATTAAGAAGTCCCATCCTTTTTGATTCCTCTCTTCAGTCCACCGTTGTGTAAACTTTTGGGTCTGAAAACTGGTAACCAGTGTCCTTGGCCTTCAGCAGGAAAGGATTTGTTTTGTCTCCCTACTCTGTGAAGAGAGCTGACTAACACTTAATATGAGAAGAACTGAGAGCTACAGCCCTAGGCAGCACAGAATCTGAAAAACAAAGCTAAAACTTAAGGCACCACCTGTATTCTTGGGAAGATCCAAACTATTACTTTTTAAAACCCACACATATCTGACCTTGATAAGCTTTAGTCTGGCTATCTCTGACATGGTTCTTAACCTTTAATTGATACTTTTATTTGAGCATGAGCCAAAGGATCAAGGAGAAGGATCCTGTTCCTGCCCAAACTGTGCCGGGGGCTGAAGGCAACATCAGCAGCTCCACCCAACCCATCAACAGCACAGCTTGGGAAGAGCCACAGACTTTAGGATTGGGCAATACCGGAGAAGACTCATGACCATCCTCTGGATCTAAAATATAACCTTTGCATCTAGAAGTAACTTCTGCTTGATTCCCCTTTAGTAACAGCCTGCACCATTCACTGTTTGAGGGTCTAATTTACTTTACCTGAGCTACTTCAGCTTGAAGCAGAATGAGAACCACAGCATGTTCATGGATTTTTTGAACTGCAGCCCTCTTAGCCTCAGAAACACACCACAGGTGGCAAAGTATGAAAGTCTGTTCTACCAAAAAACAGGAAGTTTTGACACGCAAAGCCACATTGCAAAGCAACACGGCACACAGAGCTCACAAGTAAAGTATGTCTGAAATCCACAGATTTTTCCATACCCCACCCAAGCGAAACTTTTAGTAAAAGCAAAAAAAGGGAGGATCTGTGGAACAGTTTTGACAATTGCTCTGTGAACTCCACTTCCCCTCACATACACCCCAATGAGAATTCTGAACTAACGCAGGGAGATCAAAACAAGAGTTTAATTTATTCACACTTATCAGTGCTCAAACTGTGCCACACCCAACCCATAATGAGAAACTTGACAGACTATGAGAATTAATTGTAGCAGTTTATCAGCAGAAAAATTCCTCTTTTTTCCAAACACCCATTTACAGGTAATGGCACACTAGCAGCCACCTACTAAAACTTCATAAACTAAATAAAAATACCCTCTAAGAAAATCAGAGGTCAGCCTCAAAACAAAGCAATCCAATATTCCTTATTCATTAGGAGCATACAATAAACTCATTCATCATCCAGATATAACCAAATTCATAAGACACCCCGCCAAAGATTTTCTTGCTACACCCAAGGGCAAAAAGTTATGCCTTCAATACCAAGGAAAGCATCCCAATTAAACAGCATCTTAGGGCTCACAGCAAGGGCTTTTTACGGTCCTTTCATTACAAGGCCTAACGCTAGTAAAAGGCAGCCCAGAACACACCCCCTTGCAGTCCTGTTAGCTATGTGAAGGCTCTGCACAGACAGTGCTCCTGGCAAAAGGTCACACTTTTTCCTTCTTTTCTGCCACCCTCCCACTCCCCACAAGGAGGCAGGAAGGACAGGAAAGAGGCTTTAAACAGGAAACTGTAAGATTAAGTTTGTCTACAATGCACTAAACATCAGGCAAAGCCTGTGCCCAGAAACAAGTGAGTTTTCTTCTGATTTGGGGACTGGAGAGAGTGCTACAACACAAAGGAAGCTAACTGGATCTTACACGAAAAAAATGGAATTTACACTAAAAAAAAAAAAAATCATACAGAGAATGCACCACTCAGAAAATCAGCTTCCCATGATTGCAATTTAGACCTAGACTGCACCTTCAGCAAGTCCACCCAGAACAAGATCAAAAAACACAAAACAAAATGCCAACTGTGTAACTTACTTGCACATTGTTTTTTTCAATATAAATGCACTTCCAAAGTTTTGGAGAGCTATTTCTAAAACTTCCTGTTCCAGTGGCATTATAGTTTTGAACTAGACAACTTTCTAAGGACAGGCAACAACACTGTATTCCATCCTCCAAGAACAGAGCTAAAAGGATATAGATCACACCCTAAAAGGACTTTCTTCCAGTGTCATTAACCAAAGGATAAAGAACACCACTCTACCAACACAAATGTCCTGAATTCCTCAAAAAAAACCCCAAAACACACAAACCAAACGCTGCAAAGTAGTTTCTGCCACAGCTCATTCCTACATCACACCAATGACTAGATTTGAATTCCCACCTGATTCCCTCTCTGCACACAATTTTTCTGAAGCAGATATCTTATCAAGCAGATAGTGCTAGCACCTCAACCTTCCACACCAAAGCATTTCAAGTTTCATACATTTATTGCGAGTATACAGTGTCTCAGTACTGATGCCTTACTCCCTGCTGGAGACAGCCAGAAAAAGAGATGGATCATCTCACCAGAGAGCACTTATGAATAAGACACACCATGTGCTTCCATTCTCTAGGAACTGCTTCCCTTCCATTTCATCCAGACTTCTAGGTCACAAGGCTTATGTCCCCGTAACAAACAAAAACCCAACCAAACTAAAAACAGTGCTGGAAGAATTCTGTCCTGCCAGTTATTTTAAAATACCCTTCATGCCTCCACCACCTTGGAAGATCCACTAAAGAAAGGAAAAAACACCCAAACAAGTAACTTCTTTTACAGCATGGGTTAGGTTTCTATGTGGGGTTTTATTTCTTTTTTTATTCAGAATGTCTCAAAATGAAACCGCTAAGTCTACATAGAGCACGGAGGGTAAAGCAAGAGCCAAAACAGAACTGCCCACGGAGCCTCACCTCTAGTACCCCCGCGCTCCACGGCCGGGCCTGTTAAGACAGGAGGCTGAAAGGGGGTCAGAGAGGTCTCTCATTACCACAGCCTACAGGTAATTAAAGCCAAAATATTTTTTAAATTAAGTTACGGGCCTCAATCCTTACACCAACTGAGCCCTCTGAACAGCCTGGGCTCAGGGCAGGGTCTGGCAGCAGCCGGGGCAACGGCGGAGAACGGAGCGGGCAAACTCCGGCTGCAGCACTCCGAAAGGCCTTTTTCTATTATTTTAAATTTTTTTTATTATTGTTATTATTCTTCTCCCTCGTGGCACCTCAACGAGACAAACTAGCGTGAACTCCCAGAGGAAGCCTCACGGGCTTCCTTTAATGGACAAGGACAATGGCAGGGGCTCGCCATAGCCCCACGCTGTCGCGAAACTTGGGCAGCGGAGGGCCGGCTGCTCCCCGCCCGCCGGCCCCCAGGCGATGCTGCAGTGAGCAGACTACCCAGGGAAAGGGGGTGGAAATGCCGGCGCTTTAAGACGAGGAGAGAAAGGGGCGCTCCGGACGGCGCGACCCGCGGGGCAGACGGCGGGCGGACACCCGGCCGGGGCGGGCAGGGACTCACCGGGGCAGCAGCCTGCTCGCTAAGTTTCGCCGAGCTGGGCGGAGGGCGAGGCGGCGGTCGGTGTCGGTTCCTCTGCTGCCTCGGCTAGTCCATGGACACGGCGGCGCTGCCGGAGCCTCCTCGCCGCGTCTGCTGGGCCGGTGCACCAGGCCTGCCCGCAAGGCGTGCCCTTGGTACCGAGGTCGCCCCGCCGCTCTCCCGCCGGGCCGAGACAGCGCGGAAATGAATGTCCCGGCCACGCCCGCTCGCACTCAGCCGTGCTCGCACAAAGGGGCGCGCAAGCGGAGCTCTGCCTC
>JBBMKD010000217.1:10384610-10397000 GCA_037834095.1 Argya squamiceps
GGCCGCTGTGAGCCCCCGGCAGGCGCTGCCCCAAGCACCCCCGGGGCCGGGCTGAGGCTGCGGGCGCCAGCGGCCCCCGCCCCTCACGGTGCCTCCCCCGCAGCCCTGGGGGCGCGGCCCCTCGCCGAGGCCCGCGGCTTTGTTATCTTGGACTCGTGCCGTGGCCGGGGAGCTGCGGCCCCCGCCCCGGCCCTGCGGAAGGGGCTTAGCCCTGAGCCGTGCCTCTTACCCCCGCAGGGCTTCGGAACATGAACCAGCGTGTCAGGGACAGCACATGCTGAGCGATAGTCAGGGCACGGTCGAGCCTCCTCGGAGAGCCGGAAGGCGAAGGAAAGACATAAAATAGAACGATCCCGACGAGTATTTTGAGTCTTCAGGCATCCCAGGGCTTTTACACCCGCCGGGGGAGACGCTGAGACGAGAGGAGGGAGGAGGGCTGAGCAGTTTAAAGCCGTATAGTTAGCGAGTGATAGCTCCCAGCTGAGGCAGCCACCGCCTGGCAGGTGGGAAATGCTCCCCGGCCGTCTCGCTCAGCTCCCAGCCTCCACGCTCTCCTTCTGTTCCCTTTCCACACGCTGTGATCGCTCTTGACACGGAAACATTTCTCTCACCTTCATTCCCTTCCTCCTATGTAGAGCAAAACGAATGTGTTCAGTGCCTCGCTAACTATGAAAATGCATTTGTGTGCAGGAAGGGAGGCCAAGGGAGATAGCGCAGCACCACGAGTGTTCTTACAGGCTGCCTCGTTGTCTACACTTTCTTCACCTGCTTCAGCCCTTGGACTTTGAGGAATTCCTTATCCCCCCCCGGATCAGGAACAAACCCGCTCACAAAGACAGCAGCAATCGCACTGAGGTGAAAGGAGCTGTTGAGCAATCAAATGGTGTGAGCTTAGCACTTCTCTTGTGTGCTAATTCTCCACTCATCTGACAACCTAAATCGCACTAGAATTAATAGTAAATGCAGAGTTCCCCTCACCCCCGCCCTTCTGATGTCTGACAAAGCAGATACACACCAGTGTGTCACCCCCTCGCCGGTCACATGATCAAGATTCCTTCTCATTTCCCACATGCATTTATTTAAATAAATGGGGGTTTGGGTTTGGGTTGGGTTTTTGTTTGTTGGGTTTTTTTAAAGGGCGTGGGGGGAGCATTGGCCATCCTCCCCCAAACTTGCTTAAGACTTCTTTTAAACCAAAGCAAAATTGAACTGTTAAAGCTGACAGAAGATGCTAGAAGCACCTCAATTTTGAGCAGAATCTAAGAGGGGAAAGGGAGCTCGGAAAGGTCAGTGGATTAGCAGATGGTAAGAAGAACTAGAAGAGACCCTTTTTCCATCTCAGAAGTACTGAAGTAATCTCACAGAGCCCTGAGTCACATCTTTAGAAAGTCCAGAGCCAAGGCAGAAAGTTCTAGTATGCTGATTCCCTGGTAAGAGATAAAAAGATGGTGCAATAGTGACTGCTAAGATTCAGCGGGGAAAATGGGAAATTTCAGGGAAATTCAGCAGCTTCAGGATGTAAGGACTGTGGAATTAGGAAGGGCATTTGTCGATAAAATATGGTTCTCTTGCAATTTACCATTTGTAAAATGGTTAGTGTGAGCAGTTCACAGCATAGTTGAATTGACTGTGTTCACTGTTAGCATGGAGCTGGTTCCAACAGCCTCTCTATGCCCCATTTATTTGCCTTTGACATTATCTCTGCACAGTGCTTCACTGTGTTGCCAAGAAAATTGGAGTAAAAATCTCATCCATCACAGAAACCATTAACTAAGTGCTAGGGCAAATTGGAAGACAGTCACTTCAGCAGTGAGAGGTATAATAATCCTTCAGGAATGAAAACAGGAAATCTGATTTTTTTAAATGAACATGTGCAGGCTGATCTTCATGTATGTATTGATAGTCAATGCTCTTTTCCTCTGATTACTGCAAACAGTGAATGAAATCATCATGAGGAGTAGCTGGTGGAAAATGACCAGAGCTGTTCACCACTGTAAATGTTCAACATTATCACCAAATACCATTTTTCAGTGTAAAAAAAAGTCCATTTATGGAGGGAGGAATGCAGAAATCAGAGTTACAGTTGGAATTGGCATGTGTTTTTGATAATTATGAGGTTAAGAGAGAGGGGTGTGCAAAGAAACAAAGCCCTCTCAGAAGCTACTGAGAGACCTTAAGCAACTTTAAATACAAAGAAATCAGTAGCTGGATCTAAAAGAGAAAGCAGAACTATTTCAGGGAAAGCCTTTGTAACACGTTCGATTTCGATTAGAAGAATAATAAATTAGGATGGAACTGGTCAGATACCCAATACAATTCGAGGGGATCAGGCTGAATCAGTGATTTAAGTTCGTCCTCAGTCCCACAGCGTTTCCCCACGTCCCCCTGTTGTTACCAGCGGCTGTCGCACCTCTCTGCTCCGGTCCCCTCCATGGGCCCGGGACAGTCCGTGCGACAAAGGCAGTCACACACACCCCAGCAGGAGCGGGAATTGGTACCACAAAAGCGCAATAGGTTATTTTGCAGCTATTGCAGTGAATCTGTTAATAATTTATTCCTTTCACTTAGAAAGATCTATATACCACAGACTGCATCAGTTAATACAGTATATCCTTCCTCCAGGTTTCTTATTCTTAAACGCAGAACGTCCATACAAGTGAAAAGATCGCAAGAATCGCAGTCTTTTCCAACAGCTTTCTTCCAGCCCAATCGGACCCTACAGCGGTCTGTTCCTGGGACCTGTTAAGCAGATCTTCTACTGCAGGAAACCCCTCGGGTTCACCGCTCACCTGCACTTCGGCTGGGTAGCAGTGACACCCAGCGGCGCGGAGAGAAAGAGAAACTTGCTCACTGGTTTTGTTTTGGTTTTGTTTTTTGTTTTTGTTTTTTTTAAACTACAGTGTATCACAGGAAACGCATCGGAAAATAGCAGGGATTCCTTGGCATTCCTGCCTCGTTGTGCATATTCGTGAATGGCACCAAGGACAAGCAATTAGCAATTTGACAGCCGTGGGAACAGATAACCCACATGTGGGAACAAAAATGCAGAACCAAAAACACCCTCTGGGCCAGACCAGCTTTCTAATGCCCCTAAAAGAACACTGCAAATAGAACATGCAACTGGTGATCTGTAAAGTTGAAATAAAACACACTTTCCTATATTATACACCTACATCGTTGACTTCACAGCATTTTCATTCTTAAAATATTTTTATTAATCCCAGTTATGTGCTGAAAAAAAGATAAATGGGCTGACAAACAGGGAAAAGTTGATTGAAGAAAAAATACTATAGCAGAGTTTTGTTACTCAAGCCCTACCCTTGCACTCTGTGCACTTTCCTACTAACGTGATCCATCTTCAACCTTAAAAATGAAAATAAATAGAATATCACACTGCATGGGTGCTAAATGCACATCTCAGAGTAACAAACAAACTTTTAATTATTAGTTTCCAGTAACCAGCTGAGTGTTAAAAGTATGATGTGATATTTGATGTCCTGAGAAGTGATTTAGATTTTAGGTACATGACATGTTAAAAGAAAAAAAAAATCAAAACATTAAATGCATACAAGGAACCGGGCCAGCAGAGTTAGCTGTTAGCACAACAAAATCAACAACTAACTTTTTTTTTCAGTGAACATTCTAAATTCAGTCTACAATATTGGAAATTCACTTAGATTTAATTTGTTCCTCCTTTACTGTTTTGCTCTCATTTTAGTTATTTGGGTTAGCCCATTTCAAATGGTAATTATCTGTTCATAGCTCCTATGTACCACCTATTTTCTATCCTTCCCATTTTTATTTTGTCAGTATGGGGTTCAGCAAGGATGAGTCAACTCCAAATAATCCCAGGGTTGGCTTGAAAAAAAAAACTCAGATTTATCAATAACAATTTTCCAGAACAATTTCAAATGTCATTTTGCCCTTCTAAGGCTCCCAATTTTGACTTGATTTCTGAGACAGGGTTAGAAAACTTTGAAATGCAGGTGAGCTTATAACTTTCAAATCAAGACATGCACTAACTGTTTATGGGAAATAATGCTGTTTAGAGCAAGAAATGACCTCAGTCTGATGTGGTTTCAGCATGCATCCCTCTGAGGAACCTGCCAGGGCAGAGAACTTTCAGTTTCCATGAGCACTTCAATAAAAAGACTTCATGGGTCTTTCTAAAAATGTTTTTGCACTACAGGAATGCTTCAGCATGTTGTAGCCTTAGTGATTTATGTTTGATAGCCTTTATACTTCCAGTGAACATTCCAACATAGCTTCCTGCTTCTGCTCCCACTGCCTGTGGGTAGGCTGAGAGCAGCACTGCAGCCCCATGCCATCCTTGCCATCATCTAAGGCTCCCTGCACTCTGACTGGGCAGCCAGCTCTGACAGAATGGGGGAAATTCAGTTGCCTGTACCCAAAATTGTAAGGAGATACTTTCCAGATCCAGCAGATTCTACACACATTGCACTTTATCTTCAATTTCATGGAATTTATCTGGCTTCCATCCCATTCTCCAAGGACTGTTTATGCCTTTCACATTTTGTGTTTATGTGAAATGCACAAACAGCCCTTGGGACAAGGCCTGAAATGCAGGTCTAAGATCAGTACCTCCTTTGCTGGTCTTTGTGCAAGATCTATTCTCTGCAAATGGCAAAGCTTTCTATTTCCCAAGAGAAAGAAAACTCAGAACTCTACAGAAGCCACGATCCAGAATACTCCTGCTGTAAGATCTTTGTTATTCATAGCCTCTTGCAGCTGTAGGAAACCGTGGCTCACACCCATTGCTTTTAGCATGTCTTGTGTTTCCTGCCACTTGCACTCCCAAGTATCCATATGCCAACTGCAGATAAGTGGGCACTCACACAATGTTTTGGACTTTTTAGGGGCCTGCTGTCAGCCCACGATACCAGTACTGCCTTTCAGGGCTAAAACCCAGGAAAAGAATCCCTCAGGCACAATTCTTTATTTCATGGTTCTCTGCAGCTGTCCATGGCTCCAAGGAGAGCCTTTATAGAGGAAGTCCGTATCACAGAGTCAATTTGCTGCTGTACTCTCCAAATCCTGTTCCTTCCTCCATCCCCCAAAACAGTAAATACAAATTTCAGCTGATAGTAGCACACATGAGTCCAATTTCTATTTAGTTTCTATATGAATCACTCAAAATCCTCACTGCTAGTGTTGTTTCTGGGAACTGTGAAGAACAGACTCTGAAGAGCATATAAATATTTTTAGTTAAAATCAGTTTTATCTGAGCATAAATACTAAGAAAAAAGGTCAGAATTTCATCCATAATTTCTTTTGAAGAATCTTAAATACAAAAAGGAACTTGCCCTCGAGCCACAATCATCTTCCTTGCAGGGAATCACATGGACTTAGAAGATCTGTAGCCAGTAGTGAACTAACAAGAAATTCACTGTGCAGACCTAATGGCAAGTCTTGAATGCAAAATCTCAGAGTTAGACTGACAGGGTGTGGTCTTCTAGGAACATGGATATATTTACATGTTAATGAAAAAGCAAAAACCAAAGGCATTTCATTTACATAAAGTTTTATTATCTCTTTCCCTCAGCTGGTACTCCATTACTACAGCCTTAGCAGAGTTTTGTTTCCCTAGGTAGACAGGTTTTCAACCGACTGTCTCTGGCTGAAGACATCGAGGCGAGGTCAGATTTTAGACCCAGCCTTTCATTAATACAGTCAGATACAAAGGACTAGTTGAAACCCTGACCACCTGGAAGGCTGCAAAGGAACCAAAAACAATCCAAGAGGATTTTCATCATTTTCTACGTTCGAATAGAGAACCTTTCCTGTGCACTGATCCCTAAATAGTTAAGCAATTACACCACACATTCAAGACATGGATACATTCTACATTTCAAGCTCTAATCAGAAACATGTGCAACTGTTTTTCCACTTATGAAGCTTGTGGTTTTATCTTCTCAACAGCTTCAAGGACAGACGGAAGGCTGACTTTGTCTCCAAATTCTTTCTCACGATGCTCCAGTAAAACACCCTAGTTGAAGACACAAGAGAGAAATTCAGACACATCTCCCTACAAGAAATCCCCTGCCCAACTGAACAATTCCAGGAAACAAACTTCTGATCTCATACAAGAGATAAAAGCCTCCTAGATGGCCTGCAGTACCTGTCTTCCTGCCCCAATCACATATACACCTCCCAGTGTGAATCCTTCTCCTTCCAGATTTCCAGTATATCCACCTCTCCAGGCACGGAAGAAATTTTGCCAAACTCCCAAGCGGAAAAAGCCCGACAACATCATTTTTCGTCTGCGTGGACCATAAAAGCCTTTCTGCAGGGGAACAGAAAATATGTCAGCAAACAAAGGGAAAAGGACTTTTCATTCATTTTAAGCTCATCCACAAGTATTTAAGCCCCATGTACACCTACATCCCTATTGCTGACAACAGCAGTGCTTTATGATAAACATTTTTTGGTCGGTTGGTTGTTGAGGGTTTTTTAAATTCAGCCTGATTCTTTCACACAGACAGGGGGAGAGAGAAAATAAAAGCATCATCTAGTAGATTTTGAGTATTACATATTCTTTTTTCTTCAGAACCCAAATGATTTTTCAATGTGTCTCCTGATTTAGGGAGAAAGCAGGATGGTGGTTCTGAAGGACATGAGAATGGTAATCTACCACGTGCCAATGTACCAAGACAAGCCATATCACTGCAATCTGATCTGTACATCATGAATTAATTATATGTGTCACCTTCAAACCTTGATTCACACATCATAAACATCAGCAAGTCACACAGCCAGTGAAAGAAAGGAATAAATATTAACAGACCATATTGTTTACCTGTTAAAGGGGAGGAATAATCCTGCAACAGCACGTTATCAGTGCACAGCTACACTGCAGTTTGTAAGCTCAGCAGGATGTATAAATATAGAAAAACAAAGCCAATTAACTTCTTAAACTACAGCTACTAAATCTTTTTTCATTCAGACTACATTCTACTTATTTATACAAGCTCCTCAAAGAGGACATTCATAGATTTGTTTTTAAACAAAAGGAGAACACCCACTTCACTATACCTTTTCATCCAGAAAGATTTCTCCTTTGAAATAATGCTGAAAATCCTCCACTTCAGTCCCTATCTCCTCTTTGACAACAGCATAGAGAGGGACACCCAGCTTGGACAGCTGGGGTTTCAGAGAGGAAAGCTCAGAAGCCTCCTAAGCAAAGGAAAAAAAACACAAACATTTCAGTCAATAAGTGGAGGCTGGAAAGCTTCACCTTGAATTTCAAGACCATCAGAAACACACAAATTCTAGCTTGAAGCACAAAGCAGAAACAGACCTGTAACATTTAAGCTAGTTGTACTCCTAGGCAGCTCTTCATCAGATTTACTACAATTTTCTTTGTTAAGCATGGAGGAAGCAGATTCTTCTCAGCATTTACTAGATAAAACATACTTTTAATTTAAAGCTTTGCCTGTAATAGGGCTTCAATTATCTTTTGAAGTATTTGAGAATGGTAAAAATATAATGCCTACACATCACTTTTGCAGAATTTTCAATCCTTTTTTCCAAGTTGACATCCATCATTATCAGTCCTTCTGCAAAGTATTTTAAGGGCTCTGTGCAGGAGCAGGCTATACAAGTTTAAAGTAAATAATGAAGATACACTCTCCTTCCTAAATCCCCCAGGAAAAAAAAATAAAAATCAGGGAATTTCTTCATAGACTTTCAGTATTCCAGAAGCAAACCAGCTTTTTCTGGTGCATCAGAGTGTAAGGTATCACCACTTATCTGCTGGGATTTTTGTTCTCCTGAAGGAATCCCAATTCCCAGAGTTTGTACAAAGATCCCTGAGGTTTTGAACAGATCAGAGTGCACATTGAAAATGTTTCCTATCTCCCATTTTTACTGGACAGAATTCCCACAAAAAAACCTCAACTCCACACTTTAGAAACATGGACACAGTTTACATGATCACTGTCAGTCACATGACTGAAATACCTTCACTGAAAGGCTTGCAGGACATCTAGAATTCACTGAGTACCAAGCAGCAAACAGATAGGGATGAACAGACAGGAAAATCTGAACCTTTTAGTAACACTGCTACCACTGATAAAGTATCACTCTTGGATTCTGACTGTGTGTGAAAGTGACACCAGGCACGTAAGTGCATTCTCCTCCCACCTACACTACACCTGTTCAGAGAGCAAAGCACTTTAACCTTCCATGAATTCTACACATATTTAGGCAGTTACTACTGATGGGAGCAGATGCCTTAAGGAAGAGGTTACAATATTAATTACTCCATGTTATAGACCAGTGAGTAACAACATAATAACTGTTTAACCCTATAACTATGAGAAACATAATGTCCAAGGTGCAAGCTTGGCTGTTCTCAGACACTCGGTACAGTCAAACTGCATTTTAGGAGCTCCACCCAAGGAGCCTAATGTCAACTTAAGGATCGAAGTTTGTTTTCCAACTCAGCTTATTATGGAACAGAAACTCCTTATCTTCAGAGTCTGCACCTTCCTGCCTCACATTTAGCACCCAGAACAGAGAGGTGCTCCCTCTATGCACACCTCTTTTTTTGCAGATGAGCTTTATCTGATGGCCTTCTGCCAATCCAGTCTTGGGCTGTATTTGACCAGAGACTACCTGGCTCACAGAGACTTATTTTGGACCATATATATATAAATAGCTCATAAGACTCATTACCAACTGAATCTTGTGCAAATCTCCCTTTCTAATCACCGTGAGCTAGGTCCCTGGCAGATGTAAAAATCATGTAACCATCACCTTCAGAAGGAAAAAGCTCAGAACCTGGACCATACAAACCAGCTGCAAAGGAAACGAAGTTTGCTGGTAGCTGGTGACCAGTTTGAACCATGAAATAAAACCTTTCAGATATTTTAGATGTATTTGATGACAGTCCTATTCATCTCCTCCCTTTATTTACAAACTATCTATGCAAGCAAACCTCAACTCTTCTAAATTAATCCTCAAGCCCCAAGCAAGTACCTCTCGGCACAAAAATCATCCAGGTCTTCGTACAGCCATGATCACTGCACCATTCTCCTTCCATAGTTCACCTGCTTTGAATGTCCTTTTCTCTGTTTGTACAAGAGAAACAACACCAACAATAATATCAGCCATTCTTGTTTATAAGAATTAGTACTTTACAAACCAACACAAAACACTGCAGAGAGTTCCACATCCAAATACAGTTCTAACAGAAAAAAAAAAAAAATCTATATGTATAAGAGGAGATTACTGCACTATTGATTTTTAGAAGTGTGTCTTGTTTCATCCAGAAATAACAGCTTTGGTTGCTTTTCCTTCACCACAAATATTGGATATCAAGGACACTCAACTACATGTCATATCTAGGAAAGACCAAGAAAACTACTTCCAACCCTGGCCTTAGAAAGGTTCTTACAGAAGTCCAGTTCTTGAAGAAAGTGGTCTGAAATAGCCATAATCTTACCTGGTCCCAAAGTTTTTAGCTCTATCTCCTCTAAAAACTCCAGTGTAGCCTTTTCTGGCTTGGACAAAAATAAGTCAGTGTTAGCAAGGACGATCCCTGTCACAGCTGCACCAATGGCTCCAAGGCCAACAGACCACATGCCCATGGTGAAGGCCCCCAGGTCAGGCAGGAAGGACATTTCTGGAAAGAGAAAGAAAGAACAGCTCTGACACTGGACATCAATGATGCCAGAGGAGGAGGAATTGGATTAAACCAACTAAAAGCTCATGCAGGTATTTTTGGTTTAATGGAGGTGATCTGTATATTTATTAATGTACTGAAATGAGTTCTAAAAGAGATTACAATCCAGTTCTGTGCCTGACCCACATCAAAACCAGGTATTAACAAGATATTCTTACCCTTCCCTGCCACCAGACAAAAACATTAATAATTCAGTGCTCATATGCAATGAGGAGAAAGATTATCAAAGTGCATGTGTGTAATAAAGAGCCTCTAACAATATGACCTGTACATTAGCCAGTAACCTCAATTATTACAGTAAGACAACAAGATTTTTAGTTGTTGTTTTTTTTTAAAGAAGCATTTGTAGATTAAATGTTTTATACACACTAATCTATATTAAACAGTGAACTTTAGAAATATACTATAGAAGACTTAGCAAAAAAATCTAAACTTTCTATATCTGGTTAATCAAAGCTGGTAACCTTTCACATTCCTTACAGTTCCCCACTGGGAACCAAAGTAGGCACAAAGCCAAACTTAGAGCTCATGCCTGCAGACAGAAAAATGTAGACTTGCAACCATTTTATTACCCAGTGATCCAACATTACAAACATGCCCGGGACAGCACCTTACTCCTCTGTGCTAACTCACTGCTACTCTTGCTGAGGCAGAGAGGACAGCAGGAACAAAGCCTAAACTCACACCCACCAGCTGGAACTGAGAGCATTGCAATGGGAACCATTACATACAAATATTCCAGTGTTAAAGTACAAACCCTGCTTGTGGTTACTGGTGGCTCAAGTTAGGAGAAAATTTTGTCCATCCACAACCCCCCACAGCCCAATCCTGACCCTTGGAAGTGTTTCACAAGCTGGAAAGGGCTTCCAGTGAGGCAGTATCAGTTCACGAGGATGCTGGAAATCACAACAGCCCTGCCTTGTGGACAAAGTTCAAGATCCAGCTGTGAGTAATAACTGGTACAAGAGTCACTGGAGTTTTGGCAGCAAAAGAAGTCACTGTAAACTTACATCACAAGGGCTGTATATTTGCACTCACATAACTGTAGCATTACAATATTATGAAGAATCAATTTTTTTTTCCCACAAAAACCCTATTTCCTGATAGAATATTTTGGTAAATATTGATGTCTGTATATACTTTTGTAGGGATGGGGCTCCCATCTCAATAAATATAAGAAAATATTACTCTTTTAAACTCTGACTGGCAGTAAGCATCATCTTTATCTAGCTGTTGCAGGAATTCAGAAACAATTAAGAATAGCTCCTCACTTTTGTGCCCAGAATTTTCTGTGAGAAAATCCCTTTCTATCCTTAAACCCAGCTCCAGAATACTACTGATAAACAACTGCAACATTAGGAAACAGCAACAAAAGATCACATTGTTCTTTTAACAGCATATTTGACTTCAAGGGAGGCAGTATCATGGTTTCTAAAAAACATAAGTAATCCATGATCCTGAGCAAGAAACAAGGCCAGTTTACACAAACATCATGCAGATAAGAGAGCAGATCTTACTCTATTTCACCACTTATTTCTAACCAAGGCAAAATTTCGTTGACCGTATCTGCTTTCTTTACATAGTTCTTTCAAACACGAAGTCACATTGTAATTACATTCTTTTTATATCTGCCTCTGACACCTATCAGAGACCATCCTGACCCCAGCCTTTGGAAGGATGCAAATGCAACTCCAAATGTATGTAATGCATCAATATCCTTGTGTTATTATTTAAAATTACTTAAAATCTCTGTGGTGTACCCAAAAGGCTAAAGCCTTGCTCCTTCCCAGAGTTTGATTACCCAACTATTTGGATTTCAATCCCACCAGGTCAAGAAGTGGTTGGGTTTTTTCTAACTTATAGTTATGGGCAGTGGAGAGGGACCCAAGTCTTAATCCCTTTTGCACATCATTTGTGTACAAAAATGTTACAAAATTTGTGGCAAGTGATTAATGAATAGTTCTCACATAGTTTTTCATTTTTATTGGCATAAAAGTCTAAAAGCCAGCTTCCAATCAGTAGTTACTGATCCAGGAGATCATTAAGTGTAGCCAACACATCCCTTCAGTTTAGCTTTACTCTTTGGTCCCCACACAATGACAAAAAACCCAACCTTATTCAAATATGGGAAGTTTTTGCTATTTATATAAATATGAAAAAGGAAAACGCAGTTCTGCAGAGTGGTACTTAAATTCTTCCCCTGCTAAACAAACACCATAATGAGCCACTTTGACAAATATGCATGGGAAGCAGCAGGCAGGATTATTAAAACATTCGCTAACACGACAGGCTGAGCCCTGTCATTGAACCCCAAGTGGCGAGACTGACTGGAAAACAGCTGAGCATTTGTAACTAGCAGCTTCATTTCTGAAGCTGCTAGTTGCAAATGCTGCTGTTTATTAAGGTTAGCTGCTGTTTATTAAGGGAATCTGAAGCTCAAAAGCAGATCACAACCCTCCCCCCCACACACCTTAAAACACAAACACCACTGCCTTGTGATCAAGTTTTTAAGCACCGAGCAGCAATAAGAAGAGACGAGAAAGCATCCCACGAGCCATAACCCATGCGAGGAGTCAGGAGAGCATCCCGCAGGCCTTCAGCAGGGGAGCAGCACTCACCCGAACCCATGGGGGCTGCGGAGTGGCGGCCGCCGGCAGCTCCCCGGCGGCGGGACGGGAGCCCGA